>OX438806.1:5843966-6443966 GCA_949316475.1 Hypomecis punctinalis
TGTGAAATGTCAGCTGCCAGCGTCAAAAACATACTTCCTTCAAAACCTCATCCGGTATTAGGCCCAATTAAATTTATTAATTATTAATTATTAAATTTAACGTGAGGCATTTCATAGAGAGAACACTCTCTATGAAATGCCTTAAGTGAAAAAGAAACAGATAAGTATATGCTAATTAGCTATTATAATTACGATGGCGCCTTCATAATTGGGCCTATTATCTTACTCTAGAAAAAATTATATCATGACGGAAGATCGGTAAACCTGTTTAAAGTCAGTAGGTAGATTTTCATGCATAGTCAACGCCCGCGGCGTTGTTAAACTCCTCCGATGATAATTTTGTGATAGATTGGAGCACCTAAACGCACCTCAGAGATTGCAATAAAAAACTTTTTACTCAACATTGTTTATTTTGTTTCAGATTTCGAGCTAACATTCAACCCTGTCGTGAAACTAGTGATGTGCGCTCTCCGAAAAATTCTCGATAAAATGTCGGTGAATCGATAAAGTGGCACTATGGAAATGCGGTGTTATCTAGTGTTGTTTTTTGTGTTTAGTGTTGTGAATGGTGAAAATTGTCGCGGGGAAGCCCCGAAACCGAGAGAGTGTGACCGAATTTGCGATGCTAACAACAATTGCAAGATTAGAGCGGCTTTGCTGTTGCCGAAGAATACGACGTACGATGCTTGCCTGTCGGCGGTAAGTGCTCATAATTTTAAAACGACTTCAAAAAAGGAAAAGGTTCTATGTTCATCTGTATGTATTTTTTTGTGTATGTTTGTCGATATCTTTTAAAATTGTAAACCGATTAAAATCATTTTTGGTTCGAAAGAGTATTATTACTATTTTATTTTATACTCCAGAGGTAGGTTTAGTTAGAGGTAAATTTAAGTCGGCTAAATCGATTGAGCTGTTTTTGAAAAACCGGACAAGTGCGAGTCAGGCTCGCACATCGAGGGTTCCGTACAAACATATTGTTAAAACCTGTTGTAGCATGTGCTAATGAAGTTATTTTATATGATACCTTACATGATATGGTTTACTCACTTTTAATTTTGAACCCATATTTTGTTAATTTTGAGGCCCTACTTTTATGTGATTTAAATAAAAATGTACAGTTTTCAGATTTATTCCTATATGTGTACTCTGAGACAATGCTCTTCGCTAAATTTCATAGTTCTATGTCAACGGTAAGTACCCTGTAGGTTTTGATTTTTGTGAGCGTTGAAATATGCGTTTTTTTACGACATAAACGGCTCTAACTTTTTTATACGGTAACTGAGACTCTTTTCTTTTACACAACCGCAAGAATTCATAGGTTTACGTTTACAGTTTAAATTTCAACTCGATATCTTTACGCGTTCCCGAGATAAAGAGTCTTGACATACACACAGACGGACAGACGGACAGACGGACAACAAAGTGATCTTATAAGGGTTCCGTTTTTCCTTTTAAGGTACGAAACCCTAAAAATCAACAATAACATAAAAATTGTATCTATTCATTGATTCTAGCGAACTATTCGAATTTGTACACGATTGAGGTCAGTTGTGACTTTTTTGCGAACAATTACAATAAAATTATTGGTGAAAATTACTGAATTATGATTTAAAATTACCATCTTATTTGGTTCAAAAATATTTAAATTATTTTCACCCAACATTTACAGTGTCCGACACTATGGGCATTTAAGCAGATAATCTGTTCATAAAACAATCATAATTATTTTATTATTTGAGTTTTGTGTAATCACAGCATCTATTCGAGTCAATTCAAAATTATTTATTGTCACAAGATACAAATTATACAATAGGCTATATGACAAGTTTTTAGAAATCGTTTTAAATTATTCGTTAGTACATAATAAGCACACTACATTTATATTTCCGAGAGATATATTCTATTAACAATGAAAATCAAATGTTAAAGAATAGATGTTCAAGATCCCGCCAAAACGACATTCTGTAATGGCGCTGGTATGTGACGTCACACACTAGTAGATAACGTTAGTTAATACTAGTAAATACGATAGTTCACATCTAAAAAATGACAAAAAATACTTTAAAAGTAACGTACAGAACCAATAATATTACTCCAAAAACACAAAACACAAATCACACAAACAACAGTCAATCGAAAAATTCTTGTTTACTAGAATGTAACGTCACCAGAGTGGTCGCCCTTCTTAGAACGTTCACTTCACAGATAAAATATCAAAAAATGTCGTATTTTATTTCGTGCAATTTGCGAAAATTAGACATATTTTAGTTTAAATAAAGTGAAATATGTCTTTTTCAAGCTATTTATCTGCAAGGATAACCACAATCAATAGTATATTTTCAATGTTGTCAAATAGCCTATTGTTATATAGACGCTATTCCCCAAACTGGGTACAATAAAGCATCCGTATCTTCGGCCCTATGTATTCTTGCTATGAGAATGAGACTAAATAATTTTTTTGAAAAAGAAATTCATTAAAAAAAAATGGAATCAACATTCCAATTCCTGAGCTTGCCCTTTAATTTTAACCTAATATGAACTATCACCCGTTAAAACAAGTGGACCCACAATTTTATGTATTATCCGAGGCTTGGATAACGATAAATTATAGTTCCCACTTGTTTTAGTCAGAGACCTAAAGGTGGCTTAAAAACTCTGACACCAGGGCTAGCCACCCAGCCTATACGAACTTAACTAACTATAAATTGATTTAACAAAATTTTACCACACTTTACACCTAGTTAGCACGGGAAACCGGCAAGTTCCAGCCGCTACAGAATTATTAATTCAAGTGAAACGAGACCGAAATCTAATTACGACTACTGAAAATCAAATAACCCCGCGTCCTAGCTAAAAGCATGGCTAAAAGCTTTTATTAAAATCGCGTTTGGAAAGGTTAGAACGAGGAATTAGTAGATTGTTTAAAATAACCGGTCTAGTGCGTGTTTGACTCGCCCATCGATGGTTCCGTACGAATCTCAGTAACATCACTGAACCAGGAACTAAGTTGCTAAGCCGCTGCGCATTATTAAAAAAACCTTACAGCGAAGCTAGCCGTAGAAGGGAAAGGTGAAGGGAAATCAATAATAATTACTATGTTTTTGTCATAATTTGAAAATTATAATATACAGGGTTACAGGCTAAGTAGACCTATTCCCTTTAAGCGTGTGTAGTTTACTACGTTTCTGACTAATTTGACTATGAAACACCATACCTAAATCTCACAGTTTTCGAGTTTATTTGAATTCAAATACTTTCTATAAAAGGTTGTTTTTCGGACAATATTGGGTAGTGAGGTCATAAAACATTATTTTACATGTAAAAATCAAATAAAAATAATAATACGACTTACACGTTTCAAAATATCTGAGCTGATAGCCGAAAATTGGGAATTTTATAAATACAAATTTCAAATATCTGTTTTTTTTTTTTAATTTAGGATAGTGTATTTCATAGTCAAATTTGTCAGAAACAAAGTAAACTACACACCTTTAACGGGAATAGGTCGACCTACCCTGTAACCCTGTATATCGTTGAAAACTTGTAGCTTGTATAGACAAAATGGCCCAGTCCTTAGACATTGCGCGCGTACATAATAATTATTGAGTCTAAACTGTCAAAATTCTCATGCATAAGTACCATACGAGTACATAGGTAATATTTTTTGCTCAGCCAATTCGGTATCTAAACAGATAAATAATCAAAGGTCCAAGTGCCCCTTAAATAAAAAGTCCTAACAGACGGAAGAAAAACAACGGAATCGGAAGAGTTACACTGTTACCTGTCTAACAGTGTAAAGGTGGGCATACACGGTCAGTTCAACTGATCAGTTTTTCGCGTCACTCCAATTGGGGCTCATTCAGTAAATTAAAGGTGGGAATTGGTGGCTCCATGTATTTACCACTACAAGAAGCTGGGCACACATGATGAAATGATCGCATCAGTTCATCAAATAATTGCAGAGGGGTCCTAATGTAGTCAACTATTGCCGATAGGTACTGCGATGGTTTGCATGTTTGTACCACTTCGATGATTAACTGAATCTTCAGTAACTCACGTAATTTTTTTTTTTTTTTTATAAAAATATCTGAACCAAAGTTGTTTGGAATTTGATTTACTACAACTTTAATTCACATCAACTTTTGTAGGATCGATATTTTTCGAATATGACAGTGGTGCCATTATAAACAATATGGCACCACCGGCTTATTAAAAAATATCGATCCTAGAAAAAATTGATGGGAATCAAAGTTGTAGGAAATCAAATTTCAAACATTTCTGGTTTCCAAAATTTCTCATAAAAAATTGAAATAACACAAGTTATGGAAGAAGCAAAATGGCACCACTGCCTTATTAAAAAAAATATCGATCCTATTAAAAGTTGATAGGAATCAAAGTTATAGGAAATAAAATTTAAAACATTTTTGGTTCCGATAATTTATCATGAAATATTGAAATAACACAAGTTATAGAAGAAACAAAACGGCACCACTGTCTTATTAAAAAAAATATCGATCCTCGAAAAAGTTGATAGGAATCAAAGTTGTAAGAAATCAAATTTTAAACATTTTTGGTTCAGATAGTTTCTCATGAAAAATTGAAATAACACAAGTTATCGTAGAAACATCATGGCACCACCGGCTTATTAAAAAAATATCGATCCTAGAAAAAGTTGATGAGAATCAAAGTTGTAGGAAATCAAATTTAAAACATTTTTGGTTCCGATAATTTCTCATGAAATATTGAAATAACACAAGTATGGAAGAAACAAAATGGAACCACAAACTTTTAAAAAAATATATCGATCCAACAAAAAGTTGATGGGAATCAAAGTTGTAGGAAATCAAATTTCAAGCAACTTCGGCTTCGATAATTTCTCATGAAAAATTGAAATAACAAGTTATGGAAGAAACAAAATGGAACCACTAACTTATTAAAAAAAATATATATCCTGGAAAAAGTTGATGGGAATCAAAGTTGTAGGAAATCAAATTTCAAACAACTTTGGCTCCAATAATTTCTCTTGAAAAATTGAAATAACACAAGTTATCGAAGAAACATCATAGCACCACCGGCTTATTAAAAAAATATCGATCCTAGAAAAAGTTGATAGGAATCAAAGTTGTGGATAATCAAATTTCAAACAACTTTGGTTCCAATTATTTTTCATGAAAAATTGAAATAACACAAGTTATGGAAGAAACAAAATGGCCCAATGTCTTATTAAAAAAATATCGATCCTGGAAAAAGTTGATGGGAATCAAAGTTATAGGAAATCAAATTTCAAACAACTTGGGTTCCGATGATTTCTCATGAAAAATTGAAATAACACAAGTTATCGAAGAAACATCATGGCATCACCGGCTTATTAAAAAATATCGATCCTAGAAAAAGTTGATAGGAACCAAAGTTGTGGAAAATCAAATTTCAAACAACTTTGGTTCCAATAATTTCTCATGAAAAATTGAAACACTTAACACAAGTTATCGAAGAAATATCATGGCTCCACTGTCTTCAAATATGGAACCACCAATTCCCACCTTTTCATTAACTGAATGAGTACCCAGTTGGAGTGACGCGAAAAACTGATCAGTTTAACTGACCGTGTGTGCCCACCTAACTCTTCCAATTCCGGACTTTTTCTAGTTACAGAACCCTAAAAACTGAGCGTTTGGTGTAAGCGAAGCGATTTAAATGCTGGTATTTTTCAAGTCTAATATATGTATATTCAGCGTGTTAATATTCCTAGCATCTGGGATATAAAAAATTAAAGATTTTTTGTGATTTATTCAACGCAGCATAAAAAAAATTGGTTGCCTGTAAAGTCGGTATACGGGCGAAAGTTTTACGTGACAACGACTTTGAGTGGTAAAATAATTTTAATGTGAATATTCATTCGTATAGTAGGAAGAAGGATGAAAATGTCTGTCTCTCTCGCTCTTAGGCGGGCTAACCATGACGCGTGCCTCTCACTCGCTCTCATTGTGAGCGCATAACGTGAGCGGAGCGTAACGCAGTTTCTTGAAGTGTCACCCGGCAAACCAATTTATAAGACGTTGTCACGTCAAAAGGCAGCGTAGGACGTTCACCCACAGAGTGAACAGATAACCTCATTAAGACTGCAGGTTTGTGCTGGCTGGATGCAAGCTGCTTCCAATAAGCTTTATTGGAGACCTAAAATTATATTTCGCAAAAAATCATAATACTGACTTCCACCGTGGACAGAATTCGAATAGTTTGCACGAATCGATGTGACATCCATGTACTTACATTATTGTTGATTTATTAAATCAGTCCCAGCCGATTTCGAAAAAAAATAAATGAGACCACCTCGGCTACATACTGCATGTTCTTACCTTACGAACTACATGGATGTAATTTTTTTTTTAAGTCGGTGCTCAGTTGGCAAAAATATCGATGAACATACACAAAAAAATACATACAGACGAACATAGTACCTCCTCCTTTTTAGAAGTCGGTAAAAGTAAGCTTACGTCCAATAGACAATAGATGGCTAAACAGATGATTATACAACCTCATTCTACTACATTGAAAATAATTTCATTGCTTTTTGTACAATACTTTCATTAAATTTGAAGCCACTGATACTTAACTAGGTGTGAAAACAGCTGCATTTGATAAGTGATACCGTGTTAAACTAAGTAAGTTGATATAAGCCGGGTAGCTAGCCTTGATGCTAGAATCGCTAAGCCACGTAAAGGCCTTTGATATACCTAAACGGATAATACCACCGGGACCTACAAAATTTAGCATGTCATCCGAGCCAAAGCTGCGTTCAGACAATCTTCCTTAAACATTGTATATTTAATTAACAGACCGAGTAAGTAACACATCTAGGTATTTTGGTAAAGACTCGTTTTGTAGTGTATCTACACTAGAATCTAGGGCATGCCGTTAATTCAGGGTTCCAGCGTTCTGGCTAAATAAAACACAAGGGTAAACTACTTTGTTTCTACAGCAACTATTTACTTTGGCGCGGAATACTCACTTGATCTGTTTTACTTAGTATTTAAAAGCGAGTGCCTAGGGGTGTACTTGTACTTGTACCAGCCTCTTTAATAGTCCTCTGCAGGACGTAGGCCTATCCACGAAGGGTGATTGGGCCATATTCACCACGCTGGCCCAGTGCGGGTTGGTGGATTCACATACGCCATCAAATTTCTTCCACGGACGTAAGAAGGTTGCCTCACGATGATTTCCTTCACTAAAAAACCAGTGGTGTGAAAATCCGTACAATAAATCCAAGGAATTAATTGGAACCGGGATTTGAACCTACAATCTTACGATTGTAAGGAGCGTGTTATTACCACTAGACCACCACGGCTGCAAGGCAAGGGGTGTAGCATGTGAGATCACTATCACCTGCCAATGTCATACTTTATGGGCATGCCGATTAGTGATGGGCGACGAATGATCGCGACCACAAATTTTTAGACAGAGTTTTATTTAAAATATCGATAGTTTATACTAACTATAATTTTAAATAAAACTTAAATTATCATTAATTTAACTGTATATTTTAATATGATAACATTTTTTACATGTGTAATTACCACCCAATTATATGTTACATTAGCATCGATAATAGTGAAAAACGTCGATAAATACTATCGTTACATTATTATGAGTATTTAATTAATATCATAACATTATTTACATGTGTACATACTTGATCTTAAATAATAGTAAGTAAATAAAATCAAATTCCTCACCTTCAACTACTCATTCGATTTCATTACAACATTGTTTAAAATACGATTTTTTCCACCACTATCTCAACTCTAAAAATGTCAATTTTTTATGTCAATATCACTATCGCAGAGATCAAGTTAAAATTTGTAGAGTACTAGCTTCTACCCGCGGCGCCGCCCGCGTGGAATTAAACATTTATGCTATCTCACAGGAACCTTTTATTTAAGTAGCCCATGTCACTTTCCGGCTCTCAAACTATATCTATGCCAAATATCAAGTCAATCCGTTGCTCCGTTGCTGCGTGAAAGAAGAACAAACTAACAAACTTTTCGGATTTATAATACTAAATATAATATTAAATATAGGTATATAATATATTATCATTATGATTATATCCAAGGCATGGATTTATCATATAAACAGGATTGAGTACTGGCAAAGAAAAACGTGCCGACAAGGATACCACATCAGATGATTGTGTCTCTTTTCCAAGTAGGATGACCAAAACATCTCGATCATCTTGGGATATAATTTTTTTTTGGAATGTTACTGCACGCAGGAATCGCAGTTATCTTACCCCTAACTCGTCGTCCTTCGTCATCGTCGTCGCTTTAGCAACAAGACGCCTACTGCCGGGCATAGGCCTTCTCTATAAAATCAATCCCCATAAAAACAATGGTCTAGAATTAATATATACAGAGATAATTCAGTTTCAAGTTTGACAACTGTTATCGGAAATGTAGATCTTGAAGAGTTCTTTCACCTTTGTTAAGACAGCAATGGTCTCAATTCCAAAATGAATGCCAATTTTGAAATATTAACCCCCGAATTCTCAAAAAATAACACTTATGACGACTTTTTCAAAAAAGCAACATCTGCTATCTCTAATTCCAAAATAGATGTCATTTTTGAAATCTACACCCCCAAAAACCTATTAAACGACACCCATGACGATTTTTCAAAAAAGTGACGTCCACCATCTTTAATTCCAAAATGGACGCTAGTTTTGAAATCTACACCCCCAAAAACCTATTAAACGACACCCATGACGACTTTTTCAAAATAGTGACGTCCGCCATCTTTAATTTCAAAATGGATGCCATTTTTGAAATCTACACCCCCAAAAACCTATTAAACGACACCCATGACGACTTTTTCAAAATAGTGACGTCCGGCATGATCATCAGCATCTATAATTTCAAAATGGATGCCATTTTTGAAATCTAGGTACACCCCCAAAAACCTATTAAACGACACCCATGACGACTTTTTCAAAATAGTGACGTCCGCCATCTTTAATTTCAAAATGAATGCCAATTTTGAAATCTACAACCCAAAAAAATTAAAAATGACACCCACGACTATACACCGATTGTACACCCAGCATGTTTAAGAAATATGTCCAGCATAGTCACCCTACTACACTTCTTTGTATGCACCATAGTACGCCATTTGCAATGGACGGTGATACTCTAGTCAAAAATAAAAAATAACCGTTAATCATAAAGACGTAGGTATATTCATACAAAATAAATATCAAACTCTGTTTATTGGCATCTGTTCGCAATTTTAACTAAAATCTTAACAAACTACATTGTTAAAAAAACTAAGAAATGGTTAAGACAGTCGCGGCTTTACAGGTAATAATTCTACCATATATAAGTGTCGTTTCGAAATGGCAATAGTGCGAGCGGGACAACTTCATCACTTTGGGAAGTCTCACTCGGCACAGCGTCTCTCTTATGCCATTTCAAAGGAATATACGTTTTGTTGCAACGTATTAAGGTTGAATTTTCCTAAACTAACTTTGAGCCAAATTTCGTCTGTGCGCAGTCCAGATAGTATACAAAGTCCTTGATCCAAGGTCTGCTCATCGATTGATTTGACAGATATTCGATCGACAGTTGTTTATTTTGACATTCTTGCAGCGCACGCTAGAGTAGATCGCAGATGGCAGAATTTTCCTACTTACTCAACATTTATCGTTATATTTTGGAGAATTCACAAAATATCTTTATAAATTGTAACCTATGTATTATTCTGATGTATAAGCTATATTATTGCAAAGTTTCATCTCAATCCGTTCAGTAGTTTTTGCGTGAAAGAGTAACAAACGTCCATACGTCTATACATCCATCAATCCATCGATCCTCACAAACTTTCGCGTTTATAATATTAGTAGGATTTGGACAATTCACAAAATATCTTCATAAATTGTAGCCTTTGTATTATTCTGATGTATAAGCTATATTAGTTTTTGTGTTTAAGAGTAACAAGCATCCATACATCCATCCATCCTCACAAACTTTCGCGTTTATAATATTAGTAGGATAGCAACAAGCTGCAGATAGCCCAATCCTGACTGGAGCTCATTTAACAGGTACTCGAGGATTGCGTTATCCGCGGCTTGTAGCTAACATCACATCCGCCAATTTGTATGATTCGGCTTGTACGAGATTTTTGAGTTTATTACTCTCAACTGCGTTTGGCGCGTTTTGTGAGTTAACGTGGACTATGCGTTAGTTAAAGGCGTGTAGAGTTAGAAGCTTGGCTCTCCATTAGATCGGACAACTTTTTGATAGTGCAAACTGTTGTCTTATCTTGGCTACATTTCACATAAAAATGTTTTTGTTGGATTATAGTTTACCTTTGAATAGAATAGAATAGAAAACGCTTTATTGTTCACACAATTTACAATTTAACAATAAAAGAATACAATATAATTAAAATAGTGCGACAACCGGCGGCCTTATCGCTTAGAGCGATTTCTTCCAGGCAACCTGAACCTTTGCAGTTTGTTCTGGGAACCAAGTGGCATTAGTAATGCTTTTAGCACGGTAATTATATCTAACAGTATTGTGACTCGACCCTGTCCTTGAAATATATATTTAACGGCCACGCGCGAGGGCTGCCAGCCTTCACTATTTTAATTTTATTTACTTACTCTTTACCTAGTTTAGTGTCTTTCTATTTTTTTTTTTAATTTCAAATAGTTTTGCGTTTGACTACACACTGCCTGATGTTAAGCAGATATGCGGTCTAGGATGTTTCTATCTATTATGATGTAAAATTATAATATTTATTACAAACAAGAAATTCGTTGTGAATGAAAAAAGAATCGTTGTATACAAAATACATATTGTGTTTTTTGATGTTCTTAGGGTTCCGTAGTAAATAGAGGAACCCTATGAACGTAAATCGAACGCTTGCTAGTTACAAATCTACACGCTTGTTCGTCGCTACGACGCGTCGCGACTGATTAGCATACCGAGAGCATACCGAACTCCGAGGAGCGTAGGTATGGTTCGGATTCCGACCGTTTCCATGAAGACGGATTACTGTTTGATATCATTACCGTGCTTTTAGCGTTGTTTAAGCTTAGTTAGTTGCAAACGAAATTACTTAGGTACATTAATCTAGGTCTACAGACTGAGATATGCTATTGTTACACGACTTAACAGGAACATAACAGTTTCCGCCTTACCACAAAAGATTTGAACACGCTTTAAACTCAGTTTATTTGTGCAATTTGTACTAAACATTGTCTAAAGCGTGCGTACCTAAAACTTTTGTGGTAAGTCGGTTTATCTTTACCATGCATCACAATGCGGTCTGTCGCGAGCCATCCCGCACCCAAATGTCCCTATAAAACTAGTTGCATTACCTAGGCCTGGCTAGGGAATTGTTTAGTTAATTATCACTACTCACTATATACAGGGTTTTTTCTAATCAATTAGCATCCTTTCAGGGGCTTAATTTTGTACATTAAAACTAACAACTTTTGCTAAAACTAAAAAAAAAAAATGTTGTTCCTTATAAAAATATCGTTTTTAGGGTTCCGTACCTCGAAAGGAAAAAACGGAACCCTTATAGGATCACTTTGTTGTCCGTCTGTCCGTCTGTCCGTCTGCCCGTCTGTGTGTATGTCAAGACTCTTTATCTCAAGAACGCGTAAAGATATCGAGTTGAAATTTAAACTGTATACGTATATCAATGAACTCTTGCTGTTGTGTAAAAGAAAAACTTCTCAGTTGTCGTTTAAAAAAGTTAGAGTCGTTTATGTCGCAAAAAACCGCATATTTCGACACTTACAAAAATCAAAACCTACAGGGTACTTCCCGTTGACATAGAACTATGAAATTTGGCGAGAAGCATTGTCTCAAAGTACACATATAGGAATAAATCTAAAAACTGTACATTTTTATTTAGATCACGAAAAATAGGGCCTCAAAATTCACAAAATATGGGCTCAAAATTCAATGTGAGTAAATCGTATCATGAAAGGTGTCATATAAAAGAACTTCATTAGTACATGCTAAAACAGGTTTTTAATTATTTTAACAATGTGTTTGTACGGAACCCTCGATGTGCGAGCCTGACTCGCACTTGTCCGGTTTTTTCTTCCTGTGTATGCACTAAGAAAAATGTGTTGGGGAGGATTTTGGATATTTGAGCCCCCTTGAACCTTTTCTGCTCAAGAGACTTAATACGAGGAGCTGAAGAATATATACCGACATCCATTGGGTTCCTATGACGTGTACAGAGCAACTCCTGGGTGATGTTTGCAACCAGGGTCGGGCGATGATACCTCAACGCATACGCGACATCCATTGGGTTCCTATGACGTGTACAGAGCAACTCCTGGGTGATGTTTGCAACCAGGGTCGGGCGGTGATACCTCATCTCGAAGAGATTTTCTCTCTGTGTCTTAAGATACGAAGATGTAAAAATTTACATTACAGCTGTTGTGTGTGGTCTCCTGACGATTTCTATGAGAAGATGTAATGAGATGTATCGTGCTAAAATATACATCTTTGCATAATAGCTGCCGTGTGTGAAGCCCTTTATTATTGTAAGTTCACGTTGTTTTTACCTTTTAGCCATGTCAGATCACTTCAAGCGGCATCGAAAGCTCTGACACCAAGGCAATGCACCCGACTTATACGAAATTACTTAAGAAATTCCTAGCTTCGTTATTGTGACACCAATCAGAAAGTATTACGAATTCTTCGTAGATAAGGCTTGTAAACAAGGGAGGAATAAAAATCCCCAAGTGAAGAAAACAAATCCCCTTGTCAATAAAGTGAATAGCATATCCCTTCAATAGTGCGGATTTGTCCGTCCCTTCCGTATAGGGCTTACAGTTCTGCAGATTTTACTCGCTGTAGATGATTGAAGAGGTTTGTTTTTCGTTGTGAGTAAAAGCTTCGGATATGAAAAACAGAATTGAGATATGTTATTGCTTAGCTACTGTCATCGGCAATAACTAGCTGACCCGGTAACTTTGTTTCACGCAAGTTCTTTTTAAATTACAGTCTATGTGTTATTCTGATGTATTTAATAAGCATTACTATTGCAAAGTTTCATTCAGAAAACTGTTCAGTAGTTAAATTATTTTTAATTTTATAGTGCATCCCACACTAGGTTTATCTCAAAGAGTTATTTTTGTGATAAACAATTCAAAATTATTCACGGATGCAGGACTCGAACCTTGCGTCTTCGGAACACTAGCCCGACGATCTGCCCAACTGAGCTAATCCGTAATACTGCACACGCGTCGAATTTTGAAGTGTTTATCATTTAACCAACTTATAGCGTTGGCGGCGCCACCTGTCATACCCGTATTAGACAGGTTATCACTCAATTGAAGTTATAAGAACTTCTGTATATTGACGAGAGATGGCGCACTGCTAAATCAATTAAATTATTTTAATTTTATAGTGCATCCCACACTAGGTTTATCTCAAAGAGTTATTTTTGTGATAAACAATTCAAAATTATTCACGGATGCAGGACTCGAACCTTGCGTCTTCGGAACACTAGCCCGACGATCTGCCCAACTGAGCTAATCCGTAATACTGCACACGCGTCGAATTTTGAAGTGTTTATCATTTAACCAACTTATAGCGTTGGCGGCGCCACCTGTCATACCCGTATTAGACAGGTTATCACTCAATTGAAGTTATAAGAACTTCTGTATATTGACGAGAGATGGCGCACTGCTAAATCAATTAAATTATTTTAATTTTATAGTGCATCCCACACTAGGTTTATCTCAAAGAGTTATTTTTGTGATAAACAATTCAAAATTATTCACGGATGCAGGACTCGAACCTTGCGTCTTCGGAACACTAGCCCGACGATCTGCCCAACTGAGCTAATCCGTAATACTGCACACGCGTCGAATTTTGAAGTGTTTATCATTTAACCAACTTATAGCGTTGGCGGCGCCACCTGTCATACCCGTATTAGACAGGTTATCACTCAATTGAAGTTATAAGAACTTCTGTATATTGACGAGAGATGGCGCACTGCTAAATCAATTAAATTATTTTTAATTTTATAGTGCATCCCACACTAGGTTTATCTCAAAGAGTTATTTTTGTGATAAACAATTCAAAATTATTCACGGATGCAGGACTCGAACCTTGCGTCTTCGGAACACTAGCCCGACGCTCTGGCCAACTGAACTTGTTCAGTAGTTTTTACGTGAAAGAGGAACAAACATTCATACAATACGGTATTTCACACCTGAGAAACTGCTTAGTCTTTATAAAGCTCAAGTCAGGTCTAGCATGGAATACTGCTCTCGCCTTTGGGATGGCTCTGCCAAATACCAGTTGGAGGCTTTGGAGTCCATTGAAAGGCGAGCCAGGAGGATGATAGGCAACGAAACCTTGACTGAGTCGAAGCTGCAAAGTCTCGAGCATCGACGTAGGGTGGCGTGTCTGTCAGCCTTCTATCGGATACACTTCGGTGAGTGCGCCCAGGAGTTGCACAATCTGGTCCCACCTGCCCCTTTCTTCTATCGTACGGCTAACCAGACGCGACCAAAGCGCCACCCTTTTTTTTGTGGACATCCCACGCGTTAGAACCAAGCGTTTTGAGTCCACATTTCTCATACGAACTGCTAGAATGTGGACCGCTTTGCCTGAGTCTGTCTTTCCGTTAAAGTACAATGTAGGTGTCTTCAAATCTCGAGTAAATAGGTATCTTCTAGGTAAGCGTGCTACGTCCTAGACCGCATATCTGCTTAACATCAGGCAGTGTGTAGTCAAACGCAAACCTATTTGAAATAAAAATAAAAAAAACTTTTGTGTTTATAATATTAGTAGGATGAATTATAGACGAAATTTCTAGTCGGTAGAGCAATTTTCGCGGTTTTCTATTCTAGATTTCTATTCAGATCTTCAGACCTACCTATATTACTCAGATTATATTATTTTGTAAGTCATTTACATAGACGACATCATAAATCAGTGAGTACTAAACTTATGTGCTATATATGCTACTTATGATAATATGGAAGCCATATAAAACCTCATTTTGGTTTCGGGCGAAAATATCGCATCACATAAAGGTCGCCGCACATAAACGCTGGCAATGTTTGATATGAAAACAATGCGTTAATTGAAATTGGTTGAAGATTTTCAATTTTGCGTGTTATGGTATATTATATTTTTGTTATTATACCGTCCATAGTACTATCACAACGATAAACAATGAGCGTAACTTCCCAAAAACCATGGCGTAGCGTTTGGGGCACGAGTGGGCAAGTAAACAGGTAGACACTAGATACATTACATTTATTTATACATATACAAGTTGTAGTTTTGCAAACTCAAGGGACTTTTAGAGGTGGAAATAATAGTAACTTTTACTGTACTTGAGACTTAACCCTAAATATCGAAAATACTGCTGTTCCATGCATTTTAGCGAGAATTGATGGTTTTTTTTAAATGAAACTGTTGTTTAAATTGTTTTTGCTGCCCATTTATAATTACGAGTATATTCACCTCTATTCCTACCACTTCAGAAACAAACATCATGTATATGAAACATATATTTCACGGTTCACTCATCAAACAAAAAGGTAGGTACGTGCTCTAGTCTTCTCAGGTGTTAAAAAATGCTCACAACCAAATAAAACATTACATAAACATCACTTAATTCAATCTAACTTCTCAAGTATTACTTATAAGTGGATTTCATAGCGTAGTTTGAATAGGTGTTTGTCAGTGATCACCAAGATTAAGCAACGTTTGGCACGGTCAGTCTTTGGATGAGTAACCGTAGGTGGCATTTCCAACAGAGCGCTACCGTGGCTCGGATGACAAGTTAAACTGTAGATCCCGGTTGTTCTAACCGTCCAGCCATGTCAGAGGTAGGCGGTTTGAAACTTTAACCACAAGGCTAGCAACCCAGCCTATACGAATATACAAGTGTGCGCTACCCTTTACGTTTGATAATACACACGTTCCTAAGAACTCATTCGTCTGTCCGACACTTTATCACTCGATTTCCATAACCTAGAAAACTGTTCGGGAAAAACCCCTTCTATCATAAAATATATCTCCCCGGAGCGTTACGTAGATCTCGCGAGATGAGGCATGTTATCTCGATTTAGTTGGGACCTAAAATCTCTCCTGACAGCACAGAATATTTAACAGAACTGCAGAAGGATCACTTCGAGATAACACTTGTAGAAATAGCAAACTTTACTGCAAAAATAAAGTGCGAATCAGTTCGTATAAGCGCCTACTGTTCTCGGCAATTATACTAATGCGTAATTCTATTACTGTCTAGCACGGTATATCTGTGCTGCTTATAGTTGCAAATACGCGTTACGCTAGCAATTACACAAAATCATTCAAAGAACACTATAAAGCCAATAAATAACTTACTTATATGTACAACATTGCAATGCGTGCATTGTGGTGATGCCAGTGTACAATGTAATTGAGAAACTCCTTCATAATAGAATATAAATTACCTATTTACTTGCCCGCAGAATTGTAGCCCCTGTACTATGAAAGTTCTATTTAAGCCTACTTCCCTCTGTAGGGCAACAGTGACCAACCATCATAATTATGATCAGCTTATCTGAGCCCGCTCCAGGGCATTTATAAGCCTCATTTGCGAAATATAGGGAGATAATAATATAACTATTTTGACACATAGAGACAATAAGAAAAGTGTTAATGGACACATTCTTAGTTTATTATACCTAGCAATTTAAGTTAGATTTAAATTACTGATTAGCCCATGGCTAGAATGTAATTTTTTAAGAAAAGCTCGTCAGCGATTCTTAAACAAAAATAAAAATAAAAAATTTGACACATTGACACGACGAAAAACAAGTATAACTCTCTTTTGATTTTAAAAGTAATTTTGAAAGTAATATTTCATGAACTCGCATTTTGTGGTACATGAGTATTTGCTACTTATAAGAGTCTCGCGCACTGGGTGAAGCGACGACCCCTCTCTAGATCTCTATGGTTGTACGTCGTTTCCGTCGCAAATATATCTCGTTGATTAGTTGAGTGTAGAATATCTTTACAGTATTAGGGTGCGGTTGAAGGGTCAGCGATGAATTTACAATTTGGATCTAGATTGTTCAGAGAGAAAACTGGGTCGGTGGACTTATATTTGCAAAGGGTCACGGTTTTTTCTTTGATCTCGAGGAAAGTAGCTAAGTTTTGTACTCAGAAACGATGCATTTTGATTTTGGAAAATGTAAACTATTTTATGCTATTTTTTGGAAACAGGCTCTAATTGTTTACACGCGTTAGATTGCTTCTCTTATAGCTTTAGTTATCCTTAATTTTATTTTTCCATAATAGATTTATTCAAAGAGAAATCTGATATTACTTACAAGTCAAACCATTAACCATTGAGACAAAAAAAGGAATACATTTTTATTTTATAGCTTAGTAAGTAAGTTCGTATAGGCCCTGGCGTCAGATTTTTTAGCTAAGTTGGTAATGTACTCATCGGAGTTTCAAAAATCAACCCGTGACCTGGCGAAATATACCTTTTACATTTGAATGAAACTTTTTATTTACTACAGGGACTTTTAGAGGTGGAAATAATAATAACTTTTACTGTACTTGAGACCTAACCCTAAATATCGAAAATACTGCTGTTTCATGCATTTTAGCGAGAATCAATAGATTTTTTTAAATAGAACTCTTGTTTATCTTGATTTTGCTGGCGGTCCCATTTATAATTACGAGTATATTCACCTCTATTCCTACCACTTTAAAAACAAACATCATGTATATGAAACATATATTTTTATTTTCTGAACCATAGAATAACCTCCTCAATTGTGTTCAGGACACATAAATGTTTCTTAAAATATGTTGTACATGGAGTCAGAGTTAATTTAGCACCAGAATAAAAGTAGAGTTTTGGATAACACTTTCGAGCTAAATCAATAATTCAGCTGACCGAACAATTAGTTTCACTTTTGCTGGTCACAGAATTTGCTGACCTTATTAACATCTCCCTGATACTACTGGATTTTTTCATATAAAATATTTCTCTTTTATTTACTTTTCTAACGGAGTGTAAACTAAGTCTTCTTTTAGTTTTTGCTAACTTCGGTGAAAAGGAAATTTTTAAAATGGCACATGAATGAACTGTAAATGAACATTCTTTTATTTCATCGGAAAATGTGGAATAGAATTTCGTTTGACAAATTTTACCCGTAGAATAAAATGAATTAAGTTAAAATGATCAAATAGAATATCATTCACTTACAGACGAAAGAAAATAAAGTTTCTTTCTTTATATAACTTTGACATTACCACAGTTAGACTTTGATTACATGAGACTGGAAAATACTAAAGACTTGGTTGAAGTTTTTTTAAATAGAAGGAATCTTGGTCAATACATTATTGATGCATTATTATACACTTAAGTAATCGAGGTTATTTTTACAATAACCTGCACTATTCAAGTTTGCCTACTGTTGAAGTTTCCGCAAACATGTTGTTACAAATGGGGAGATATGTTTTCGGTAGAACCAACGATTTCGCGGTTGAAGGTGTTAGTGAGCTGTAAAACTTTAATGATTTTATATAGCTTTTCATAACTTTTTTATTCATCCATCAGCTATAGAACGTCCAACGCTTGACACAGGCCTTCCCTATAGATTTCCAATAAGACCAGTTGGTAGCGGCTTGCATCCATCGCGATAGTATTTTACTAAATAATTTTTAATTATTTGACTTCCAGGTAAACCCAGTCCTGGACCTGGCCATGTTGGATCCCACCGTGAAAGAAGTCATCCCGCCATGGGTAGACGTCGAATGGATGACCTATGACGTCACGGATTGCGATGCGGCTTACGCAGTCATATCAGCCATAGATGCGTACAATGACTGCGCGCACGTGTTCTTTGGACCGGCTTGTGACTTTGCCTTGGGTAAGTCCAAATTATTTATTTTAACTTAAAAAAAATATTCTATTAACATTAAAATTAACTTTAAATCTATTTATAAAGCAGCTTTTTAGGCATTTCGTGTCTATGATTTGCCCTAGTTAGTTTTTCAATAAAGCTCTTAATGAGCAGGTAGCATTACACTATTGCACTTTATTATTATTTGCTACTTATGTAAGGAATTGACAAAATATCGATATATCTAAGACATGAGAAATAAAAAAGACTGGACTCTTGTCCGGTAAATCGTAGAACGCGGTTTACGCAGTCATAGCAGCCATAGACGCATACGTGTACATTCGTCAATGACTTCACGCACGTTTTATTTGGACCATCTTGTGACTTTGCCGTGGGTAAGCCCAAATTATTTATTTTAAGACTTTTTTATTCTCACAGCAAAATGATTAACGTCTTTGTAGCATTTTGTGACTATAATTTGCCTTCATTCGTTTTTCAGTAAATGGCAATTTTGTAATGAGTATACCTACAGTGTTTTATATCTGAGAAGATTTATATTTACTAACTATAAAAGAACAATGATACAGCCACCGATATGAAATTAATGCTCCAGTGTGACTTAAACACTACATTTTATAAATTAAGGCCGGCTTTTTCTGTATCTGTTAGTGTATCTGATTCTTAGACTTTCCAAACTACGCAACCGACTGAAATGATCTTTTAGAATATTCCACTCGAAAAAATATATAGCTATATTCAGTCGTAGTCGGCCACAGTTGAGACGGGCAGCTAGTGTTTGAAATGACTTATACTTAATATAAAATGCATAATTATTATGTAAGTACCTACCTCAGAGCAAATAAAAAATTCAAGAGAGAACGTCGTTGAACAGTCAAGTGAGGCCGGTTTTTTAAACATGTGTTAGTGCGTCGGTGTTGCGCCGCCATAGTTTGACTGACAAGCCAAGGCGTAGTTTCGTTGTACGTGGATGTGTGTGTCATTGTATGTACACGGCGAGGCGTAGTTTTGGTTGGCTTTACTTGTTTGTTCACAACATTCTCTCTTGATTTTTTTATTTGCTCTGAGGTAAGTACATAGCTGTGGCTAATGGCAATGCTTATACGAGTAGGTACATTGAGCCAAAGGTGATGTCCACAAGTGGTATATTATTCAGAGAAAAGTCGAACCAAGATGATATATACATCATTTGAAAGCTTGTTAAATAGGCTTTCAAAAAATATTTAATTCAGATTTTTTACCCTTCCAATTATTTTTAAATGCGAAAAATAAATTGTATGTAAAATAACAATACAGCTTATTATTTTTTTAGTTTAGCAATAATAAAGTGCTTCTATCGTTATTTTACTTCCTTACGTAGCTTATTCTTCCACATTCATCTCTTAAATTGCTAAAATTAAAAATTATAACCTACTAGTGTGACCAGTTAGTAGGTACAATGTGACAAAAATAACTTAAAAAGTGTGTCTAATTGGTAAAATGCTTTTATTTAACAATTTAGAGGTTACTTAATCAGGGCTGCTAGAGATAAACTACCTTTTGAGCGAAATAAATTAAAAATTAATTTTAAAAAAATCGGACGGGTCTCTTTTGTTTTTAATTGTAATTGTAATAGACTCTGAAAAATATGAACTTTCTCGAAATGTAACGAGTGTTGTGGTTAGAATTTTTGATTACTATTATACCAGCCTCCATACATTTTGTGGACATATCCTTAACACCAGTATTTTGGTCATGCTCCAGACGCTAAGAAAGATTTTCGAAAACAAAAGAAAGTATATTAGTTCAGCAGTAAATAAACCAAGTTCAGAATAAAGTTACCTTTCGCACAGAAGCCATGATAAATATTTATCAAAACTTCAAAGAAGGTGCAAAACAATTTATTCAAACTTCTGAGGAGTGAAATTAACACCCCTGACTTCAAATTAAAGTATTACGAACAAAATTTCTTCAATTAACACCATTTTTGCAAGTAAAGGGGTTGAAGCCTATTTTCTTCTCCAGTTACTTTAGAAAGTAATTTGTAAAAAGAATATTTATTAGCAATTGCTCACTTTTACTTTTGAAAATAACTTGATTTTCTGAGCAATATTACACCATGGATACAGGGTTATCTTGTTGGCCTGTATTAAAACAAAAGGGGTGATTAAGAACATCGTTACGAACAACTTTTACTATGGTTAACCCTGTATATTATAACTAAGCTCAGACTGTAACTTTGAAAAATATATTTTGAGTATTAAGTAACAACAACAGGAATATTTAAAACATTGTTATAAGACCTCAGACCAAATAAAAAAATAATGACAGAATGTTGTGAACAAACAAGTGAGGCCGACCAAAACTACGCCTCGCCGTGTACAGACAATTACACACACATCAACGTACAAGGAAACTACGCTTAGGATTGTTAGTCGAACTATGGCTGCGCAACAGCGACGCACTCACACATTTATAAAAAACCGTCTTCACTTGACTGTTCAACGACGTTCTACCTTGATTTTTTTAATATAAAGACGTTTCCATAGTGCCTGTAATGTGTCTACGGAATAAAGAAATGTTGATTTTCACTTGACCTTGACTTTGAGGTACTAAAATATATTTTGTCACATATCTATAAATAACAGATTGTACATAATGCTGTTGTCCCGTGAGGCAATTCGTAACCATAAAAATGCATGGAAAATATTTCCAAGATGCTGTTAAAACTGTCAACTACGTATTAGATTTTGACGTTCCTTGTCTAAAATCCGGCAATCGACACCAAACCAAGCTACTTTTCATATCTCTTTCTAACGTGTGTCATATTAAATCAATGTATCTCTTTGAGATTTTCTTGTCTGACCACAATATTATCCGTCTGGTTTCTCTGTAGTTCTGGTTAATAATAAAACAGTTGCCACAAAAAAGTAATCAAATTACGAGATACGTCACCTATGTAGGGAATGCAATCTCGTTTAAAAGGCCTTTTTTAGCGTGATTGATATCGTCCGAAAAATGGACGAGATCTCGCGAGACTAACGACATTGCACTCACCTTACTCACACATAGCATACCTATGGTATGGTATAAAACGGCAAGGAACATTACTATTAGTCTTCGGTTTGTATGTATATGGATTTTCTGATTGAAAGCCACAGAGAAATTCCGACCATCGCTCATTTCATATTCCATGTTATGTACGAGATGTACTACAGTAGCAATCCGTCTATAGCCAATCACAGGACGTAAAGCCTGGTGCACACTGATCCGCAGTGAAATAAATAATATAAACTGGATAACTAGAATGAAATGGGATTCCAGTTATTGACTCATCATTATCAGCCTTATGACTTCTACTCCTGGAATTAGGCCTTCCCCGAACTTAAAGAAGGATGCACGGAATTAACCTGTCAATATTTTTTATTTTTTTTTGTTAGTAAAAAACCAAACATATTTTCTAAAAATGATATGTGCTTTAAAAATATAGGGATTTTTTGCTGTTTTCATATCACTAATTAAAATTAAAATTAACCCACCAGAAAAATTACAATGATTTTTTTATTGTTTTTACATTACGGATTACATACATAAGAAGTGGCGGTATGGTCTTAAAGGCTTTAGTGTCCAAAAATGGGCGAATTATTTGAAAAAAAAAAACAATCTTTTATTACTGTTGCTGTCAAAAAAAAAGGAAATGTCAATTTCAGTCAATCAGATGTCGTATTTAGTGTTGCCAGACTTCGTTCTCGGTATTCAGACTTAGCAATTTTGGAAATGTTGACGTGTTGATGTAATAATTATTTTCTTTTTTAACTATTGGCACATAATCCTGCGTTAACTCGTTTTAGCCCGTAATGTTTACAAACTGAGGTGTTATTATACATTTTTATAGAAACATACATTTTTGTATACTAAAAGATTATCAAAAATAAATAATATTCTTATTATTTTTATATGTACTTTTTATCATATACTTTACTACTAAAAACAAAAAGCAGTAGTTGAAGTTATCCGAGAAATTCGTGGCAATTTTAATATTACTCGTAATAATCCTATTCGAATCCGGTGCTATTCGAATCTTTCACTTGCTTTACTACACTTGCAGCAGCTGCACTAGGCCGGCTGTGGCTACACAACTGAGGCGTTAGTCCAGGTTTACACCACAGACATATAAGAGACTCTTAAATGTCTGTGGTTTACACATAAATTGAAATTACATCTGTTCGATATTGCCCTATACATTTTTGTACAGCGCCCCTGGCCGAAACGATGAAGAACTAACCAAAATGTATGGAGCCACACGCGAACGCAAAAGTTTAAGTAAACAACACAAAACCTGGACTAAGGGCTCTGGTTATCTACGTAGTTGTATGAATTTCTACAAAAAGATTCCGAACACGGCTGCGGCAGCATGTGCTACCGAGCCTCGGCTGCAAGTGTTGTTAACCTGTTTAAACAAATCCAACGTGCCTGCGATGTACGACGCAGCACGTGCAACCAGCATCGGAATCATTCCCGACTGCGGATACAAGCAGCGGCTCATGTGTGTGCTACCACCATTCGCAACCAGCATCCGCAGGCTGCAGCCGAGGTACCTGCTTTACTTATATTCTTAACTTATAGTTGCGTGTTACACCCGTGTTTTGCGAAATAAATGAATTGACTTGAATTAAAGATATGGACTTATGTATACTTCTCATTTTGACTTATGGTGTACAAACATGGTCTTTAACTAAGGTCTAATAGTCCAAACTCAAGGATTGCCAAAAAGAGCGATGGAGCACAGTATTCTCGGTGACCGGCTAATAGACTGAGTACGAAACACCGAACTGCGTTCCAGAACTAAAATCAAAGATGTAACCGCTAAACTGAAGTCGCAGTGGGCCGGGTAAGTCAGTCGCATGCCAGAAGTGCTAAAATCACCCCCGAATGGAGTTCCGACTCGGTGCGGCTTCGTGGCAGACTCTCTAGATAGCGCGATGAACTGAATACATTTAATCCAAATTGGCAGGCATCATTACAAGACCGACGAAACTGGAAATCTCGAGGGGAGGCCTTTGCCCAACAATGGGACAGTACAGACAGGCTGATAAACAAACCATTATTTTTAGTATTTTCCTTTACTCACTAAAAAAACCCGAAAAACTCGAAAAATTCGGTTTACCCGGTTTTTTAAATCAAAAACCGAAAAACTCGGTTTTTCAAAACCATCCGGTTTTTGCATGCCCTAATGAGGAGGTATTTATTTATCTCGTAATTTTAGTGCGCGATTAGTCCCGTCGTATATAATAATTATGTGGTCAAATCGCGAAAGTTTAAAAACAACTTTGTTGTCCGTCTGTCCGTCTGTCCGTCTATGTTTATGTCAAGACTCTTTATCTCGGGAACGCGTAAAGATATCGAGTTGAAATTTAAACTTTATATGTATATCTATCTCTCGGTCTCTTGCAGTTGTTAACTTCTCAACTTCTCAGTTATCGTTTAAAAAAGTTAGATCCGTTTATGTCGTAAAAAAACGCATATTTTACACTCACAAAAATCAAAACCTACAGGGTACTTTCCGTTGACATAGAACTATGAAATTTAGCAAGAAGCATTGTCTCAGAGTACAGGTACGAGTATATAGGAATAAATCTGAAAACTGTACATTTTTATTCAAATCACAAAAAATAGGGCCTCAAAATTCACAAAATATGGGTTCAAAATTCAAAGTGATTCAAATTCGTAGAGAGATTTTAACAAATTTCTTCCCGATTCTGTGAAATTTTCTGGATTTGTACAGAACTTTCGATGTGCGAGCCAGACTCGCACTTGTCCTCCGGTTTTTTTTGTACCAAATGTTTATTTTAATAAAATTATTTAGTCACATTCACATATCGAGAATGCCTAGACCCCAAGATACGGGTGCTTTATTGTACCCAGTTTGGGGGATATTTGTATCTTGTGACGATCCAATGGTTGCTGCGCACCTTGAACGAAAGATTGGCATATAGCTACATTCAATGGTATAACGTCACGAGCTTTTCTTCTTTACTAGGTTTTTTTTCAGTGAGAAATAAACCGAAGCAACCGCACATTACTTCCACCTTTTGACACCGCTTTCACCCTAATCCACGCCTTTTTTCACAAACGATCTACCGATTTTCCGTAACAATCCGTAGCGGTCCGTAATTCGAGGAGGTAATGGCGGGTAGCCGCGGTAATACCGCTCACAAAGAAGTGTGTCGTATATAGAGACGAATCACGTGTGTGATGATATCGAGAATATTACTTGGTACAGCTGACTCAACAAGATTATTTTTTGCAAAAATTAGCATGACCGACTTCACCCGTGTACAGAATTTGCGAATATTTCGCATGGCTCGATGGAGCATTTTTCACATTATTGTTGAATTATCAAAAATGACTCAGCCGACTTCGATAAAATTTAAATGAAACCAAGTTTAAAGTATACTCTTTCCAATAAAAAATAATTGAAATCGGACCACTATGAAAAAAGTTATGCGTTATTACGCATAAAAAAAATATATATACGCGTCGAATTGTATTTGGTGGTTCGTCGGTCAAAAAACTAAAATCAAGATGGTGCAATACGAAAACATGCGCTTTCGCTACTAGGAACTAAAAAAAATCATAAAAGCTCTCACAATCGATGTTTGGCTAAGTTTTACTTATATGTGGCGTCAACTGTACCCGTACCTACAGCAACTTTGTGTGATATCAATTAATCATATAATTATTTTTCGCAAAATTACTGACTTTCATCGTGTACATATTTTGAAAAGTTCGCACTGGTCGGTTTAGTAATTTTCACATTATTGTTGATTTATCAAAAATGGCTCAGCCAATTTCGATAAAAAAATGGTACCACCTCGGCAGTATACCCATTCAAACTAAAAAAAGTTTTAATTCGGTTCACAATTGGCGAAAATATCGATGAATAAACACAAAAAAACCGGACAAGTGCGAGTCAGGCTTGCACATCGAGGGTTCCGTACAAACACGTTCTTAAAATAATTAAAAACCTGTTTTAGCATGTGCAGATGAAGTTCTTTTATATGATACCTTACATGATACGATTTACTCACATTGAATTTTGAACCCACATTTAAATTAGAGCCTCTAAATTCACAAATTTAGAGGCTCTAATTTTTAGTGATTTAAATAAAAATTTATAGTTTTTAGATTTATTCCTTTATGTGTACTCTGAGACAATGCTTCTGCCCGAATTTCATAGTTCTATCTCAACAGGAAGTACCCTGTAGGTTTTGATTTTTGTGAGAGCGAAATATGCAGTTTTTTACGACATAAACGACTCTAACTTTTTTAAACAATAACTGAGAAGTTTTTCTTTTACACAACAGCAAGATACTATAGATATCCGTATAGAATTTAAATTTCAACTCGATATCTTTACGTCTTGACATACACACAGACGGACAGACGGACAACAAAGTGATCCTATAAGGGTTCCGTTTTTGCCGTTTGAGGTACGGAACCCTAAAAATACATAGGAATCTCTCTACGAATTTGAATCCTTTTTAAACGCCAGTTAAAAAATTTGAGCAACTTTTCGATATCATGATGATGATTTTAATTACCAACTTTCGTTTTAGTAGTTAATCTTATTTTAATTTTAGATAAAATTTAAATACGACAGTTTCAAGTACTCCTTATTTTCTCTCTAATTGGCAAAAAAACATTTTAGGTCTACCCTCAGATAAATAGCCTAATTTTTTCCGCGAAAAAGGTACAGGCTTAATAACATGTTGCCTTTAGTTGCCGAAAAAATGTTTGTTCTAAATATTTCGGACATGAAAAAAAAAACTATTGAACCAATTACATGATTTTTTGTGGCTTAAGCTTTCATGGCTAACTTACTCGTTGATGCTTTTTCTACGTAACAAAAAATAATAGGTTTATGTCTAACAAACTCAAATTAACAGTATTTTTATAATTTACTTTTATTTATTTAGAATTGTGGGACCGCGCCGCGGAGTACAAGAGAGCTTTCTCTATGTAAAAACGGGCTGTGCGAGCCATTTTCGGGGTTTCGGATGACGTGTTTTGTGTGGAGCTCTTTAGGGAACTGCGCGTACTGCCACTGCCAAACTAATCTATCAGGTGGCCCTTTTCATGCACAACCACTTAGCATTATTTGAGAGGAAAGGTACCTATTCTAGGTTAAATTGTAGAAGCAATGCTAGGAAAAACCAACTGGTGACTCCTTCTCATAGGCTGGCGAAATCGGAGAAGTCTGCATATATTGGTGGGCCCGCTATATACAACCGAATACCCGTATAAGTTCGGGGTGCACCTTCCGCTGGGTCGTTTAGGAATAAATTAAAATGTTGGCTTCATGAGCAACTATTTTATGATGTAAATGACTTTTTTAAATTACGTGAATTGTATTATGATTAAGCCGTGGTGGCCTAGAGGTATTGACAGTCGCCTTGCAATCGTGAGGTCGTGGGTTCAAATCCTGGTCCCGTGCCAATGAGTTCTTTGAAATTTATGTACGGAATTTAACACCACTGGCTTTTCCGTGAAGGAAAACATCGTGAGGCAACCTGCATGCGTCCGTAGAAGAAATTCGATGGCGTAATGTGAACCCTCAAACCAGCAGTGGGCCAGCGTGGTGGATATGGCCCAATCACCCCTTCGTGAGTAGGCCTACGTCCTGCAGTGGACTATTAAAAAGGCTGGTACAGTACAGTACTAAGATCTTGTGTGAGTAAAACTTTTGTGGTTAGACCGTAAGACGGCTTATCGTTTTCCGAAAACAGATCAAGGCAGATTGTGCTAAAAATTATGGCGATCACATAAAAAATATTTATTCAAGATCTAGACAAGAATCTGAATATAAAACTAGTCTCGCACATCTAGCTAAGCTAGCAAAGAAAATATTTATATTATAACTAGCGACCCGCCCCGGCTTCGCACAGGTGTACTATACATATAAACCTTCCACTTGAATTAATCTATTAAAAAAAAACCGGACAAGTGCGTGTCAGGCTCGCACATCGAGGGTTCCGTAGAAATCCAGAAAATTTCACAAAATTGGGAAGTAAGTTGTTAAAATCGCTATCGCTAGAGTACCTACCTTACTCTAACCATCGACAAAAAGTTTTTTTTTTTACTTTTCTCGTCATATACGATTTACTCACTTTGAAATTTGAATCCATCATTTTTGAATTTTGAGGCCCTATTTTTTGTGATTTATATAAAAATGTACAGTTTTCAGATTTATTCTTATATGTGTACTCTGAGACGATGCTTCTCGCCAAATTTTATAGTTCTATGTCAACGGAAAGTACCCTGTAGGTTTTGATTTTTGTGAGTGTCAAAATATGCGGTTTTTACGACATAAACGGCTCTAACTTTTTTAAACAATAACTGAGAAGATTTTCTTTAACACGACTGCAAGAGACCATAGATATACGTATACAGTTAAAATTTCAACTCGATATCTTCACGCGTTCGCGAGATAAAGATAAGTCTTGACATACACACAGATGGACAGACGGACAACAAAGTGATCCTATAAGGGTTCCGTTTTTGCCGTTTGAGTTACTGAACTATACTATGTAGTGATGAAACATGATACCGAATCAGAATATCAAACAATCTTCATAAGCAAGAAAATCTATGTAGCCTCTAAGAAAAGCCTAGAGGTTGTAAAAATTACGAAGCCTTAAAGTACGCATGTAAAAAGTAGATTTTATTCCCTCCACAAACGATCCTTGATTCTCGGTAATATTGGGTGAGTGGGTGATAACGTATCCGGTAATAAGGGTTCGTTATCCGACACTTGTTCATACAAATGTGTGGTTCACGTGACGGGGATGTGACGTTGATATTTTCCAATTTATGCATCATTTTTGTACCTACCTATATATAGGAATAACTTTTGTAAGGATAAGTAGGTACTTACCTACGTATCCTAGGCAAGCACTTGCTTACTAATGAAAGTAATTTATTGCAACAAACTTAAATAACATTGGAGAACGTACTATTTACAGCTATCTACATAATTAAAAATAAACTTATACAAATATCACTAAAACTAATATATATACAAAACTAAATTTATAACATATAAAACTTAATCTAAAAGCCCCTTTGTAGAAGGAAACGTGGCCAGAATGCTGGCAGCATTGCCTCGCTGAATGGCAATGCTGAGCTTTTGACCAAAGTAGACGCCAGCATTCTGGTCACGCGTCACTTCTACTAACCGCCTGGCCAAGTCTTTATAGAGTGATAGGGCGTCCGGCCCCCATGGACCTAAAGTGAATATTTGCTTACTAATTAAATGTAATGTGTAGTTTTGAAGCTTTCGCGATTTGAACACATTATTATTATATAAGTACTATGGGTCTATTCGCGCACTAAAATTACGAGATAAATACTTCATCATCCCAACACGACGTTACGACCGAGTTGCATAGATGGTCGTCACGGGTACATCTACCCGTGACTTTCGCGATTTGAACACATTATTTTTTATATACTACGGGACTACTCACGCACTAAAATTACGAGATAAATAAATATTTCATCATCCCAACGCGACGTTACGACCGAGTTGCATAGATGGTCTTCACGGGTACATCTACCCGTGACTTTCGCGATTTGAACACATTATTATTATATACTACGGGACTACTCGCGCACTAAAATTACGAGATAAATAAATTATTCATCATCCCAACGCGACGTTACGACCGAGTTGCATAGATGGTCGTCACGGGTACATCTACCCGTGACTTTCGCGATTTGAACACATTATTATTATATACCATGGGACTACTGGACTACGGGCCTGGAATAAATCGCTTAAAGCGATAAGGTCGCCAGTTAGAAACCTTTAAATTGTACTGTTTTGTCCCTGTAATTTGTTTTTTATGTAATGTGGTTGTCTAATAAAGTGTTATTGATTGATTGATTGACTACTCGCGCACTAAAATTACGAGATAATTATATACCTCATCATCCCGACACGACGTTTCGACCAACTTGGTCGTTACTGTGTATTATTTACTACGGGACTAATCGCGCACTAAAATTACAAACGATTTACGATACAATTACTATCGATACAAATCGGTCGAAACGTCGGGATGATGAGATATTTATCTCGTAAGTTTAATCCGAGATTAGTCCCATATTACATGTACAATACATTTTATTAATAACACCATTGTTGCATGTGAAGTCAATTATACAATTATATTAATTATAAATTATATAATTCAACAATATTATTACTCTTCATACAATAGGCTATTACTTAGTACTTGGTGTATAATATTAATAAATAATATTTATAACAATACATGTACCATGTACCAGCCTTTTTAATAGTCCACTGCAGGACGTAGGCCTACCCACGAAGGGTGATTGGGCCATATCCACCACGCTGGCCCAGTGCGGTTTGTTGGATTCTCATAGGCCATCGAATTTCTTCTACGAACATATGCAGGTTGCCGCACGATGTTTTCCTTCACCGAAAAGCCAGTGGTGTGAAATTCCGTACAAAAATTCCAAAGAACTCATTAGTCCGGGACCGGGATTTGAACCCACGACCTCACGATTGTAAGGCGGGTGTCACTACCTCTAAGCCACCACGGCTACAATACATACTTCGCACTAACTGAAACCAACTGAATGGTCACTATCCAAAATTAGGACAGGGTACTTAACGATCTTGCCATAGTATTTTGACGATGAGTTTCGTAACGATCACCGATGTGGATCAACGTTTGGCACGGTAAGTCTTCGGATGGTGACCGAAGGTGGCATTTAGGACTGATCTCTGACGCTCGGATGATACGTTGAATTGTGGGTCCTGGTTGTTCTGACCGTTTAGCAATGTTGAAGGCCTTCTGGCAGCTTTAAAACACTGACACCAGCAGGATTAAGGGTTATTTTTGAAAATCAAATCAAAGTAGCAAAGGCAGAGTTAAAAAAAACTATAACGTAACGATAAAATAAGAAAAGGTATTTAAAACAAAAAAAACGATGTATTTAAATCAAAACTTAGTCAGAATATCAAACAACCAACACAAATATCTACGAGTAAGTACCTAACTTCAAATAGATATACTTAAAGCCCAGAGGTTAAAAAAATACCAGCCTGAAAGTACACATGTATAATGTTGATTTTATTTCCTTCCACAAACGATCTTTATTAATAAAGAATCAGAGAGAATTTTAATTTAGTCACTTTGTTCTCCCAGAATACGCTCTCCACATAACATTAAGTTATCTTATTTGTTCTGTAATAGAGACGCTCTTGTTCAATCTCGTAATGTATGTACATGCGAAATTAATTAATTTTATAGCAGAAGCTGTAGTTAATTTCTCATTAATAAGACAAGTACGCATCCGCCACTTGAATTGTCTCTCGCAAATTGTAATGAATAATTATTATAATTAGAACTTCACTACTAATTAATAGAGAAACGAGAACTACTTACCGTGGTTCGGATGACACCATTTTTAGGTCCCGATTGTTTTAAATGTTAAGGCGAATCAGAGGTTTCCAGGCGGCTTAAAACACTGATACTAGAGCTAGCGAACATATGTTTTAGGGTTCCATACCCAAAGGGTAAAAATCACGTATCACTGAGGCTCCGATGTCCGTCTGTCTGTTTTATGTCACCAGGCTGTATCTCAAGAAAGAAATCTAGAAAGTTGACATTTTCACTGATGAGGTATTTCTATTGCTACTATAACAACAAATACTAAAAACAGAATAGAATAAATATTTAAGGGGGGTTTCCATACATAAAACCTGAGTTTTTAGCCGTTTTTCGCTCGATATTGATAACAGTGATAGGTAGACGTTTGAAATATTCACATAATATATAGTTAAATATTCTCTTTAGAAATAAATAATTAAAATTAAATAACACTATATAATTTTTTGCCGTTTTTCTTAATTCCGAATCAAATTCCTTACCGGCTACAAGTTGTGCGAAATCCTTTGAGCAAATATCTACAGAGCCACAGTCCCTAAGTGAAAGTAGTAAAAAATGTCCGAGCGCCGTCATACATACTGACTTAATTACGTTAAATAATTTATAATAACCCGAAAATCTCAACGTTATCTCACCCAATTAGAGTTTTTAACCGAGCACTTTGGCAACGCGCGGAGTTGTAGTCGGCTTGTAATCTCTTTAGGACTAACAAAAAGGCTGCCCTCTACGTAGGTTCCCCAACCTACGTAGTGGGCAGCCTTTTTGTCAAGGATTTGGCTAAGACACTTTTTTACACGATTATGACTCTATACATATTTGTACGAAGGTGAAATCCAATACTGACGCAGCTGTTATGCTATGAAAGCTTCAGACAGGATTGAGTTGCGCTCCTGTAGTGTAGTTTGACTAGGTGTCTGTCATCAATCATCGAAATTAAGCAACGTTCCGCACGGTCAGTATTTGGATGGGTGACCGCTGGTGGCATGTTTCTTCTGAGCGCCACCGTGGTTCGGATGACGTGAAATTGTAGGTCCCGATTGTTTTAGCCGTTTAGTTAGATGTTTGCACGCTGTTGCTCCAACAATAGCCATATTGTTATTTTTTTTAATATTCGCTTGAGACGTCACCTGCTGGTCCTGCCGGAAGACCAGCGCTGGTTGGTCCACAACCAGCATATGCTGAGGTGGGACCGGGTTGTGACAAAAATAAAATTAAGTAATTAAGTAGGATAAAAATGTAAAATAATTATGAGTAATTGTTTATGATGTTTATTTTGTTTTGTTTTGCTGTGTTGTTTGCTTAGTGGTTTTGTTTAATTTTATTTTTGTCTTAATAAATAACTGTCTAGTTATGTCAGAGGCGTTCAGTCGGCCAAAACACTCTGACGTGAGCTAGCCACTCAGCCTATACGAACTTACTTATAAAATTAAGTTTTACGCAGCTTGTAGATAACTTCAGATCGGATCAAGTAACTTTAAAATCAAAAAGTAACAAAAAACTAGAACATCATGCTGTAAAGGCTCGGCTTACATATAAATCAAATCTCACCCCTCCAATTAACGTTGGTCCTTTAAAATGATACGAAAACACGACCCAAATAAAATTCACCTTTAATATATAAACTCGTAAATTAGTATTATAAAGGGACCCGTGAAATTAATTATTTTATCACATAACAAGGTGCCTGAATAAAAATAAAAGTAACCAGTAAAGACAGATATGGAATATTATTTTTATACGGTGCAAATCGAAAAGGGGTTTGTAAATAAAGAAATGCGTAAGGGTTCTGTTTGTGAAAAACAATGATGGGTACTGTACTTTTTAATAGTTCACTGCAGGACGTAGGCCTACCCACGACGGGTGTTTGGGCCATATCCACCACGCTGGCCCAGTGCGGGTTGGTGGATTCATATACGCCATCGAATTTCTTCTACGGACATATGCAGGTTGCCTCACGATGTTTTCCTTCACCGAAAAGCCAGTGGTGTGAAATTCCGTACATACATTCCAAATAACTCATTGGTACGGGACCGGGAATTTGAACCCACGACCTCACGACTGTAAGGCGGGTGTCACTACCTCTAGACCACCACGGCTACTGAATAATGATAATGCTATGATGGCTAATGATGGGTAAATCAATCTAATGTGCTAATGTTATTTTTTAACTTTGGCGATTTGAACACATTATTATTATTTATATGGGACTAATCGCGCATTATAATTACGAGATAAATAAATACCTCATCATCCCGACGTTTCACGGTCACGGTCACGGGTAGACTGACTGACGTGTTCAGTCTACACGTGACCACGGTCGATGCAACTCGGCCGGGCTGATGAGGTATTTATTTATCTCGTAATCTTAGTGCGCGATTAGTCCCGTAGTATAAAATAATAATGTGCTAAAGTAAGTAAGTTCGTATTGCCCGGGATGCTAGCCCTAGTGTCAGAGTTCTTAAGCCAATGATAGAGGACATTAAAAAACAGTTTAGTGAAAATAGTTTCATGACAGACGGTATAGTTATTTTTCACAAAAAATGGCACCACCGAGTTTCACCGTGTATAGAATTAGAATAGTTTGAATTTCGATGTGACATCCAACTACATTATTGGTGATTTATCAAAAATGGCTCAGCCGATAACATATATTTATCTAAAGTGGACCCATAAAATTCATTGTATCCGATATTTTTGCCAATTATGAACTGTTTTTTTTATTTTTATATCTATGTATATGGTATATATATATATTATATATCTACCTATATATATATATGTACCTATAGGTAGACATAGATATAAAAATAAAAAAAACAGTTCATAATTGGCAAAAATATCGGTGAACACAGGTATCTACACCAAAAAAAAAAAAAAATACGTACGAACGATACCTAGTTCTTCTTTTTTGTAAGTCGGTAATAAAAATAATGGGCTTCCAATACTAACCATGAGCAACTTTACTTTTATGTCTTTAAAGTAACAACAGAATCAATTGCGAAATTTTTAAACCATGTTATAATATGAAAAGTTAGCGCACATGTTACATGTTAGGTATATGATAGTGTTGACTGCCTTGGTGGCTTAGTGGTTAGTGACCCTGACTTCTGGGTCAAAGAGGAGTGGGTTCGATCCCCACCCAGGGCAAACATTTGTGTGATGAACATAGGTGTTTACTCTGTGTCTGGGTGTTTTTTTTTTTTTTTTTTTTTATTTCGAATAGATTTGCGTTTGACTACACACTGCCTGATGTTAAGCAGATGTGCGGTCTAGGGTGTAGCACGCTTACCTAGAAGATACCTATTTACTCGGGATTTGAAGACACTCACGTTGTACTTTAACGGAAAGACAGACCCAGGCAAAGCATTCCACATTCCGGCTGTTCGTATGAGGAATGAGGATTCGAAACGCTTGGTTCTAACGCGTGGAATGTCCACCATAAAAGGGTGGCGCTTTGGTCGCGTCCGTCTAGCCGTACGATAGAAGAAAGGGGCAGGGGGGACCAGATTGTGCAACTCCTGGGCGCACTCTCCGAAGTGTATCCGGTAAAAGACCGACAAACACGCTACCTTGCGACGATGCTCAAGACTTTGCAGCTGCGTCTTAGTCAAGGTGTCGTTGTCAATCAGCCTCCTGGCTCGCCTCTCAATCGACTCCAGAGCCTCCAGTTGATATTTGGCAGAGCCATCCCAAAGGTGAGAGCAGTATTCCATGCAAGACCTGACTTGTGCTTTATAAAGACTAAGCAGTTGCTCAGGTGTGAAATACCGTCTCACCCTAGAGAGAACACCAAGTTTTTTGGAGGCTAATTGGGCTTTGGACTCTATGTAAGAGCCAAAGTTAAGAGAAGATGAGAGTGAAACGCCTAATAGTTCCAAGCTGTCAGTTACCGGAACGGAGACACCACGGAAAGCGGGAGACAATTGAAAGGGTCTCTTTTTGGCCGAAAACAGACAGCCCTGAGTCTTTGTGGCATTAAACTTGACCAGGTTAGCATCACCCCAGTCAGATACCGCCTGCAGACTCAAGTTGAGCCGTTCAACCATAGCCTCTCTGTATAACTCGATCTGTGGCCCGCTGGTTCCTGCATCGGATGTGTAGCTCTCCACGACTGTACTGTCATCTGCGTACCCAAAGATCCCGGGCTTAAGCAGATCGTTGATATGCAGTAGGAAGAGTGTCGCAGAGAGCACGGACCCCTGAGGAACACCGGCATTGATAGCCATTTGGTCTGACGAGCAGCCATCAACAACAACTCGTATCGACCGATTCCTCAAGAAATCTGATATCCACGTGCAGAAATCAGCAGGCAGGCCGTAAGATGGAAGCTTGCCAATAAGGCTCTCGTGCCAGACCCTATCAAAAGCTTTGGAAATGTCCAAGGAGACAGCCAACGCCTCCCCGTGCTTCTCCATGACCTCACTCCAGATGTGTGTGGCGTACGCTAGAAGGTCCCCAGTAGACCGGTTTCGGCGAAAGCCGTACTGGCGGTCACTGAGTAAGTCATTCGCTTCCAGGTAGGCCAGGAGCCTGTTATTTAGAACACGTTCCATACTCTTACAGAGTATAGACGTGATCGAAATTGGCCTGTAGTTGGCAGGGTCGGCACGGCTGCCCTTCTTGGGTACAGGTTGCACGTTAGCAAGCTTCCAAGATTTGGGCACTTGACCTGTCTTCAGAGATAGGCGAAAGAGGCGAGTCAGCACAGGCGACAGCTCAGGCGCACAAGTCCTCAATACAATGGCCGGAATACCATCAGGGCCACTGGCTTTGTTCACATCTAGACTGCGGAGAACTTTGAGGACCTCCTTTTGCCGGATGTGTATTTCACTCATTACAGTGTCACAGTTTGGCAAAGTTGGAGGTCTCGCACTACCGGGGTCTAGACGCGAAGACTCAGCAAATTGAGATGCAAATAAATTTGCTTTCTCCACCGCGGTATGGGCCAGTGAACCATTTGGTTTCAGCAACGGAGGCAGTGAGGGGCGGCAGAAGTTCGCTTCAACCGATTTAGCTAGGGACCAGAATGCCTTACTACCCGCAGGGTAAGAAGCAAGCTTGTTTCCTATTCGACTAATGTGGTCAAAGCGAGCCCTCCGCATAACCTTTTTGCAGGACTTAGCAGCCCTATTGTATGCCTTCTTCCTCAGACTAACGTCCCTCAACTTACGGTTTCGAGCATCGACCCAAGCCAGGTATGCCTGATGCTTTTGCGCTTCGGCGCGTCCACATTCAGGCCCAAACCAGGGCCGAGCTTTGCTAGACAGAGGCACGTCCGAAAATGGGATGAAGTATTCCATGGCGGTACGAAGCACATCTGTCACGGCATCCGCGCACGCAGAAGGATCATCGGAAGAAAAACAAACAGGCTGCCAAGGATAAGAAGCAAAGAAACACCGCATCTCATCCCAATCTGCTGACTTGTACCGCCACACGCGCCGTGACCCTTTGGGACTGGGGTCTGATGGGGAGTAGACGGATACAGATTTCACCAGACAGTGGTCAGATGTACCTAACGGTGGGAAGATCGCCACAGAATAACGGTCTGGATCGGTAGTCAGCAGAAGGTCCAAGCAGTAGGCCGTGTGCGAGTCAACATCAGGTACCCGTGTGGCGCCTTGAACCAGCTGGGTGAGATCAAGTGTCAAGGCAAGCTTGCGCGTCTCAAGCCCAGCATGGTTTGTGTCCAGGTATGGGTGAAGCCACTCTTTATGGTGGCCATTAAAATCCCCCAGGATCACTAATTGGGCCGAAGGGTAGCTGAGCTGAGCAGCATCCGCCGCCTCACTAAGGTATTCGGTGAGTCTGGTCGTCTCCTGGTCTCCTGGTCTCCTGGGTGTTACTTAGGTACTATCTATATAAGCTTGTATTTAAAATATGTATATGTAGTATATTAGTCTCTGGCAGCCATATCACAAGCTTTGCTTAGTTTGGGGTCAGAGACTGTGTGTGTGAAGATGTCCCCTACTATTTAATAAAGTAATAAGATTCTGACATCTCTTTACCTACCTACAAGACTATCTTACTTACCAACTGAAAACATTAACGTCAAGAAATATAATACACTAGCTGCCCGGCCACGCGTTGCTGTGGCTAAATAAATTAAAATTGCGACTATAATTTGAGATTTAAACTATCCTATCTCTCAAGTTGGATCGAACTGCACATGGTGTGCGAATTTTATTATAATCGGTTAAGTGGTTTAGGAGTCCATTGAGGACAAACATTGTGACACGAGATTTATATATATTAAGAAGAATAACAGTAACTGATTTCTATATTAGGGTACTGTGGTACTGTAGTACCGTAGTAACCGCATGCCCTGAAAGAAAGTATCACTTAGAGCTTATCGCCATAATAACATAGATGTAATAATACAGATTCCATGTTTAGTAATTCGTTAGAATTAGTAAATAATTACTTACATACTAAAAAAATAAACATACTAATTAAAAAAAGCCGTGGTGGTCTAGTGGAAATGACACCCGCCTTACAATCGTGAGGTCGTGGGTTCAAATACTTCAAATCCCAGTCCCGTACCAATGAATTCGGAAGAATTTATGTACGGAATTTCACGTTTTCTTTTCTTGCCAAAATAACACAATGATTTGCTATGCAATTAGTACCTAAGTAAATTTGCTTTCTTACTTTCTATTAAGCGAGTTCTTACTTATTTACTATTCGTTAGATAATAAACATAAATCATCCTTCTTTGTAGTGTGTAGTTGTGTAAAAATAAGCTCCGTATTTTTATTTGACTGCCTCAGTGGCTCAGTGGTTAGTGACCCTAACTTCTGGGTCAAAGAGGCATGAGTTCGATCCCCACACAGGGCAAATATTTATGTGATGAACAAAAGTGTTTGCTCCGTGTCTGGGTGTTATTTAGTTACTATCTATACCTATATATGTATGTATTTAAAAATAAGTATATGTAGTATATTAGTCTCTGGCAGCCATATCACAAGCTTTGCTTTGGGGTCAGAGGCCGTGTGTAAGATGTCCCAAAATATTTATTTATTTATTTATATTTTAGTCCGCCATAGGCCACTTATACCCAAATATCAATGTCACATTTGATCCCAAGTTTAAAGGCCAAAACACACATACGGCGGGCGCGGGTCGGGCGCGGTGCGGGTCGGGAGTACGGCGTGTCTATTTGTACCTGTTTCAATGGACGACAACACACAGAACGCGTGCGCGGGTCGGGCGCGGGGCGGGCGCGTTCTGTGTGTGGTCGTCCATTGAAACAGGTACAAATAGACACGCCGTACTCCCGACCCGCACCGCGCCCGACCCGCGCCCGCCGTATGTGTGAATCGGCCTCTTACTCCATTTATGAGTTTTCGGCATTGAGTTTTCGGCGCCATTTTGTAATGTAAACAATGCGTGACAACACTTAGTTGACTTTCAATTTTAATTTTTTTAGACTCGTTTTGTAGTCTTCCTTTTTTATATATAATACCTTTAAAAGGACATTGGGAAGTGTGCTTAGAACCTTATGCCACTTCCTCCTTCTATCTTCCTTCCATGTTTAATAACCAGACCGTTAAGACTGCAAACATCCTCAGTATCTGCCGAAACGAGGCACTTTGTCTAAATACAGCCATTTAAGCAAATACTCTACAAAGCTGGACTGTTTGGGGCTCTTCATTAAAAGTAGATTATTAAGTTCTGTGATGTAATGAGCAATTAAGGAGCTTTGTGGTGAATGTGTCTTTGAAGATTAAAATATAAGTATAAAAGAGGTTTTCGGAAGCAGAGAGAGCAGAGCATAAGTTGAAATACTTTGGAATAGACAGACGTACTAAGTTGAAATATTTCAGAATTATCCTTTATCCTCCCACTAGGTGGGGTCGGCTCAGCACGTTTCTTTTCGCCACTTCACTCTATCATACGTCATATCATCATCAACTCTTTCCTGTCGCATGTCATCTTTTACACAATTCATCCACACTTTTTTTTTGTCGTCCCTTCCTATTTCAGCCGCATACCATCATGTTTAGGGTTCATTTGGTTACATGAATCTCTTCCCGTCTCTTGATATGCCCATACTAAGATAGCCTGCCATTATTTAATTTCTCACTGGCGCTACTTTCAGACTTCCTCTAAGATATTCATTTATAATCTTGTCACTCCGCACATCCATCTCAGCATTTGCATCTCCGCTGCATGCAATTTCCTTTCATTCTCCCCTTTGGTGGCCCAACACTCTGATCCATACAATACGACAGGTCTTATGATGCTCTTATACATTTTCCCTATTAGTTTAAGGGGCATTCGCGGATCGCAAGTTGTTGCAGTAACCTTATTTTAGGCTGATAATGGCGATTAATTACAGATAATTGATACTTCCGAATTTATACCACAGTTGGCAAATAATATAGCCATTGTAATTAATAAACCGTTACAAATAAATTATTTTTACCTACCTGAAAATAAATCAGTTTTAAAAAAATAATGTTTTCATTAACTGTTGAGTTTCAACATATTGTATGGAAAAGTAGATTAGTTTTTCCGATTCATTTCGAGCGCCACCCCGTAGTAAAAATGAGCTAAATAATGAGTAAGTACAGAATATATCTGCCTGAAATGTAAGACCCCTAACAGAAGATTTTGGACCTTTTTCCACAGAGAGTAACAAAGTAAGGATAGCGGACATTAAAACTGGATAGATAAAATCAACTAATCCCGTTTACCAAATTCCAAAGAGAAGGAGGTGTCATTCAAATTCAATTTATTTATATACAATAAATATAGCTTGACAGACTTACATCCAATACGCTACATTTATAGAGTTGAAATACTATACCTATATACAATTATGCTAAAACAGAAGCAAGGAAACAAAACGAGACATATATATCTTCAATCATAATTAGGTACAACGAATTAATCAGTCTAAAAAAATCTGTTTATGTAACAAACGTAACAAAAATAAAAATTAATCGGTCTTAAATAAATAAATATGTAGTTATATCTGAGAAAACCTTATAACTTATACCTACATACCACCAGGTGCGATGGAAACTAAACTTTTAGGCTGTATGTTGTCATGTTCGTTGTTGTATAAATAAGCCCAGTGGCAACATTAGATATATTAAATAGTGACTTTTACAATTTAGTGATAGCGACACTTTTTCATCTTGCATTGATCCATGTCTCATGTCTGTGTTCAATAAATTATAGAAGTCAATTATCGTCGTTTCCATATCTTCAAGACCGTCTATATTATTATTAATATATTTTTTTTGTAATAAATGTTTATCGATATTATCGCCAAACGTGAACCAATTATTTATTATTTTTATCATAACCAAAATGGTATCATTTTAAATAAAATCAAATTTTTAATAAATTAACATTAATGTACTTAATAATTCGAATTTTGTACACGGTTGAAGATGATGATGTCAGTTTTTCGTAAAATAATTATTGCTGGAGATTGAGGCAGAGTGATATTTACCATGAATCAAGTATAACAATTGGCATTCCACACCTTTACAACCTCCACATCATTATCAAAATTTTTCTGTCTAAATTCTATCATCCGGGATAAAGAAACTGTTCTGTGAAAAAGCTGTTTTTACTAATCTGAAATTGTCCCAATTCAATTCCCCGTTGTATCACTGTAAGTTACATTTTTTGGAGATAATTCCAATCCCCCATTCAGGTTCTTTGTCCAGGTTCATTCAATTTCGAGTTCTTTTTCCCGTAATGCCTTTGTGACGAAGGTTGGAGCTAAAACGTTCTTTAATTCAGTAAAAGATATTTCGGTCAAAGAGGGCCTAATTTTTAACGCCAGATATAGCCCCGGTGGCTTTTTGATCTTCGTTTTAATTTACAGGTGCTGAAAGGTTCTTTTTCCGTTGTTCATTAGTGATGGTATTTTGGTTAAATTTTGTTTATGTGTTTCATTTATGTCCTGTGAATTGTTTCGTTTCTATTTATAATTAAATGGAACAGACTTTTTAACCTGTGTACTTCGACCGAATAACTATAGAGTCACAATCGTGCAAAAATAGTGTCAGAGCCAAAATTCTGCCCAAGCTACGTAGTGGGTAGGCATTTTAGTTAGTCGTAAGGCGATTGCAAGCCGACTACAACGCCGCGTGATGCCAAAGTGCTCGTTTACCGCGTTTTCGCGTAAACGAATTTACTAAATGCATTTTTACATAACTGCTCGGCTATTATAGCTAACCGATCAGCTATAAGTAGCTTAATAATATTGTAGAATAATAATGTAGTGTTTTGTAAATTTAGCTATTTATTTTACTAAACAGGTTCATTACTTTTTTTCATAACTTTTCATTTAGCTAATTAACCAAGCATTTAGCAGTCCTTCGGTAGCTAAATAGTTGTGTAAAATTTTACGTGAAATTCGGTAAATAACTTACAACTATTTTTCTCAGTGAAGGCTGAAAAACTGTGAGACCAAGTCCCGGTCAATATTTAAGTACTTAACTAATGTAGATGTACCTTTTGGGGTGTGGCTATAACTTCAAGTTATTTCAGATTAAATCGGCCGCAATTTAAACTAAACGGACCTTTATATACCCTCTTCTACACTCATTTGTCTAAAACCAAAACCGCTAACGCGAGCAATAGCGCGGGAATCGAAGAAGCCGAGGTTCCATATTAAGACCACCCATGTACGTGGAGGCGGTTTAAAGATAAGGGACGTATGAAGGTTTTGTGAGTAGGTTGTACGCTCTTTGGAACTTTTGCGGATAATGAATTATAAATTAGACATTAACGTTTATTTATTGGGGCAAAATATAATTATAGAAAAAATATACAATCAATCTGACATATTATGAATTTATTCTAATACTAGTTTTTACCCTCGGCTTCGCCCGCATGATATTTTGATTTTTGACGCAATATCATTATAATTTGTAGCCTATGTGTTATTCTGATATATAAGCTATATTATTGCAAAGTTTCATCTCAATCCGTTCAGTAGTTTTTGCGTGAAAGAGTAACAAACATCCATACATCCTTCCATCCATCCATCCATCCATCCTCACAAACTTTCGCGTTTATAATATTAGTAGGATAGTAGGAAGTAGGATAACAAATGTACTTCATAAAAAAGCCCCGGTGGCCTAGAGGTAGTGACACCCACCTAACAACCGTGAGGTCTTGGGTTCAAAACTCGGTCCCGTACTTAATGAGTTCTTTGGAATTTAACACCACTGGCGTTTCGGTGAGGAAAACATCGTGAGGCAACCTGCATTCGTCTGTCGAACAAATTCGATGGCGTATGTGAATCCACCAACCCGCACTGGGCTAGCGAGGTGGATATGACCCAATCTTCCTTCGTGGGTATGTCTACGACCTGCAGTAGACTATTAAAAAGGGCTAGTACAGTACTTCATAAAAAGCATTACTAAATCCTATCATCCTTTTCTTTTACGATAACAAGGTAATAAGGTTACGATAATTATAAACGTGGCTTTCCTCGACTTTTCCTCTTCTACAGTTTTCCTGCAAGTAGCATGTTTTTCTTACATAAGCAATACATTATTTTCTATCTAAATAAGAATAATTTAATCAGATTTTTGCGCTTTACCAGACAATATTTTTAAGGGTTGTTACTATTAGTAACTTGAGGCTTTCAGGTGGATTATAAACTTTGAGAGAAGGGAAGGTTAAGGTGCTATTTTGAATCGAACTAAGCTGCCAACTACAATAGACACGGTGACTAAAAACACAATTAGTCTATCCAGATGGATTATAAATATTAGACGTATCTTTTGTATTTTGTCTATTAATGAAGATATAGCCGTCACGGTAGACTGCAAATGTATAGACTTTGAACAAAGTAGGGCAGGGCTAGGGTCATGACCCCCATTCCTGAAATTTGACAAAGTTTATTTTTGTCATTTATTGTTTGATTGACAAAAAATACGGGTCCAATACGGGTACAGACGCGACCAAAGCGCCACCCTTTTATGGTGGACATTCCGCGCGTTAGAACCAAGCGTTTCGAATCCTCATTCCTCATACAAACAGCCGGAATGTGGAACGCTTTGCCTGGGTCTGTCTTCCTGTTAAAGTACAACGTGGGTGTCTACAAATCCCGAGTAAATAGGTATCTTCTAGGTAAGCGTGCTACACCCTAGACCGCACATCTGCTTAACATCAGGCAGTGTGTAGTCAAACGCGAACCTATTCCAATTAAAAAAAAAATTTTGATAATCCAACTCCCGGACTAATTTTTAATAATGGTTTTTTTTACCCTGTCATGCCTGTTACTGTCAACAGTAGGTGCCAAGTCCTAGATAAACACAGTAAAGAGAAAAAATCTAGTGTAATATATATATATATATATATATATTGACTGCCTCGGTGGCTCAGTGGTTAGTGACCCTAACTTCTGGGCTGGATCAAAGAGGCGTGGGTTCGATCCCCACCCAGGGCTAATATTTATGTGATGAACATAAGTGTTTGCTCTGTGTCTGGGTGTTATTTAGTTACTATCTATATAAGTATGTATTTAAAAATAAGTATAAGTAGTATATCAGTCTCTGGCAGCCATAGCACAAGCTACGCTTAGTTTGGGTTCAGAGGCCGTGTGTAAGATGTTCCAAAATATTTATTACTAGCTGCCCGTCCCGGCTTTGCCCGGGTATGATTGGCTATACATATACTTACCACGTAATGTAGGTAGGTCTGCGCCACACACATGCTAGACATACCGGATGAACCATTATGATGAGTTAAAACCTACCCAAATCGCGAGAGTTTCCGTAGTCTTAAACTGTTCGAAGTTTATGAAAAAGAGATAGTAGGTATTGGCATATCTAAATAAAAGTGAGTTCGTATGTGTTGGGTGGCTGTACATAATTTCCGAAAATGACAATGATGAGAATGAAAGCGACGTTAAAATATTAGAGACCCACAGTCTATACATTCTACTAGGAATAAATAGAAATTAAAAACAATAGATGTACCTAAGACAAATAAACTACTCTGACGCGGATGAGTCATGCGAGTTGGCGGCCGCAATAATTCTGCTCCTGGAATTTTGTCTGAAACAAAAGATCCTACAAAATTGGACGGGCACAGTCACGTGACTAAATTGAATCATTATCATCATCGTTTCACTCAAGGGAACCAAGAGACGATGGTGAAGTGAAACAAAAATACTACTGGACTACTAAATTGAAACCAGTAACTAAGACTGTGACGTCTCAATACATGTTGTGCAGAATACCAAAATGCAAACCAGAAGTACCTACCCAGAATGGGTGACCTGCCCATTGCCATCGCCGGCTCAGCATCAGCCTCCACTAGCAAAAGAGGCACCTTTTTAAGATCAGCCGCTCGCGTCGCACGGGTACCTATTGTGAATGAGTGATGCCGACACATCACTAAGGTGGGAGAATGTAAAAGATCGACGCGCGCGACTGATCTTAACCGACTGCAAAAGAGTGATATTTTTCTTATTTTTATTTGTCAAAGGTAATAGGCGAAGTGCGCGTGGAGACCGATTTGCAAGCCCATAGGTGGGAGTAGATCAGTCGTCGCTGCACTCCTCCACGCACACGACGCGCGTTGCCTGCGTAATATTTTTGTTAACTGCAACTTGACGGATCGCGAATAAAGCCCAAGTTTAGTGTTTCATAATTTAAAGTTTTATTTTCGACGTAGTCATCATCCTATCTGCTACACCATGTAAGTTAGTTTCTTGATCTTATCTTCACTCGAGAACTTTGAAAAACATTGGACATCAGTTCTACTTCTACGAATTGTGTGCCCTACCTAAGGCCTCTTCAACTTGCTAACCCAAAGAGCTGTGATGGAAGGAATCGAAGCGCTGGCATCCAACGTGTTCCGGACGTCACGACCAGATCTAAGGTTCACGTGAAGACCTTCGCTACACTTGCCAATACATTGTCTACATTCGAGAACTTTAAGGTCCCATCGACAATTCGTTTCACACACTATGTGTAGGGGCGTAGCTACCGCAGTATCAGCCGTGTCAATAATACGGGGCTCCCGGGCTACAGGAGCTTTAACGTGTGTAAGCAAAACTTAGTAAAAAGTTATCCACAATGTCACTTAATCTCGTGCTTCCCGAAAAAAAATCATCAGCTCTCATTTTTCCCGGGTTAAGCATTCTTCCAAAAGTTGTCCTAAGAGGCAGAAATTTTATAACAACTGAAATCGTCTTCAGCTAGACTTACTTAGCTGATATAGGTAATTATATTCTATTCATTATCAATTATTAATTTCCTGAAAAAAAGGCAAGAAAAGTGTATATTTCATTTGAATTGTTTGGCTAGCTCAATTTCTAGGAGGAAGTGACAACTTATAAATAACCGTCTTACCACAAAACTTTTACGCAGGCTTTAGACAATGTTTAACAGTACAAATTGTACGGCTAAACAGTGTTTAAATCTTTTGCGGTAAGGCGGTATATATTTATTTCAATTTAATGCAAGCATTTTTGTTTCTTTTGTGAGAAATGAGTGATTTGGGCTCCCCAACTATGTTTGATTCAGGGCTCCTCCAAGGCACGCTACGCCACTGCATACCTATTTACTACCAATAAAACATAAATTGACACACTAATGGCGGAGATATATAACTTTGGTGGTCTAGTGGTAGTAACGCCTGTCCTACAATGGTGGGTTCAAATCCCGATCCTGTATCAATGAGTTTCTTTGGAACTTATGTACGGAATTTCAAATCATTGGCTTTTCGGCGAAGGAAAATATTGTGTGGCAATCTGCACCAACCCACACTGGGCCCTGGCACTGGTGGTGGATATGGCCCAAGCACCCTTCTCAATTCTCAATGACTCGTTTCCTCGAATCTCGACGTTATGTCACCTAATAAGTGCCTGTAACCGAGCACTTTGGCATCGCGCGGCGTTGAAGTCGGCTTGGAATCGCCTTACGACTAACTAAAAAGCCTGCCCACTACGTAGCTTGGGCAGGATTTTGGCTCGGACACTTTTTTTCACGATTGTGACTCTGTAGATATTTGCTCGAAGTGAATTTTGTATTGTACAATGTACATTGCACAAAGTACATGAATTGCCAAGCGGGGAGAGCGGCGAAACGGAACTTTTATGATACTTACATTTTTGAACTCGTGATATCTTTGTAATAAAATGTCTGAATTGAATAATTTAAAAAGTTGCATAAAGCTATTGAAACAGTCTTGAATATGAAATAATTTATTTTGATAAGAATTAATACCAAGATACAAATTAAGATCCTTTTCCTGCGACGGTATTTCAATTAATTTTTAATAATCAAAGAACAGTTATTACGGCTTAACTATAATAGTTAGATATATGCTGTCGCGACATTTTTTGTAAATTATGGTGTGTTCTATAAAGTCGTAGTACATTATTTTATTCCATCATCAATAGTTTTCGCAGCGCACGCGATGTAAAGAATATTTTTGGCATTTTTTTACACCTTGGGTAACATTATTATAGTTTTAATAGGGATCCTTATTTTTTTCTTGCAATTAAAATAGCCTATGTTACTCAGTGATAATGTAGCTTTCTAATGAAAAAAGAATTATTAAAATCGGTCCAGTACTTTGTGAGTTTATTCATTACATACAAAAATACAAAAATACAAATCTTTCCTCTTTATAATATTAGTGTAGAAGTGTAGACTAGTGTAGATTATTAATAATTCAGTTCCACAATTTACAAAAGTGTGAACACATGAGTAAAACCCGTTGAAGCGAGAAAAATAGGTCTTTAGATAGAAAGTCCCCTTGTGTCTTCTCAAGGGATTTTCGCGACAAGATACTATAGGTAGACGTAGGCAAAGGCAACTTGAAAAAATAAACGACTTTTCCTACGAAAAACGGGCAATTTTTTGGGTATCTTGGGTCCTCTCGGAAAAAAGTCTTGTGATTTTATCCACTATCCAAGAAAAACTGTTACATTTCCTTGATGAATTGTTAGCGACAAAATTGTCTATGATATCATCATTATAGCCCTAAAGGCGATAGCATACATTCGATTTTGGATTCGAGAGAACTATTTGAATAATTTTGTTCATATACTTTGTAATTCAATAATAATATTTCAATAAATTAATAGCTTCTCCCACTTCATTTGCCTCTGTCAAATAAATATTTAATATCAACTAAGTAATATCTTTCGAATTCTTCCACCTCGGGACTTCCCGTCCCGTCAACTCCCACACAAAAGGGATTGTCTCAGAAAGTTTCTCAGTAAAAGTATTTGGATAATTACAACGTCGGGTGGGTTCCTATTCTGCGTTTGACACAAGATTAGAGAATGATTGATATTCCATTAATTTGTACCAAAAAACTTAAGCATCAGAATAAAATGATATTTTTTGCAAAACAATTTGGTGGGTATGCCTGGCAGACTAATGCTCGAGTTCACCATCGTTTGTTTAAGTTAAGCGCATAATTACTGTATTTAAGCACCGGTGAAACTCGGTTTAACCGTAGACCCGATTCACCACCACCAACAGATGTTTAATTTATTAACTGTTGGTTAAATCACTACTTATTATCAAAATTTTACTATTCACCAAGCAAAAACCGTTGTTTAAATATAGTTTTCACACGTTTTAATTAAATAAGCGTCGGTAATCTCGGGTCTAAGGATTATGTTGTAAACTCAATTAGTTAAATACTAATTATTTTAACCGTATAGCCTTGTCAGAAGCTTTCCAGCGTCTTAAAAAACTTTGCCATCAGGGCCTATTCGATCTTAAATAGGTACTGATGAATGGAATTACTAGTATTTCATTGACGGTTTTTGGACGTCCACCACAAGGTCGCGGTAATGATATGTAGGTAACCGTAATCCGTCTTCATACAAACGGTCGAAACCCGAATCATACCTACGCGCCTCGGAGTTCGGTATGCTCTCGGTATGCTAGTCAGTCGCGGCGCAACGTACTGAGTGACGACGTGTAGATTTGTAACTAGTAAGCGTGCGATTTACGTTTTTAGGGTTCCTCGTTTTACTACGGAACCCAAAACGTAGACCCAACACATAAAAAAACACAATAATAATTAGGTATGTGTTGTTATTGAACGCTTCCTTTCTCATTCACAACCAATTACTTTTTTGTAATAAAACTAGAAAGAAACTCAAGTAGGTTAGGAGTAAGTAGATGAAATTAAAATACTTATGGCAGCCCTAGCGCGTGATACGTTCTGCGTGACCACGTGGCGCTGTAGATATATATTTCAAGGCCAGGTCCGAGTCACAATACTGTTGGATATCATTAAATGTGGAGAAAAGACAGTCGACCTTATTGAGACCTCGGGATCGCACTGGATGCATGTCGTTTCCAAGTTATCTTTATTGCAGGGATATTTCCAAAAATGGACGTCCTATTGCTGAATTTATGATGACAAACAAATTTTTAACTAAAGTCACCCTTTAGTTAAAAAGACGATGAACATTAAAAAACTATGTTTAATAACTAATGTCCGATGCAGACCCTCGATAACTGACGAAGCGAAGGTCTGAAACGGAAACAACACATCAGCAATCACTACGTAAATTGTCCTTCTACGATGTGACGGACGACCTGTTTATGACTATATGACCTCTATAACCAGAAACTGCTTTCAATCATGGGACATAGGCCTGCAGGGGAGACTAATATTCTCTATATACAGAATTTCAAACTATATGAACAAAATTATTCAAATAGTCCTCTCGAATCCAAAATCGAATGTATGCTAATTTTAGTTGTTTGTTGATTTTTCTTAAGCAACAAATCAGTTACGATAAAATGTAGGTATATATGGGACCATCTTCGGTAGGTATATATTTTTTCCAACAAAAAATAATTATCAAAATCTGACCAGTTTGTAAAAAGTTATGCGTTACCTACACATGATTGAAAACCTTCACTGTTTCATCGGTGTAAAAAATCAAAAATCTCAAATGTGCCAAGTACGAGTTGTACTCTCGCATGAAGGGTTTCTTTCGTATCCTATGACGTTCTTATGACGTTTCTTACGTAGCCCCTCGGTAATAAAATCATATTAATTGTATGGGAGCCCTTAAATATTTATATTATTTTGTTTTTAGCATTTTTTGTTATAGCAGCTAAAGTTGAAATAAGAAAATTTCAACTCTCTAGCTATTACGGTTCATGACATAGAGCCTAGTAACAGACAGACGGACAGCGGAATCTTAGTAATACTTCTTAATCTTTTTACCCTATGGGTACGGAACCCTGAAAATTGAAAATCGAACTGCTACTTTAGATACTTAGCAGTTCCATTTACATTTTGTGAAATTAACGGCAAAACTAACACTTTCATTAAAATTAATGGCGTAGAACTAATTCCTCGGGTCCAGTTCCGAAATGTGAATCTGAAGGTTGAATATTTGGCAAAGGGCGCCCTATTAGGTTGCGGGTACTATATATACAGGGTAAATATAGTTAACTACTTACAAGAGTACAGTATGAAATTACATTTTTTTTATTTTATTTAGAATAGGTTCGCGTTTGACTACACACTGCCTGATGTTAAGCAGATGTGCGGTCTAGGGTGTAGCACGCTTACCTAGAAGATACCTATTTACTAAATAACAGTTTATATATAACAAGTTACAATAACAGGTTAACTACTTACAGGACTTCAGTATAAAATTATAAATAAACGGAAGCTACAGCAGCTTCTGTGTAAATTTTATCGACTTCCAAAAAGGAGGAGGTAGGTACTATGTTCGTCTGTATGTATTTTTTTTTGTATATATTCATCGATACTTTCGCCAATTGAGAACCGATCAAAAAATATCTTAGAATATACTTCTGAGGTGGTCCTGTTTAAATTTTATCAAAATCGGCTAAGCCGTTTTTGATAAAATTTAAACAGGACCACCATGTCACATCGATTCGTGCAAAATTTTCGAATTCTGTACAGGGGGAAAGTCGGTGTTGCAATTTTTTGCGAAAAATAATTACATACATTTTTATTTCAGCACTTCAGGTGAAAACGATGAAAAACAAAAAAAAATGTTTAGAGCCACAAAAATGATAATCATAAGTTTTCGTTTCCTATACAAAGGAGTTGTACCTGATTTACAAGGAACTCGGTATTAAAATTCTAACCAAGATAATTTATTTTTTCTAGGAATGTACTTAAAGTTTAAAGCTTCATGGAGTAATAAAAAATAATATATAGCCCTGCATTTTTTTTTAATTGTTATTTTAAAAAAATATATTGGAAATTCAAAATCATATTTTCTAAGAAAATAAATAGGGCAAATAAGCGCTAGATAGCCCTTTCCGGGCTAAATCATTACACATCAGGTTCACCTACAGTAAACAGTCTTAAATCTAGCTCCAAAAGGGCTAAGGTGGCAACACTGATTGAAAATCAAATTAATCAATCAATTTCTTTTGACATTGGCATTTCTATTATACTTTTTTTTTAAATTAGCTTTGATATTTTTCAGATTAACGTGTTTCTTTACGAGATATCCGTTCCGTTTCACGTTAAATACCCCAAATATATATTATCGATTTTCTAAATATTGCAGGGCTTTAAAAATATGTTTTTATCAGATAATAATTACATTTTGAATGCTCTTTATAAAACAGCAATCATTGATCTGGTTAGATTTTTTATTTATTTTAATACCGGTAACGGAACAAATCCTTTATTCTAAAGTCTTTAATGACGTATCCATAAGAATCTGAATCACAAATTCAAGGGAAAATGCAATACTATTGTTTGTTGGTACCATAGTATGTTCGTAAAGTAGCTACGGGTGGCTAGCCCTATATCAGATTAAGTAGCTTTAAGTACGCAGATACAGCTACATGGTTAACGCAATCGAAGCCTACATTCTACATTAAATGTGTCATCTGAGCCACTGTCCCAATAAATTGTTATCTTGATCTACTAAAGTCGCATTCTATAGGTAGAGTCTAAGCTGTTAGTAACTCAGTATGAAGGTTATAAGCGTCACCTATTTTCAGATAGGACACACAGTAAGTTTTATGTGTAGGTACATCAATACGAAAATATCGAATAAACAACAAACAAGCTGCAAACGGGTATTATTTAAACCATTAGCTGTATCTGGTAAATTTTTGGTCAGCAAAAAAAACACTTGAAACTTTTATCAGATGATGATAGTTTTGATAATATTATCGATTATTTACTTTTAATGTCAGTGTTTTATGTATCTGTCATTTTGTTTATCTTCTGAATTTTAACCAAATCTGAATCTATCGTTTTATCAAATTTATCGTCAAACAGTTATGAAAAATAACTGTTTTTCTTAAAGTTAAAAAAATTGTTTAAAATTGTATAAGTCGGCTATCCTGAGTTATATTATAAATACGAAAGTGTTTTTGTTTGTTGGTTAGTAACTCTACTTTCACGCAGTAACAGAACAACGGATTGACTTGATTTTTGGCATAAATATAGTTCAAAGGTCGGGAGTGATATAAGGTCGGGCTAGACTTTAAAAGGTCCCTATGGGATAGCACAAAAATCAAAATATCACGCGGGCGACGTCACTGGCAAAAGCTAGTAAATTTATTTGCAAACCAGAAATATTTTACTGGGGTCATTAACTTTATTTTCTTGCTGACAATTTTAATGAAACCTTTTCCAAACCAACGGATAAACAGCCATTATTTACGATGTTACTAGCTCTCAATCCGAGAAAGAACTATTTGATCGACACTGACATTGGGTAAAAATAGAGTTGCCAGTAAATGTTTGTTTAGTCTGTACTGTTTAATGTGTTTGTTTAGCTTGTTTGATTTAAATAGCTATTATTCTAGAAGTTAGAATTGTGTTGTAATCTCTTAATTAGTTATAGAATGAAAGGTATCATCTGACGACCCTCATGGTGCATTTGTTAGTTACTTATAAGTATTTTAGTCTAAAACTACACGCTCCTCCATTAAATTCATGTTATGGCGACAGATGTCTACAACCACCTTCCGGACTTTATAAAAGATGCGTCGTCACGTCAGTCTTTTAAAAATAAAGCTAAATATTGGCTTGTTGAGCAGGCATTCTATAAGGTACAAGACTTTCTACCAAAGGTGGAGTGACTTAATTTATGTATTCGAAATTAACTTATTAATACTATTTGATTTATTTGTGACACTACACATTGTTATTAATTATTGTGTATTGACTCTTATTAATTATTTCATTGTTTTGATTATTAATTATTATGATTCACAATTTAATAAATTAGTTTTTGTTTGACATGTAACTTATAGTTACGAATAAATGAATATAAATATAATATAAACATGATTCGAAGAAATATTGAACTTTAGTTCTTTTATTAACGCGAATAAATGCGCGGATGACCACCAACTTGCCCGATGGTCGAAGATGAAGCACGCAGACTTCCATCTATCTATCCATCCATCCAACAGCCATAGGACGTCCACTGCTGGACATAGGCCTACCCTAAAGATCTCCATTAAGACCAGTTGGTAGCGGTTTGCATCCAGCGCGATCCTGCGGTCTTTATGAGGTCATCTGTCCACCTTGTGGGTGGACGTCCTACGCTGCGCTTGCCGGTGCGTGGTCTCCACTCGAGAACTTCCCATCAGTCATCAGTCCTTCGCGCTTTGTGCCCTGCCCATTATCGCTACAACTTGCCAATCCGCTGGGCTATGTCGGTAACTTTGGTTCATTTACGTATCTCAGGAATGAGGATTCCTGATACGATCTCGCAGAGAGACTCCAAGCATAGCCCTCTCCATAGCTCGTGCTACTTGAAGCTTATTAATAAGGCCCATAGTGAGAGACCACGTTTCTGTGCCATAAGTGGCAACACACACTGGTCGAACATTTTCGACTTGAGGCACTGAGGTATGTCGGACGAGAAGACGTTACCCAATTTTACGAACGCTGCCCAACCGAGTTGGATTCGGCGATTGGCCTCTTTCTTGAAATCGGACCTACCTAACTAGACTACTTGTCCTAGGTAGACGTACGAGTCAACGACTTCAAGAACCAAGTTCCCAACAGAAATCGGATTGGCGCAGACTTAGAAGATACCTATTCAGTCTGATCTTGAAGAGCTTTAGATTATATCTCAAGAAAGAAACAGGATAACTAGCTTAGACTGTTCCATTCCCTGGCGGTACGAATCAGAAATCTTGAGTCAAACCGCTTCGTACGTATCGAAGGAAAATCGTCAGTGTAGGGGTGGTAGTGAGGAGTCTTTCTACTTGTCCTGTAGTAAAAAGGGGATGGAAGGATAAGGTCATGCAGCTCAGATGCACACTCTCCGAAATTAATCCTATAGAAAATGGACAGACTCGCAAAGTTGCAACCCTACGTCACGCGGTGCGGCGGCACGGTAGACTATGAAGTTTTCTTGAAACTAACTAGCTTTCATTTCAGGTGGGTGATTCTGTATGAAAACAAGCGTGTAACGCGCTCTAACGTGCTCTTTATTTTTAAGAAATTCTTATCAAAAATATTTATTTTTCAAATATCATAACTTAAACTCAGTTTTTTATTCATTTTAACGTAATTTTATATTTATCAAATATTTCTCCAAACGAAATTCACGTAAATAAAAAAAATACTTACCGCGTTACGTTACGTTTTGTCGATAGAGAATCAGGCCCCTGTTGTGATGTCAATAACTTAGTAGATAGTGATAATGATGACGAATAATGACGTAGTAAGAAAAGTAAGAAAATTTTATCTTTTGCTTCGAAAACTGTGTTCGCGCCAATTTCGTAAATCCGCCAAAGCGCCTACAAAAGCAATAAAAAGAAGCTAAAACACAAACATTAAAACTTTTCGCATTCATAACATTACTTTCGCTGATATTTTTAGTAAGGTACGCAATTTATTATAGCAAAACCTACTTATGCTCGTTTTATGGTTAACAGGCTAGGTCGTCGACCACAGCTCGATTATCGATAATATTGTTGATAACACTTTGTATGAATTTTTTTTTTTATTTCGAATAGGTTTGCATTTGACTACACACTGCCTGATGTTAAGCAGATGTGCGGTATAGGGTGTAGCACGCTTACCTTGAAGATACCTATTTACTCGGGATTTGAAGACACTCACGTTGTACTTTAACGGGAAGACAGACCCAGGCAAAGCATTCCACATTCCGGCTGTTCGTATGAGGAATGAGGATTCAAAACGCTTGGTTCTAACTCGCGGAATGTCCACCATAAAAGGGTGGCGCTTTGGTCGCATCCGTCTAGCCGTACGATAGAAGAAAGGGGCAGGGGGGACCAGATTGTGCAACTCCTGGGCGCACTCTCCGAAGTGTATCCGGTAAAAGACCGACAAACACGCTACCTTGCGACGATGCTCAAGACTTTGCAGCTGCCTCTTAGTCAAGGTGTCGTTGTCAATCAGCCTCCTGGCTCGCCTCTCAATCGACTCCAGAGCCTCCAGTTGATATTTGGCAGAGCCATCCCAAAGGTGAGAGCAGTATTCCATGCAAGACCTGACTTGTGCTTTATAAAGACTAAGCAGGGACTAATGAATATCCAGGGTTATTGGTAATCAATTAGCATCCTTTAAGAAGCTTATTCTGTACATCAAAACTAACAATTTTTGATCTTGTATACCTACTAGATACGATAAAAATTAAATGATTAATATTTGGGTACCTAAGTATAATTTGTTTTGGTTTTACTAAACAACTAGCGACCCGCCCCAGCTTTCCACGAGTGAATTATACAAATAAACCTTCCTCTTGAATCATTCTAACTATTAAAAAAACCGCATCAATATCCGTTGCGTCGTTTTAAAGATTTAAGCATACATAGGGACAGACATACAGCGGGAAGCGACTTTGTTTTATACTATACTGTGTTATTTCTAATCAATTAGCATCCTTCAAGGGCCTTATTCTGTACCTACATCAAAACTAACATGTTTTGTTCTACGACTTTAGTCAAAACTCAAAAAAAAATCAGCTGGTCCATACATTTTGTCGAGGGTGAACGATATTTTTCTATGGAACAACAAACATTTTTTTGAGTTTTGACAAAAGTCATAGAACAAACATTGTTAGTTTTGATGCACAGAATAAGCCCCTAAAAGGATGCTAATTGTTTGGAAATAACCCTGTATACGAACTTGCTAACTTAATAGATTCATACCTTCCGTAGTCAATTTATATCATTCCTACGTCCAGACACGGCATCATATACATAGTGATAAAAAAATATGATGTATTTTCGCTCAGAGGGCTATGCTAGGACGATCTGTAGACGAACCAAGGTGACTGACATCGCTCAGCGGATTAGCAAGTAGAAAAGACAGTGGGCAGGGCATATAGTACACAAAACTGATGGCCGATGGGGCTGCAAAGTTCTTGAGTGAATATCACATACCCTTAAGCACAGCGCAGGGCGTCCGCTACTGTATAATATTGTAACGCAGTAGGCGCACGCCCGTTGTAGGTATGTAATAACTATGATGTAATCTGCGATGTTTACGTGATCACGCTTCTGGGGTGCTCTATAGTTTTGCGTTTTTTTGGTGTCATTTGTTTCCCGGTCTTTTGTATTCGGCATTATGGTTTTTTGTGTGTATTTGAGAATAATAGGGAAGTCTCGAACTTTCATCTTGTTTACTTCGTCAAACACAATGGCACCGATATTTCCAGAACTTTTCAACCTGCTACTCTGTTAACAATAGCGTTTATTGGATCGAGTAATGTCGCGACTCGTCTCTTAAATTCGAGACTGTAATGATGGATATAAATACGCCGGCTGACCCTTGGGGACTCAGTTTTTCGTTTACCGTCGAAGCGAAAATATCTCGTGTTCAAGTGTGGTACCAGTGATTGTGAAGTGACTAGTTTGTGTGAATATCAGCGCTAGTGTAAAATGTTTGTGCGAACCAGTTGTGTCGTGTGTTTTTGTGAAGTGATTGTGTGCAATAAAGTGCAAAGTCAATAATCGGCGTTTTTGCTGATTATCCAAGACAACCCATCTCGTAACAATATCAAACATTTCGACACTCACTGCCTAAGTAACATTAAATTTGGGTATCAATCAATTAATGTTGTTTTTAAACTTACGTGATTTGAACATATTATTATTATGTACTACGGAACTACTCGTAATTTTAGTACGTGATTAGTGCCGTAGTACATAATAATAATGAGTCAATTAAATCTCATTATATTAAGGCATACCTCATCACGTAACAGGCACATTTTAAAATCATCATTATCCTGCCCTTATCCCACTAGGTGGGCTCGGCACAACACGTTTCCTTTCGCCACTTCACTCTATCATATACGTCATCTCATCATCCTTTCTCTCTCATACCATCTTTCACACAATTATTCATCTACCCTCTTTTTGGTCGTCCCCTTTCTGCTGCTTATCATCTTGTATCGGGTTCTTTTCAGACACATTTCACAATATAACGCCTTTTTCAATAAACAGCTACGAGTACATCATGGTATTATCATCTCAAAAACCTATTGAAGTAGTTTCAGTTAGAACATAAACGGCATCCCGGAGTTTAATAACAGTTTTATTACACACATTACGGTTCTCGCAGTTTCATAAAAATTCCTGATGAAGATATTTATTGCGTGCCTACCTACAAGGAAACTAGTAGAATCCTGGAGCTCTACTCAAACAAAACTATTTTATTTATTTGTTCATAGCACCTGTACTTATTTTCGTACCGTGATTTAGGTCATGCTGCTGGTAAGCCATTTTTTAGGTATTTATTCATCATTATCACAGTAAAGGATTCATTATACTATCCAAAACGTGGCAGGGAATAATATTTTTAAACTTTCGCGATTTGAACACATTATTATAAATACCTTTTTTTTATTTTGAATAGGTTTGCGTTTGACTACACGCTGCCTGATGTTGAGCAGATGCGCGGTCTCGGGTGTAGCACGCTTACCTAGAAGATACCTATTGTTAATTTTTTTTAAAACGGCTAAGCCGATTTCTGTAAAATTTTAATGAGACCACCTCGAAAGTATACCCTTTCGAATTAAAAAATAATTTTTCGATTCGGTTGACAATTGGTGAAATTATCGATGAACATACACAAAAAAAATACATTCAGACGAACATAGAATCTCCTCCTTTTTGGAAGTCGTTTAAAAACTGTTCATAATAATGAGTACATTTACGCCCTTGTGAGTCTCTGCCTTTTGCAAAGCGACACCTGCATAATAAGCTATGGTTATTCAACACGCTTAAAACTAGGTTAGCCGACATTATGTGTCTTTGAACGTGAAAAGCTCTTTGATATGCTTGTTTCCTTAGGATAGTTTCACTGCGTCATTTGAAACTAATGGTTACATCAATTTGTGAAGATAGTTCCGCGTTCAACTTCATTATAGTTAACGCGGAACTGTAATATTATAATCATTATCTCTATAATATTAATAGGTAGGCTTCGATTACGCGCCTGTCATTATAATGTACCTTGTTTCATGCTTCTACTTGTAATATACGCAATAATTAGAACAATCAGTTCTGTGTTTGGGAAAGTCATGGTGGCAAAATTTAGTAAAAAAAAATATTATTATATCCTTAAATGAACAAAGTGTTACTTACTTTGTAATGATCACTAAACATTACTATACTCTATAAAATTTAACTTGATCTCTGCGACAGCTCTCAGAAAAATCACGCCTATGAAGTCCTGAATTTCTTAATAGTACAGACAGTACCTGTCAATGTCATACTTTATGGGCATGCCGATTAGTGATGGGCGACGAATGATCGTGACCACAGAGTTTTAGATAGAGTTTTAATTAAAATATCGATAATTTATACTGACGATATTTTAATTAAAACTTAATTTATCATACATACATTTTATTGTATATTTTAATATAATAACATTTTTTACATGTGTAATTAAATTAAACCCAATTATATGTTACATTGGCATCGATAATAGTGAAAAACGTCGATAAATACTATCGTTACATTATTATGAGTATTTAATTAATATTATAACGTTATTTACATGTGTACATACTTTCATCAATTAATATCATAACATTATTTACATGTGTTCGATTTCATTACAACATTGTTTGAAAATCGATTTTTTCCACCACTATCCCAACTCTAAAAATGTCAATCTTCTATGTTAATGTCACTGTCGCAGAGATCAAGTTAAATTTTATAGAGTATAGAGATTTTCATTCCTAAATATAATTACGTAAGAATATAATTTTATACTTATTTTTGACATCTTTATCTCTAATTGTATCAGTAGGTACATATTTGTTTCACATAAAATATGCTTTCAACCACTAATGTAGGTTTGCCTTACAATGTCAAGTTTGTGTGTTGTCCAGAGATATTATGCGTCATCTTGGATTTGGACTAATGAGTTATTAGAAACTTGTGTACAGATTTTCACACCATTGGCTTTTCGGTCAAGAACGTCTGTAGTAGAAATTCAAAGTCGTATGTGAATCCGCCAACCAGCTCCAACCCATTATTGTTATATACTACGGGACTAATCGCGCACTAAAATTACGAGATAAATAAATACCTCCTCATCCCGACTGTGTCTACCCGTGACCATAGTCGTTGCAACTCGGCCGAAAAGTCGGGATGAGGAGGTGTTTATTTATCTCGTAATTTTAGTGCGCGATTAGTCCCGCAGTAAATAATATTAATGTGTTCAAATCGCGAAAGTTTAAAAACAGCTTCGACCCAGCGTGAAGGTCATGGATAAATCAATGTTCATGGATAAACCTATGTTCAGAAGTTGATTATGAAAAATCCGATACAGAATATTATTTATTTATAGATAAACTTATTATTCTATCTTGTTTTCCCATAAAGTTTCCTAATGAAGTTTAGCAAAGGGTTAGTGAGAGAGAAAATTTCCTCTCTAATATGTGGGTGACCCATATATTAACCGATATTACTACCTTATTCAATATTCCCGAGATAAAACTTTGCTGCTTTGATGAAACGGTTTTCTGAGATGACGTCGTTGTTTTAACATACTTATGTTTATTACACCATTATGGATTTTATCGCGGTATCGTAGTATAGAAGTTACATTTTTTCCAAGAAAAAAGAATGCGGGAGCTCTTCCGTACGAAATGTTCAATGAACTTGAATTAATTCAATAATTCAAGGCTGTTTTTTTTTGCCATTTCAGGGTTATTTATGTGTTAAAACTTGGTCATAATGACGAGTAGGTACAATAATATCGGACCCATCGACATCACATCAATGCACATTTGAGTCGAGATATAGGCTTAGGAACCTAAGAACAGTTCAACAGATGAAGGACCCCTTAATACTCAGTTTCAAGGAGCTCCTTTAAATCGGGCTTAATATTTTAGTGGTCCGCGGACTGAAAAAGGTTGAAGAAACGCTGTCCTAGAGCATCATTGTAGATGTAGGTACTCTTAAGCTCTCGTCACACAGAGGCGGGAAGTGCGGGAATGCGATCACGATCCGGGACGGGAATTCTTTGTAATAATATTCGAATTTGTATACAACCTGACACATAACAAGCGGGCGCGATCCGGCGCTATCGCTTTGCACTGGACCGTTACCGGATCGCTTTCTCGCGGCTCCCGCCTCTGTGTGACCCGAGTTTTAGAATCAAAAGGCATCGTTTAGGTTAGTTTTAATATCTTTTTTATATTAATATATATTATAATATATCATACTAATATTATAAATCCGAAAAGTCCTCTTTCACGCACAATTTTTGGCATGGATAGAGTTCAAAGGCTGGAAAGTGACATAGACAACTTTTTATTCCGAAAAAAATATAAGATTCCTGTGGGATAGCACAATAGTCAAATTCCAAAAGCTAGTATTAATATAATACTTAGTGCAGGATGTGATCAAACCGTTCAAACTCTGTAAAAATGTCCATCTTCAAGAAATACACCTGTTAATTAATTTAGGTACTATACCACAGACACCAAAATCTGTGCCTTGTGTAAAGTTAGGTTTTACTATTAAAAGGATGTGATATGACTATACATGTACAGAGTTTCGAGTTGAATCATTAGCCAGTCATCATTCTCCTCAACCATATTTGAGGGAACAGCAACTGGACATTTGCCAAAGCAATTTTATTCCTTTGATACAATCCTATCCAATCCCGTCTCAATTCTAGAGTAAATTAGCGTATTGTAGAAACTCTCTTCGGAGATCCTCATCTGGATTGTTTCATTATGCGAAGCTTTTAGTCGGTGCAACTCCCCGGGGTGGAAGGAAAATGGCTCAGAGGCTTTGAGACACTACCTACTTAGAGTGGACGTGGAGTAAAATTTGCTGCTCTTTTGCGGCCAGCAAAAGAGCAGCAAATTTTTGAACAAAAGATAGATGTTGTTTAGTTAAGTTTAAATAAAAAAACCGGACAAGTGCGAGTCAGGCTCGCACACCGAGGGTTCCGTACAAATCCAGAAAATTTCACAAAATTGGGAAGTAAGTTGTTAAAATCTCTATACTATATCATTTCTTTTCACTTTTCTCGTCTTATATTAAAAATTACATATTGTTAAAAGAATTAAAAATATGTTTTAGCATGTGCTTACGAAGCGCTTTTATATGATACCCTACATGATACGATTTATTCACTTTGAATTTTCCACAAATTTTGAAAATCTAGGCCCTATTTTTTGTGATTTAAATAAAAATGTACAGTTTACAGATTTATTCCTATATGTGCACTGTAAGAGAATGCTTCTCGCCAAATTTCATAGTTTTATGTGAACGGTGAGTACCCTGTAGGTTTTGAGTTTTGTGAGTGTCGAAATATGCGGTTTTTTACGACATAAACGGTTCTAACTTTTTTATATGGTAGCTGAGAAGTTTTTCTTCTACACAACTGCAAGATACCATAGATATACGTATACAGTTTAAATTTCAGCTCAATGTCTTTACGCGTTCTCGAGATAAAGAGTCTTGACATACACACAGATGGACAGACGGACAGACAGACAACAAAGGGATCCTATAAGGGTTCATTTTTTCCTTTTGAGGTACGGAACCCTAAAAATATAATATATATGGCTAGTTCTTGCAAAAACAGCTTATTTTTATTTCCTAGACCATAAAAAGTTAAACTTTGTTTAACCACGCTATTTGTACTGTTAAACAATGTGAAAACAAAGCGTGCATAAAACTTTTGGGGTAAGACGGTATTTATTTAACTCAGACTGACTGACAATTAAGTTGAAGTTGAAATTTTACCTTACGGTTTAAATCTAGATATATAAATAAACAATTTTTATTTAAAAAGTGTCATCATTCGAAATTATATATTCTTCATTATGCGAAGCTTTTAGACGGTACAACTCGTCGGGCGGAAGGAAACTGGCTTAGACGCTATTCAGCACAAACGGACAGCAAAAGAGCAACAATTTTAATTAAAGTTAGACAAATTGCTGCGTTAATTTACCCTCACGTTATCCTACTTTATGTAGAACCGCATAAAATTATATCTAGATTACTCTAGCTCTTTCACGGTGCAACTCCCTGAGGGAAAATGAAAATGGCTCAGTTAGAGGCTCTGAGACACGAGGTTAGTTCAGACTAGTCAAAAAGTCCGTTCATCCATAATTAAACAAAAAGGTAAACAAACAGACAGAAGAGGAGGAATAAAGTATTATTGTGATATTTACAACATTTTTAATTTTCTTTAGTGGCTTCATCATCATTATCAGCCGTAGGACGTCCACTACTGGACATAAGCCTCCTCTGTATTTCCAATAAGCCCGGTTGAAATCGGCCTGCACCTAGCGCGTTCCTGCGGTCTTAATAAAATTGCCGGTTCACCTGGTCGGTGAACGTCCTACGCTGCGCTTGCCGGTGCGTGGTCTCCATTCGAGAAGTCAGGGGCTTAGGACCGTCTATTTACAACTGCTACTGCTGCTGGTCGAAGATGAAGCACGCAGACTTACGGCCGATTTCATCCTTGAAGCAACTAGACTAGTTTAATTGACCTTAGTTCTGTTTAAGTGAGTTTAATTTTCATTATTGATCTCCGTTTACTTCAAACAGATTTCTCCAGCGTTAATTGGATTGCGTTCACGAAAACCAAGTTTACAAATTCAGACGTGGCAAAAATTACGTAAAGTCAACTACGCAAAGTCAACCACAACCGTATTTTCATTGTCAAAACTGAATTTTAACAAACCGTGCTCTATACCAAGTTCAACGACGAAAAGTCGGGCGTTCAGAACTTAAACTCGATTTAGCTAAAAATGCGTTCAGTTTGTCGTGGTGAAATCCGAGACAGCGATTAAGGCTCGTAAGCAGAGTTCAGGTTGCTCTGATCGCGTTTAATTGACTTTAAATTCATTGGAGAAAATCTTTAGATTTAATATCTTAGGAAACAGGAAAGCAGGAAGACTGTTCCATTCTCTGGCGGTACGAATCAGAAATGTTCTTTGTACGTATCGAAGGAAAATCAACAGTGTAATCTCTACACTGTGCTAAAATAGCGGAGCTTTTGAAAATACTTTAGGTTTTGTTGACAGAAACATAAACGAGATAGGTGTTGGCTCTCTATTTGCTCTCGGTTTCACCATTTTCAAGGGTCAATTTCCCAGTCTATCCGCAAAAGACCTTTTATTTTAATTAGAAGCTTTTAAATACCTCAAGAGGCACCCTTCTTGTCCCAAACCATTTCCATTGTTAATTCTAAATAACTTATTCATTGAATTTCGTATTGCCTTTTCATGTTTGCCTGGTAAATTGGGGATGACTTATTTAGGCCAGAAGCTGTTGGTTAATTTGATTACTAGTGAAATGGCAACTCGATCAGAAAAGTTGTTTTTTTAATTCAAACACATATAAATATAATAATGTATACCTATTAATAGCTTACTTACAGCGTAGAGAAATACCACTTGTTTTGTGTCATTTTTCGTTAAGTCATAAAACAATTTTACTTAGTTTCTAAATACCTACATATTTTAAAAAGTTTTGAGTTCAATGCTTGACAACCTTACTATTATTTTACATATTCTGATCAGATACTGACTTGAAAAGCATGAGAACAATAATTATCACTCCCAAGTTTTAATACATACAATACATATTTTAAGATTCAACTTAAAAATGTATTTCAAATATATGAAGATTTTTATTTTTTTAGGGTAAGTATTAAACAAAAATAATTTAATCAAATAATAGTACTTACTTTAAAGTAATAATTATTATACTAAGCGCCACACAAATCGGCGGATGAGAAGTCGCAGATGACACTTCGCCGTGCTTCGCTATTATTGCGCATGTGTGTACAATTCCGATGCCGAGTATTGTAGTGGTGAAAACCTAGTAAAGAGCGCGCGGGAAGCATGAGGTTTGGCGGGCGGGTGTGCTCCGGCGTCTCGTCTCTCTGGCTTCCGCGCATATCTATATTGCGGCTTTTGCGCAGCGTTCTGTGCATAATTTCCCATCCGCCGATTTGTGTGGCGCTCAGTACAACAAATGATTTATTGCTACCTAAAGATTGTGGTCTTTGAGAGCTTGATTTAGAGTCGACTTACTTGGATTAGAATGATGTAGGTACATGAACATCAAATTACAATTATTACGTATGCACAAAAGTATATACACCAACCAGTTTCAATAGATCGATTAGATGAGATAATTAGAGAAAGTAATTATAGTAACCAGGGCCACCTACACTATAACGGTTTAAATTAATTAAGACCGGCTAATATTAAGTAATAGACATTACAATAGTGTACAATTATTAACCTTATTTAATTTCTCTTGTATATCAAACCTTGGGTTTTAATTGAATTTATTTCAGTAATCAAATTAGGTCTCGACTCCCAGCCTATCTGTTATTGGTTAATTACGAGTAACATTGAATGTCATTAAAAATTACAACGGAATCGTAATGAGCTTATTTTATCAATAGGCAGATGACTGGGTAAATAATTATTTTTTGCGAAAAATATCATGACGACTTCGCCCGTGTACAGAATTCGTAAATATTTTGCACGGATCGATGTAGCATTTTAACATTGTTGTTGATTCAGTTGAGACAATCAATTGGATAAAATTTAAATGGGACCAATTTCAAAGTATACTCTTTCCAATAAAAAAATAATTATTGAAATCGGGCTTCTATGAAAAATGTTATGCGTGGTTATTAATAAAAAGAATACTCGTCGAATTGAGTACCTCCTCCGGTTTGTTCGTCGGTCAAAAAATCATAATAATATTTAGTCAGTGAGTGATTTTTTTGATGATATACATCAAAAAAATTGGCCACACATTTTTTCTTTTGTCAATCATACAATAAATGATAAAGATAAACCTTGTCACAATCCCAAAACAAAGTAAAACCCGTTACAATTGAAAAGTCGTGGGTTCAAACCTCGGTCCTCTAGCAATGAGTTCTTTAAAACTTATGTACGGGATATTACACCACATGCTTTTCATTGAAGGAAAACTTCGTGAGGCAACCTAAATAAGTCCGTAGAAGAAATTCGATGGCGTGCTTATGAGAATCTATAAACACGCTTTGGGCCAGCTTGGTGGATATGGTTCAGTCACCCTCAATAGGTAGACTTATGTTCAGGAAACTATCAAAAAGGATAGTACGGCACTCGTGGACTTGACTAAATTAAATTTTTTATACTGTTTAATTGACAACGAAAAAGTCAAAACGAAACTCTCTCGGTTTCGAGCCAACTATTTTTACCGACTTCCAAAAAGGAGGAGGTACTATGTTTTTCTGTATGTATTTTTTTGTGTATGTTCATTGATATTTTCGCCAACTGTGAACCAATTTACAAAATGTTTGTGTTCCTTAGAGTATAAATCCGATAGATGGGTTCACCCATTTAAATGTTATCGAAATCGGCTGAGCTGTTTTTGATAAATCAACAAAAATGTTAATGGATGTCACATTGATTCGTGCAAATTATTCGGATTCTGTACTCGGTGGAAGTCGGTGTTGCGGTTTTTGCGTAAAATAATTATGTATCTGTTCGGATTTTAGGAATAAAATGAATCTAAGATGCTAGCATATTATAGGCATTTCATTTACCTATATCTAAATTCGTGAAACTTTGTAAAGTCATTACGTACACAGATCAAATCACATTCTTGAATAGAACCTAGATTTTGTTTGTTCTTAGAACTGGCCATAGATCCATCAGGATGGGACATTTCGTCCCAATCAAGCAGGGAACTAATTCCTAATTCCAAATTCCCAAAATGCTCTGCTTAAAATGATAAATACACGTGACACCAATAATTACTTAATTATTACACAATTATTAAATTCTCAGCTCACATAACCATAACTTAAGGTGACGCATTGACGAACTATTGTTTCAGAGATTGCCGCGCCAGAGCGGCAGGCAGCAGTCAGTTTTTAATTAATTACTCATAATGTACACATTAAAAAAAATAACTTCTCGGTCTGTTAAATAGAAAAGTGATTTGGCTATTTTATTCGTCAAAAATAATAGCGTGTTGTCGCTGATAATTCTGAGCATTCGAATTATTAAACTTTTTTTTTGTGAGAAATTCGTAAGTTTTTCTTTAAAGGCCCATCACTTTTTAAAATTTTGTCCGGTTCATATAATTTTACAAAATGTTCCCTTGTCTATGATATTTTTTAAATTTGAATCAATATCATTCGTCCTCTCACATCACGCATTCAAATGTACTCATTTTCGTGTTTTTCGGCCCGATGCCTCGTCTTAACTACAAGTTGTTCTGCACTCAAACTATACTACCAGCAGGGATGTCTCTGTTGCTCTACGACTTATAAAAATTTGTATTTATTTTCACCCATACAAAATTTAAAATAATAATTAGATCGATCTAAACATATTAACTGAATACAAAAAGCGCGCGCGTTAGACTTGAACCTCAAAGGAGAAACTTAAATATGGAAACAAGTGCAAATGTTAGTTAGGTTTGTAAGCATGGTGGTAAAAGCCGTGGTGGTCTAGAGGTAGTGACACCCGCCTTACAATCGTGACGTCGTGGGTTCAAATCCCCGATCTCGTACCAATGAGTTCTTTGGAATTTATGTACGGTATTCACACCATTGGCTTTTCGGTGAAGGAAAACATCGTGAGGCAACCTGCATACGTCCGTAGAAGAAATTCGATGGCGCATGTGAATCCACCAACCCGCACTGGGCCAGCGTGGTGGGCATGGCCCAATCACCCTTCGTGGGTAGGCCTACGTCCTGCAGTGGACTATTAAAAGGCTGATTCAGTAACAAACATTTTTTTGTACATATGCCGATACTACTTTAAAAAAAATGGAAAATTTGTTGAGATTTGGGATGAGTTGTAGAACAAAAGTTGTTTGTTTTGATGTACAGAATATGCCCATTAAATGATGCTAATTGATTACCAATAACCCTTTATATTAGACGGATAAAATAGAAAGAGCCTGTCTCTAGATCTCTACAAAATTGATGGAATCGGCAATCGCTCGTGGATCTATTTTTAGGACCATTTAATAGGCTTTTGTGGATTTTTCGGGAACAAATCTGCGTGTGAATGGCACGGCTCGTGATAGCTGTTATATTTTGTTCCGTTCGGGGAAACTCTTCAGATTCCATTATTTTGGAATCGAATTTGGAAGTTTCGCTCACTTGCTGATTTGATTGTTCCACAAAATGTATCTATTTTCGCTTTTATATTATTGTTTGTTTTGTGATTGATAGCAATGGTTGGATAGCAAATAGCAAACGTACATACGAGTATATTGGGAAAGCTCAACAACGACATCAACGACACCTTGACTAAGTCACAGCTGCAAAATCTTGAGCATCGACTTGACAAACACGCTACCTTGCGGTAGCGTGTTTGTCGGTCTATTACCGGATACACTTCGGAGAGTGTGCCCAGGAGTTGCACAATCTGGTCCCCCCTGCCCCTTTCTTCTATTGTACGGCTAGACAGACGCGACCAAAGTGCCACCCTTTTATGGTGGACATTTCGCGCGTTAGAACCGAGCGTTTCGAATCCTCATTCCTCATACGAACAGCCGGAATGTGGAACGCTTTACCTGGGTCTGTCTTCCCGTTAAAGTACTACGTGGGTGTCTTCAAATCCCGAGTAAATAGGTATCTTCTAGGTAAGCGTGCTACACCCTAGACCGCACATCTGCTCAACATCAAGCAGTGTGTAGTCAAACACGAACCTATTCGAAATAAAAAAAAAAGAAAAAATAAATCTTATTGATGTAATTGGAACATTATCATCATTATTTCAGCCGAAACACATCCAATCATACGTGTCGGTGGATGCTTCTAACTTGAACTTCTAACTCAATTAATAATATAATAATAATTTGCAGACACACACACACACACACATTCATGTATCGTATAGTGTCTTGGTTTGTTTGTACTTGCAAAATCACTTGATCCATCTGGAAGACACTGCCTTTTGCGACACAGTTTTAAACTAACGCAAAAGGCAGAGCTACTTATAATTTGTGTACCTAGTGTAAGTTTTTGCAATAAAATTTATCTTATCTTAATTGGTTTTATTTCGAGTCTTCGCAAAAAATCACTGTTCATATTTTTGTGGTCTGAAATACACCGTTTACATTTTTTATAGAGTTCCGATGTGCGTTTGATTCAGCTATTTTATTTTATTGAATTTTCTACAAACTCACCGCATTTCCAATCGAGCTATGTCTCAAGGGAGCAATTTCCGTGTTGATTTGACAAATAAAGAAGGAAAAATCAATAGCTCTGTGGAACAATCTGTCAAAAAAAGTAATTCATTTCTGAGATTTTGTCCCCAAAAATGACAACTTGATATTGACTCGGAAATTACTTCTATTCGAGGGAGGGTAACAGCAGGGATAAAACGGCATCATTTAGCAATTTCCTAAATATAATTAATTGACAAACAAATAGTCGAACGATTAATTGCATATATTATACCTAGATGCATCTAATTAGGTAGGTATGGCACTATTATGGCGATTTTACTTAATGACGATTTTATTTTTCAAACAATGAACCGCCGCCGTTTCCAAAAAACCGGACAAGTGCGAGTCAGGCTCGCACATCGAGGGTTCCGTATAAACACGTTGTTAAAATAATTAAAAACCTGTTTTAGCATGTGTACTAATGAAGTTCTTTTTGATAATGGTTACATGATAAGATTTACTCACTTTGAATTTTGAACCCATATTTTGTGAATTTTGAAGGTCTATTTTTTTTTATTTAAATAAAAATGTACAGTTTTCAGATTTATTCCTATATGTGTACTTTGAGACAATGCTTTTCGCCAAATTTCATAGTACTATGTCAACGGAAAGTACCCTGTAGGTTTTGATTTTTGTGAGTGCAAAATATGCGGTTTTTGCGACATAAACGGCTCTAACTTTTTTAAAGGACAACTGAGAAGTTTTTCTTTTACACAACTGCAACAGATTAAATTTCAATTCGATATCATTACGCGTTCCCGAGATAAAGAGTCTTGACATACACACAGACGGACAGACGGACAACAAAGTGATCCTATAAGGGTTCCGTTTTTTCCGTTTGAGTTACGGAACCCTAAAAAGTAAGCAAAAACCCTGTGTTATCGGTAGAACTTTCCTGTCCTACCGATATTTAGGGTTACCACTTCATTAAAACTACCATGAGTATTCATCATAACTATAACAGAATACGGCTAAAAAAGTGCAGTCAGTGCGCGCGCGCCGGTCGACGGGGGTGCGCGTATTCCCTGAGGATGGAGTTCTAAATACTCTGAAACTGGTTGGATTCCTTGCGGATCGACCGTATAATCATAACGTGAGTTTTAGCCGTATTCTGTTATAGTTATTTAGGGTTACTGCTATTGCTATTTTTTTTGTAACATAGGATACAAGTCAGCGGTAAAAAGCGAAACCATCGTGAAAAAAAAACACTTTTATGACACGTTCAAGCCTCATGGTATTGCATGGCTAGTTCTTAGAAGCATTTTCTTTACTGAATCATTTTCAATGTCTGTTTAAATGGAAAGGTAAACGAAACATAGATCTAACAGAAGGAATACGTCTTTCGTCGCTTCGGTTCGAGTATTTTAGGAGTTGAAAGGTAGAGGTGATTTACGTTTTCTAGGTGAGTATAAAACGAAGAATGTCAAGGTGAAGATTATTCTCTTCACGATTTTAGTACTTATATCGGTTCGTAGGACGTTCACTGCCGAACACAGGCTTCTCTTATACGAGGTGTTTCTTTAGGGACGGAAATATTTTAAGATATGATTGTACTCATCGTTACGGTCATCTTTTGCTATGAGACCAACCTCGAAACTAAGATAAATATATACGGTTCCATATAAGAAGTTCGTCGACTTTCGATAAAAGGTATGGTGTATAGAACAGCTGATATTTTCGTATTTTCACAAAATATCGCTTTTTTAATCGCCAGGCTTTTATGTGGTTCAAAATCTCTGATACTAGAGCTATACGGCCTATCATCCATCCATCAGCCGTAAGACGTCCACTGCTGGACATAGGCCTCCCCTATGGAATTCCAATAAGGCCAGTTGGAAGCGGCCTGCATCCAGCGCGTTCCTGCGATCTTTATAATATCGTCAGTCCACCTAGTCGGTGGACGTCCTACGCTGCGCTTGCTGGTCCGTGGTCTCCATTCGAGAACTTTACTGCCCCATCGGTTCTCCGAACTGTGTGCCCTGCCCACTGCCACTTTAATTTGCTAATCCACTGGGCTATGTCGGTAACTTTGATTCGTCTACGGATCTCCTCATTTCCAATTCGATCCCGCAGCGGGACACCGAGCATAGCCCTCTCCATAGCACGTTGGGCTATCCTGAGCTTTTTCATAAGGCCCACAGTAAAAGACCACGATCCGGCCTATGTACTGTATTGTACTGTACTGTATCAGCCTTTTTTTTTAATAGACCACTGCAGGACGTAGGCCTACCCACTAAGGGTGATTGGGCCATATCCGCCACGCTGGCACGGTGCGAGTTGGTGGATTCACATACGCCTTAGAATTTCTTCTACGGACAGGTTGCCTCACGATGTTTTCCTTCACCGAAAAGCCAGTGGTGTGAAATTCGGAACATAAATTCTAAAGAACTCATTGGTACGGGACCGGGATTTGAACCCACGATTTCACGATTGTAAGGCGGGTGTCACTACCTCAAAGCCACCACGGCTTCCGGCCTATATGTGAGATTTATTTGTTTACCTAAAAACCGTCAACGGTCGCGATTAATCGGTATTCAATATGGTTAGATTTATAGAGTGTTTTCAGCTTATAAATCTCGTAGAGCTCTCCCTAATCCTCTGTGTTGACAAACTGCTTTTTAGGCGCCTGGATATATGACGCATAAATTACGTCATTTTGGTTCAAAGCTTATGTGATAGCAGGGGCTTCGGAAAAAATATGAATATTTATTAGAGTATTAAATTTATTGAAACTCGATATTCGATACAGTTTGTTTGAGATTGTTGTCGTGTAAAAATCACGGAAATGTTGTTTGGGATGATTGGACTGATAATTTTTTATTGGTTTAGCAAAAATAGTATGTACGCACTCCAATGAAAAATAAAGGTGGTTCACCAATGTTGATAAAAATAAAGCGTCTGTGCTTGGACTATGTTCCGGTAAAAATTGAAAATTTCCTCAGAATATGGTTAATTTTGTTTAAATCCAAGAAAGCGGGTAAAGATCAACGAAGTAATGATCCCGGAATCCAAAATTTGGACTAACAGTGATCACTTCCAACAATGTATAAGGAAAATTGCTATTAAAATTATTTCCGTGACCAACTGGGTTATCTATCTAGAACTGCCCGGATGTTTGTTTCTTTGGATATTAATTCAACAACTTAATGATTTGTTTCTGTCGTCGGCGACTTTTGATAGGTGGTGTTTCTCTCAAAAATAGATATTTTGCTATGGCACAATTTATCTCGTTGCTTACACATAGTGCGGCAAGTGGCGATAGATCCTTATTATATCTTCTTTGCTAGAACGTAAAACAACGATTTCTACCAAACGATTCCTTCCAACTTGCTGCCGATATTATCATCTTTTGTTTACTCAAAAATAAATTTTATCGCATTTAGCAGAGATAAATTTGTAAAAAAAAACTGGACAAGTGCGAGTCAGGCTCGCACATCGAGGGTACCGTACGAATCCAGAAAATTTCACAAAATTGGGAAGTAAGTTGTTAAAATCTCTATACTATAATCATCAAAAAAAACGTTTTTTTTTTTCACTTTTCTTGTCATTTTATCGAAAATTACCTATTGTTAAAATATGTAAAACCTGTTTTAGCATGTGCTAATGAAGTTCTTTTATATGATACCTTACATGATACGATTTACTCACTTTGAATTTTGAACCCATATTTTGTGAATTTTGAGGCCATATTTTTTTGTGATTTAAATAAAAATGTACAGTTTTCAGATTTATTCCTATAGGTATATGTACTCTGAGACAATAATTCTCGCTAAATTTCATAGTTGACATAAACGGCACTAACTTTTTTAAACGATTTACGTATACAGTTTAAATTTCAACTCTATATCTTTACGCGTTCCCGAGAAAAAGAGTCCCGACATACATACAGACGGACAGCAGGACAACAAAGTGATCTTATAAGAGTTCCGTTTCTTTCTATTTGAGGTACGAACTCTAAAAAGTGATAATAAGGAATTTACAGATATTTAACTTGTTTGTTAAAACTTTTGGACACAAAACAAACTACGAATAATTTGTTTATTTAAATTGTTAATAAAATAAAATCTCAGGTGCTGAAAACAGAACAAAGGACAAGTCGTACGAGAAAAACCTTGACTGTTGAAGTGAAGGAAATAAATTATTTCGGGAAGCGGGACAGAGGACAGAGGGCGTCTTTATTACCTGTTTAATTTTTAGCACTGACGCGGCACTAATGTGGATCTTTCAGGGTTAACAAAAAAAAACCAGTGATGTAGGATACGACCACAAAATGTATGAAGGCTGGTATAATAATTAGCAAACACAACCACAGCACGCCTCACATCTCAAAAAAATAAATGTTACGCTAAGTCTACATCAGTTAAAATAAAAAAGAGCCCTCTATATTTTAACTTTAGGATAAATAAATATACTTCACTTGGTAAGTTTATCTCCGGTAACAGTAACTAAGATATCTTCAAATAGAAAGCATTTTATTTATTAAATAAAACAAGCTCTTTGTCAACTTTTGTGGGGAGCACGGATTCCTAAGACACAAGCTATTTAGTAATCCAAAGCTCAAGATAATCGTAGTAGCAGGTTATTCTATGTGTATTATTTTGTTTACCTTCGATTCTTTTTTATGCTGCTTATCACAATGTTGTCGTTGTCAATAAATTAATTTTGAATTTGAATTCGAAATAGACACAATTCCTAATGATTTCTTAAAATATAGCAATTTTTAGGATAAATGTGGATGATAATGAGCAAGTAAAAAAAACGATAGAAGCTTATTATTATTGCCAAAAGAGAAAAAAAAACAGTAAGCTGTATTTCCATTTTTCGTACATTATATTTATACCTATTTACTTTTTAAAAATGGAGGGATTAAAAGATATAAAATAAATATTTTTTAAAAGCCCACAAAACAAGCTTTTAGATTTTTATACTATATATAACGGGACTGAACTCACGTGTAAAGATAGTCGTAACGACTATAGTTTCGGTCGCATTAGGCGACCTTTCTCAAGTTGGCGAGTGCTAGTACGCGGAGCCGCCTCGCAGTGCAGCTTTCAGATTTTGTATGATATAAATCATCGTGGCTAGATTTTTCTCTGAATAACATACCACTTGTGGAAGTCTCTTTTTTGACCGACGATTCACCGGAGGAGGTATACAATTCGACGCGTATATATATTTTTTTTATGTATAACCACGCATAACGTTTTTCGTAGTAGTCCGATTTCTATAATTCTTTTTTTATTGGAAAGAGTATACTTCGAAATTAGTCTCATTTAAATTTTATCGAAATCGGCTGAGCAATTTTTGATAAATCAACAATAATGTGAAAAATGCTACATCGATCCGTGCGAAATATTCGCGAATTCTGTACACGGGTGAAGTCTATCATGCAAAAAATAATCTTGTATTGAAGTTTTTTGGAAATCCACAACTCGAGTGTACACAGCCTAGCATAAGTAAAAAAATAGTGTTGCTTTGTTTCCGAGCTTACTACAAGGATGGTGTGGCGTAGAGAGTAGGTGATAGGTGTCCATTTTAAATGTTAATGTGTCTCGTCCTTACAGAGTAATATAAATGTTAAGTAATATAAATTAGTAAGGAGTACTAACTACTTTGAAACCGGTCGGACGCATAGCGGCTCGACCGTTCAAATAATCGTGAGTTCTATCCGGTGTACATATAATTTTTAATACTGAATCCTCACGCTAGTTTGAATGACGATATCTACTGTTCCATATAAGAAGTTCGTTGACTTTCGACAAAAGGTATGGTGTATGGAACAGCTGATTTTTTCGGATTTCCACAAAATATCGCTTTTTTAATCGCCAGGCTTTTAGGAGGTTTGGTATGGTAAGTTAGGTTTAAAATCTCTGATACTAGAGCTATCCAGCCTATCATCCATCCATCAGCCGTGAGACGTCCACTGCTGGACATAGGCCTCCCCTATGGAATTCCAATAAGGCCAGTTGGAAGCGGCCTGCATTCAGCGCGTTCCTGCGATCTTTATAACATCGTCAGTCCACCTAATCGGTGGACGTCCTACGCTGCGCTTGCTGGTCCGTGGTCTCCATTCGAGAACTTTACTGCCCCATCGGCCATCGGTTCTCCGAACTGTGTGCCCTGCCCACTGCCACTTTAATATTTACTTTTTTGAATTTTTTTGAAACGCCGGTCATAGCCCTTAGCACGTTGGGCTATCCTGGGTTTATTCATAAGGCCCACAGTAAAAGACCACGATCCAGCCTATGTACTGTATTGTACGTACTGTATCAGCCTTGTTTTTTTTTTTTAATAGTCCACTGCAGGACGAATGCCTACCCACGAAGGGTGATTGGGCCACCACGCTGGCCTGGTGCGGGCTTGTGGATTCACATACGCCATAGAATTTCTTCTACGGACAAATGCAGGTTGCCTCACGATGTTTTCCTTCACCGAAAAGCCAGTGGTGTGAAATTCCTTACATAAATTCTAAAGAACTCATTGGTACGGGAACAGGATTTGAACCCACGACCTCACGTTTGTAAGGCGGGTGTCACTACCTCTAACCCACCACGGCTTCCGGCCTATTTGTGAGATTTATTTGTTTACCTAAAAACCGTCAACGGTCACGACTAATCGGTATTCAGTATGGTTAGATTTATAGAGTGTTTTCAGCTTATAAATCTCGTAGAGCTCTCCCTAATCCTCTGTGTTGACAAACTGCTTTTTAGGCGCCTGGATATATGACGCATAAATTACGTCATTTTGGTTCAAAGCTTATGTTAGAGAGGGGCTTCGGAAAAAATATGAATATTTATTAGAGTATTAAATTTATTGAAACTCGATATTCGATACAGTTTGTTTGAGATTGTTGTCGTGTAAAAAATTACGGAAATATTGTTTGGGATGATTGGACTGATAAATTTTTATTGGTTTAGCAAAAATAGCATGTACGTACTCCAATGAAAAATAAAGGTGGTTCACCAATGTTGATAAAGCGTGTCTTTGACTATGTTCTGGTAAAAATTGAAAATTTCCTCAGAATATGGTTCATTTTGTTTAAATCCAAGAAAGCGGGTAGAGGTCAACGAGGTAGTGATCCCGGAATCCAAAATTTAGACTAACAGTGATCACTTCCAACACACACATTTATAAGGAAAATTGCTACTAAAATTATTTCCGTGACCAACTGGGTTATCTATCTAGAACTGCCCGGATGCTTGTTTCTTTGGATATTACTTCAACAACTTAATGATTTGTTTCTGTCGTCGGCGACTTTTGGTAGGTGGTGTTTCTCTCAAAAATAGGTATTTTGCTATGGCACAATTTATTTCGTTGCTTACACATAGTGCGGCAAGTGGGGACAGAACATTATTATTATCTTCTTTGCTAGAACGTACAACAACGATTTCTCCCAGACGATTCCTTCTAACTTGCTGCCGATATTATCGTCTTATGTTTACTCAAAAATAATTTTATCGCATTTAGCAGCGATAAATTTGTAAAAAAAACCGGACATACATCGAAAATTACACATTGTAAATATAATTAAAAACCTGTTTTAGCATGTGCTAATGAAGTTCTTTTATATGATACCTTACATGATACGATTTACGAACCTTGAATTTTGAACCCATATTTTGTGAATTTTAATGCCCTATTTTTTGTGATTTAAATAAAAATGTACAGTTTTCAGATTTATTCCTATACTTGTACTCTGAGACAATGCTTTTGGCCAAATTTCATAGTTCTATGTCAACGGGAAGTACCCTGTAGGTTTGGATTTTTGTGAGTGTCGAAATATGTGGTTTTTTACGACATAAACGGCTCTAACTTTTTTTAACGATAACTGAGAAGTTTTTCTTTTACACAACTGCAAGAGACCGTAGATTTACGTATACAGTTTAAATTTCAACTCGATATCTTTAAGCGTTCCTGAGAAAAAGAGTTCTGACATACACACAGACGGACAGACGGACAACAAAGTGATCCTATAAGGGTTCCGTTTTTTCTGTTTGAGGTACGGAACCCTAAAAAGTGATATTAAGAAACTAACAGATATTTAACTTATCTGTCAAAACATTTGGACACAAAACAAACTACGAATAATTTGTTCATTTAATAAAATAAAATCTCAGGTGCTGGAAACAGAACAAAGGTCAAGTCGTACGAGAAAAACCTTGACTGTTGAAGTGAAGGAAATAAATTATTTCGGGAAGAGGGACAGAGGGCAGAGGGCGTCTTTATTGCCTGTTTAATTTTTAGCACTGACGCGGCGCTGATGTTGAGCTTTTAGGGTTGACAAAAAAACCAGTGATGTGGGACACGACCACAAAATGTATGATAGCTGGTATAATAATAAGCAAACATAACCACAGCACGCCTCACATCTCAAAAAAATAAATGTTACGCTAAGTCTACATCAGTTAAAATAAAAAAAAACCCTCTATATTTTAACTTAAGGATAAATAAATATACTTGGCTTGGTACGTAGTTTATCTCTGGCAACTCTTACTAAGCTATCTTCAAATAGAAAGCATTTTATTCATTAATAAAAAAAAAACCCTTTGTCAACTTTTGAGGGGAGCACGGATTCCTAAGACACAAGCTAAGCTTAATTTAGTAATCCAAAGCTCAAGATAATCGTAGTAGCAGGTCATTCTATGTGTATTATTTTGTTTACCTTTGATTATTTTTTATGCTGCTTATCACAATATTGTCTTTGTCAATTAATTAATTTTGAATTTGAATTGGAAATAGACACAATTCCTAATGATTTCTTAAAATATTGTTCTAACTTAGCACACTTAGTTTATGCATTCTTTAACTTTAGCAATGTTTAGGATAAATGTGGATGATAATGAGCAAGTAAAAAAACGATAGAAGCTTATTATTATTGCCAAAACAGAAAAAAACAGTAAGCTGTATTTCCATTTTTCATACATTATATTTATACCTATTTACTTTTAAAAAATGGAGGGATAACAAGATATAAAATAAATATTTTTTAAAAGCCCACAAAACATGCTTTCAGATTTGTATACTATATATAACGGGACTGAACTCACTTGTAGGGATAGTCGTAACGTCTATAGTTTCGGTCGCATTAGGCGACCTTTCTCAAGTTGGCGAGTGCTAGTACGCGGAGCCGTCTCGCAGTGCAGCTTTCAGATGTTGTATAATATAAATCATCGTGGCTAGATTTTTCTCTGAATAACATACCACTTGTGGAAGTTTCTTTTTTGACCGACGATTCACCGGAGGAGGTATACAATTCGACGCGTATATATTTTTTTTTATGTATAACCACGCATAACTTTTTTCGTAGTAGTCCGATTTCTATAATTCTTTTTTTATTGGAAAGAGTATACTTTGAAGTTAGTCTCATTTAAATTTTATCGAAATCGGCTGAGCAATTTTCGATAAATCAACAATAATGTGAAAAATGCTACATCGATCCGTGCGAAATATTCGCGAATTCTGTACACGGGTGAAGTCTATCATGCAAAAAATAATCTTGTATTGAAGTTTTTTGGAAATCCACAACTCGAGTCTCGAGTGTACACAGCCTAGCACAAGTAAAAAAATAGTGTTGCTTTGTTTCCGAGCTTACTACAAGGATGGTGTGGCGTAGAGAGTAGGTGATAGGTGTCCATTTTAAATGTTAATGTGTCTCGTCCTTACAGAGTAATATAAATGTTAATGTGCGACAATTTATTCTAATGATGGTTTATTTCTTTATTAAACTTTAAACAAATATTTTTAGCTTGAAAATAGCAGTACTGTTTTAAATTCATTTTTAATTTTGAAAAGGATGAGCTCGTTTTAGGGTTCCGTACCCAGAGGGTGAAAACGGGACCCTATTACTAAGACTCCGCTGTCCGTCTGTCTGTCTGTCACGTCTGTCTCGTACTTGGTCGATTATCATTTCGGTATCTTTAGTAGAAATTACATTAAGTGAAAAGACTGACAGTTTTAAATCTAAATGTAGTATTATACTAAGTATATTAGAACAATTATTTTGCGCCAAAAAAAGCAAAACCGAGTTCAACCGTTACAATTACGCACAGCATTCGAATAGTTTGCCCGAATCAATGTATGCCATTTCAAGTTATTGTTAAGTTTTCAAAAACGACTGAACCAATTTCGATGAAAATATATCTACCAAACAAAAGTTGGAAAAGAATCATCAAAATCTGTTGATTATATTTGGCAGAATAAATATGTAACAAATATATAAAAAAAAAAATATAGTCGAATAATTGAGAACCTCCTTACTATACAGGGTTATTTCTAATCAATTAGCATCCTTTTAGGGGCTTATTCTGTACGTCAAAACCAACAACTTTTGTTCTGCGACTTTTGTCAAAACTATAAAACAGTTATGTTATACAACTGAGTTTTGACAAAAATCGCAGAACAAAAGTTGTTAGTTTTGATGTACAGAATAAGCCGCTAAAAGGATGCTAATTGATTAGAAATAACCCAGTTTAATATACTACGGGACCAGTCGCGCACTAAAATTACGAGATAAATAAATTCTTCATCATCCCGAATGTGTTCAAATCGCGAAAGTTTAAAAACAAGATGAGAACCTCATTTTCTGAAGAAAAGGTTATACGGTACATTTTCAGAGAAAATATGAGCAAAAGTACAACATCATCATCTTCCTGCCCTTATCCCACTAGGTGGGGTCGGTACAGCACGTTTCCTTTCGCCACTTCACTCTATCATACGTCATCTCATCATCAACTCCATCCTGCCCTTATCCCTCTAGGTGGGGTCGGCACAGCACGTTTCCTTTCGCCACTTCACTCTACCATACGTCATCTCATCATCAACTCCATCCTGCCCTTATCCCTCTAGGTGGGGTCGGCACAGCACGTTTCCTTTCGCCACTTCACTCTATCATACGTCATCTCATCATCAACTCCATCCTGCCCTTATCCCTCTAGGTGGGGTTGGCACAGCACGTTTCCTTTCGCCACTTCACTCTATCATACGTCATCTCATCATCAACTCCATCCTGCCCTTATCCCTCTAGGTGGGGTCGGCACAGCACGTTTCCTTTCGCCACTTCACTCTATCATACGTCATCTCATCATCAACTCCATCCTGCCCTTATCCCTCTAGGTGGGGTCGGCACAGCACGTTTCCTTTCGCCACTTCACTCTATCATACGTCATCTCATCATTAACTCCTTTTTCTCGCATATAATCGTACACACAATTCATCCACACTTTTTTGGAGTAAAAGTACATAATTATACTAATATGTACACATCATTCTGACCATCATAAACTAGACAACTAACCTGAAAATCGCGAACAAAAATCAGCAGTTCATTACATTTTGTCAAAAGTATTACGGAATACGCTATACATTTGGATACTAGTCTTTCTGTACATGGGTATAGAAAGTAAAGGAGTCGTGGTGGTCTAGTGGTAGTGACAATTGCTTATTATTCGTGAGATCGTGGCTTTAAATCCTGGTCCCGTATCAATGAATTTTACGGAACGTACGTACGAACTTTAATATTGGCTGTTCAGTGAAGTAAAACATCAACCAAGTTAGGGTATTTGACTAGTTTTTGGAAATCATTTTAAATTATTCGTTAGTACATACTAAGCACACTACATTTATATATCCGAGAGATCTACTGTATTAACAATGAAAATCAGTGTTAAAGAATAGATATTCAAGATCCCACCAAAAACGACAATCTGTAATAGCGCTGGTCTTTGACGTCACTCACTAGTAAATAACGTTAGTTAATACTGGTAAATACGCTAGTTCACATCTAAAAATTAACAAAAAACACTTTAAAAGTAACTTACAGATCCAATAATATTACTCCGAAATCACAAAAAACAAATTACACAAGCAACAGTCAATCGATAAATTCTCGTTTACCAGCACGTGACGTCATCAGAGCTGCCGCCCTCTTAAGGCGTTAACGTCACAGATAAAATATCAAAAAAATATCGTATTTTATTTCGTTCGATTTGCGAAAATTAGACAAATTTTAGTTTAAATTAAGTGAAATATGTCTTTTTCAGGCTATTTTCTGTATGGATTACCAAAATTAATAGAATATTTTCAATGTTGTCAAATAGCCTATTTGTATACGTCCGTAGAAGAAATTCGATGGCGCATATGAATCCTCCAACCCGCACTGGGTCAGCGTGGTTGAAATGGCCCAACCATCTTTCATAGGCAGGCTTGTTCCGAAGTGGAATATCAAAAGGTCGGTACGGTACAGTACATAGAGTATGGTTTATTTGCAATCCATAGCAGGAAAACTGGAGAAAATTACTGGTATATTTTTCTATAGGTTTCTAAAGTGTTTGATGTAAGCTTATCAGGCGGAAGTTCCGTATTTTATCACAACGTAAATATTTTTAGTGTTGCCGTAGTAGATGTGTTACACTTTTAGCACTTATTTTGAATGAGTTGGTGAATTTCCTATTCTGAAGGAGGGTATTGTACATGTATGCAAGAAACAGTTTTTGTATTGAGAGTTATTTTTATACCTTAGAAAGATATTTTGAGGTGAGTTGTTATTGAATCGGTCGAAGAGGTATGTAAACATGTACATTGTACGTATAATAAATATTGGGTTCGAACTCGTTGCTCTTTTTGTTTTTTTTTAGGGTTCCGTACCTCAAAAGGAAAAAACGGAACCCTTATAGGATCACTTTGTTGTCCGTCTGTCCGTCTTTGTGTATGTCAAGACTCTTTATCTCGAGAACGCGTAAAGATATCGAGTTGAAATTTAAACTGTATACGTATATCGATGAATTCTTGCTGTTGTGGAAAAGACAAGCTTCTCAGTTGTCGTTTAAAAAAGTAAGAGTCGTTTATGTCGTAAAAAACCGCATATTTCGACACTCACAAAAATCAAAACCTATAGGGTACTTCCAGTTGACATAGAACTATAAACTTTGGCGAAAAGCATTGTCTTTGAGTACACATATAGGAATAAATCTGAAAACTGTACATTTTTATTTACATCACACAAAAATAGGGCTTCAAAATTCACAAAATATGGAATTAAAATTCAGAGTGCGAATTCATATTACTGGTCGGTTTTATAGATATTTTCTATTCATAGCTTATGAAATTCTATGAGCGACATCACATATGTTGCTATATTTGTATCTGTATTCAAGTACATTTTAAATATCCGATACAACGGAGACCATGTGTAAACCGGTCATTGCACTATCAACTCTAGCATACACCTAATTAGATCATCTCGTCAAAAAGCCATAAGTCGCAAATAAGCATTACGACTAAAAAAATATGATTAGTCAGAATAGTCAGTCAGATAGACTATCAAAAAATATTAGGCACGTATTTTTTCTTTTGTTAATTAAACACAAATTGATGAAGATATAGTCCGTGAAATTTGCGCGTGACGTCACAAGTGCCATACAAATGTATAGGCTTCTGTAATAGAGGTGACGTCACGACCTCCACTCCCAAACTTTGGCAATGTCTATTTTTGTCATTTGCTGTTTCATTGACAGAAAAAATAAGGTTTTCCGTCATTAGTCATGATTACCTCACGGACTAATTATTATAATAACGATTAGCCCAGTTATAGTGCCTATTGCTTATAAAATACTTAGCATTTAAATATTTTTACACATGAGCTCGACAACCCTGCGAGGAAATAGAATCGTCATAATTAATACGACTCTCCTGAATAATGCAATAAAACGCTCGCGGACTATTGGCGAATTACAAGCAGTGATTATAGCACCTAGTAAGTTGATAATTTTTTTTTTTATTTCATTTCCTCATCATACTTACAGCAACGCCAAAGCGCATGACGAGTCATTGGTAGTATTTGGTTGGAGTACAATTTTCGTTCAGTAGAGAGATAATATACATGTCAAAATAATCTAAATAAATGTCAATAATCTAAATAAATGTCAAATAATCTAAATAAATGTCAAAATAATTAAAATAAATGTGAAAATAATTTCAATAAAATGTCACAAAAAATAATAAGGCAAAAATGGACACAAACAAACAAAAACGGTCAAACTAACGTAACGTCAGTAACGTTAATCCTTACTAATATTATAAATGCGAAAGTAACTCTGTCTGTCTGTCTGTCTGTCTGTCTGTCGCGCTTTCACGCCTAAACTACTGAACCGATCTTAATGAAATTTGGTACACAGATAGTCTAGAGCCTGAGAAAGGACATAGGCTACATTTTATCCCGAAAATTGCATAATTCCCGTAGGATAGGCCAAATTCTATCGTTAGCCAAACTGTCACCTATCACAACGACGCTAAAAGGCCCAATTTTGAAGGCACCATCTTAATTATAACAGTTAATTAGACTATTTCTGTTTCTTTTTTACTTTGGGCATTCGATAGAGAGAACACTTTTTACGTTGCTATTAAATTTACGACGGCGCGTTCATAATTGGGTTGATTGGGCCTAACATGGATTGACAAAACGTAATTAGATGACAGGTGACATACATTGACTGCAGACTTTTATAAACGTCTCGCTTAGCATAGCAAAGGGACAAATAGTCTTTCCACCATTATAGCTCCTCGAAGAGGAAATAAAGTATGGATTAACAATGACAACTAACATTAAAATTGACAAAATAGTTTTCCCTTTGCCATGCTACATATTACAATGACGTTTAATACTGGGCCGTCATTTCGTCTGACATTAAAAATAATTTTAATTATACCACCATTAGAGGTTAAACATATTTCTTCATTCTACCTTTATGGTACAGAATCCATGCTAATATACTAAGAAACGGATCGACTTGATTTTTAAAAGTAGTATGGCATGAGTATGAGTATCTTGAAACTAACGTTATTAACCTTGATTCTGAATTGTGACCTTGACACGAACATAAATTTCTATTGGTTTGGTTAAGAAACCGGAAACCGGCCCAACCTCGAGTGCAAACTTCTAAGCTGCCTAAAAGACCAAAAAGAATCGGGAGACCTCTAGCGCCGCCTTCTCAGCTGTCTCAGAAAAAACCCAGAGAAGCGGCTCTGCCTGGGATTCCCGCGCCGCCCATTAGCCTCGGCTACTAAGTTCCCCCGCCACGACAAGACGGGAACCCATGGGCGGGTACACTCTAACCTTATGATAATCAACAGAAGCATTTATAAGTATGAGGTATTTTGATGTCGGGTTAGGTTTGAATAGTAACAACAAGGTGCAAGGTACTTGATTTTTTTATATAGCAAGTGCCTTTATTAACTACCACTAAATACAAGACTTACAATGTAAAACTTCATAAACTACTACATATCAAGCAATTGGATCATCCACAGACCCTTGAAGGTCTAAAGATATTCTAAATGCTCGAGCCCACTGCCAGTTAGCAGCGTGCCCAGCATGCTGGCAGCATTGCCAATCAGCTTGACAATGCTGCTTATACGTTGAGCCAAATAAATACCAGCATTTTGGTCACGCGGCGGGTACACCAGACGCTCAGAAAGACTTTGGAAAACAAGATGAGCTCCCGGCCAACACGCGCACAATGTCTCAATTTCAAACGGCTCAAATATATAACCACTGCCGAGGTTAGCATATTTGCGCCGTATGTGCTGCTCCGCTGAATCGGTCACCGCTCCAGCCCTACTCTGAGTCTCAGAAAGATGTAACGGCGCCAAAGTATCGACGCAAGTCGCGTTCCATACTAAGGGCCGTCTACACTTCCATAGGACCAGCTTCATACCGTCAGGCCTTTTGCCATCACCACGCGCAAACCCATTCGGTTCGAGTACGGCTGCGATATTGGCGGTCGCAAAAGCCCGCGTATGACATCGTTCACAATGGCGAGGCAACCAATTACTAGCGCTTCTTGAGCAAGAAAGACGGTGGTGACCGAGCTGGTCAACTAGAGTACTTGAATAGGTGAGAGCGCTCAGCTGTTTGCGGCGCGCCAGCATGGTGGGTCGACTATCTCGACGATATCGTTAATACCGCCGGTCGAGCCTGGTTACGACCGACAATGAGCCGAAGCAGATGGCACTGCAAGAGAGAGGCCTATACTCAATAGTGGGACAAATAAAGCTGCGGATGATAACGATGACGAAACAAATTAGTTGAGATTGGCTGTTTTTTGGGTTTGAAATGATTATTTTCTACAATATTTGTGTACCGTTTCACATTGAATTAGGGCTAATATTTTGTGGCGCACTTACTACTTTTGTTACCATATTTTTTGACAAGTTAAACATAAATTAAATAATATCGCGGGCGAAGCCGCGGGTAAAAGCTAGTACAATAATAATTAATTAAAACTTAAATAATGCATACAAATTCTTACAGTTCCAACTTAGTTCCAAAATAGTTCCAACAGAACGGTAGCGATCAGTGGCAGATTTTATTAACAATACCGCCCCACCAAAGTCCACAATCTATCCATGAGCCGTAGGTCGTCCACTGCTGGATCTAGGCCTCGTCTTTGGATTTTCAATAAGGCCGGTTGGAAGCGGTCTGAATCCAGCGCGTTCCTGATATTTTAAATATCGTCAGTTTACCTAGTCGGTCCAGCGTGAGTAGTATCATCAATGGAACTAATTAATGGTACTACTGACTGGAAACTGCGGAAAAGTCCTACAGTGTCATAAAAAATGCCAAGTCGATGTACGTTGCGCTTTATAGTCCGTGTCTTCATTTGTGAATTTTACAGATCACACTCGACGAAGCGCAACAAAAATGTTTTGGCTTTATTAATCGATTTTTTCGTGTCTTTGAGTTTTATCAAAGAACGTACAAAACATTGTCGCCCCCAAAAAGTAAAGCCTGAAGATTTGAAAAGTACTGTAAAATCAAGTAGATAATAATCATTGGCCATATTTTAAAGCTTATTTGAAGCATGGGCCTACGGCAAAATATCTTTCGTTGTGTGAACTACCGACCACGCATTTTCTGGTCGATGTGCGCACCGTAGTATCCAGATTTGGGCAATATGAAATCTAACCATTGATTCCTAACTACGATTACATATTGTAGTTAGAAATCAACTATTTTAAATTACATAAAATAATCGTTAAAGTAGTTAAATATTTAGTTACTAACTTATAATCGAGTGCTTCCACTTTGCCCCACCAAAGCGCCCCACTGGTGGGGCAGATTCCACTCCTTCATTTTTTGGAGTGGAAACTGCCCCACTCGTCCCATCTTGGTGGGGCAGATTCCACTCACTTTTTAGACCAGTGGAATCTGCCCCACCAGGGGTGTCGCATGATTTTAAATTAAATTATTATGATTAGGGCTATGAAGTGCGAAATTCGACTTCAAAATTTTAATCATTATAACGCCCCACCAAAAGAACAGATAAGTGATGACATTAAATCCAAAATATCAAGAATAAACTAAAAACACAATTATCTGAAGTCAAAAATTAGCAATCACCATCGATTACTTTTTTAACTACTTTAAAAGCTTACTAATTTAATTCTTAGTCCAATGTGACAAGGTTGGAACAATTATTATGTTTGAAACAATTAATATTTCTTATTTATTATTTTTTCCTGCCCCTTTCTTCTATCGTATGGCTAGACAGACGCACTCAAAGCGCCACCCTTTTATGGTGGACATTCCGCGCGTTAGAATCTAACGTTTCGAATCCTCATTCCTCATACGAACAGCCGGAATGTGGAACGCTTTGCCTGGGTCTGTCTTCCCGCTAAAGTACAACGTAGGTGTCTTCAAATCTCGAGTAAATAGGTATCTTCTAGGTAAGCGTGTTTCACCCTAGACCGCACATCTGCTCAACATCCGGCAGTATGTAGTCAAAAGCAAACATATTCGAAAAAAAATGCATCGAGTGACATCTAGTGCTCTGTAGTAATCCCTATCTCTACTTATCTTACAAATTATGCTACTTTATACTCACGCATACTACATATCTAGTGGTAGTTACACGGTTACACGGACACGAACACGGTTAGTTACACTACAAGTCCGATTAAAAAGGCGCCAGCGTAACTAAATAACATAGTTCTGTATCTTTTTAGATAGATAAGATATTTATTTCCAATAAAATTTAAAATTAGGGTACAGAGCAGAGTTTCAAATTTAAAAGTTTCAGAACTTTATACATAACAAAAACTAGTTACAATATAATTACTAATAATTGCCGCTATTATGTGTTTAAATCAATTATGTAATTCAATTGACATACTCGTGGTCTGTGAATTATCAGTGGGCCCTAAACTAGGCTAAGCCTGTATCTTGGTGGCCCTTGGTTTAGACGGGTACCAATTTAAAGGTTCGCGCGACTTTGTGAGAAAAGAAATTATTGGTGGTAACTAAAAAGAAACAAATATTGCCGGTTATATAAATTTGCGGCTTTGTCTGTTTGTCTGTCAGGAATGGATGAGTTTGAGCATATACCACTGAACGTGTATGTGCGTGAATGTGTGTGTGTTTTCACTTTAGACATTCGATAGAGAGAACGCTTTTTACGCTGCTATTTAATTTACGCTAGCTCCTCTTTAGGTTATTTTTATGTAGTTGCACGTAACCATAACTACATGTAGTTAACTACGTTTAGTCGTAGTTAGTAACATGATTACAAAATAGTAGTTAACTGCGCCCAACTTTGCCCGGACGTGTGAAAATCACCTAACTCTTGCTAATAATCTACCAATCCATTTCGCGCCCCCTATTACGTATTTGGCATACTCCATAACATAAATAAAAGAGCTTACTACAGTAAAGCACCGCGGCGCGACAGTTATTCCTTCCATGTGAGCACGCTATAACAATAGCATTGTTAGGCTCTATTCACATGTACGAGTACGTAACGCTGTCGCTAAGCTAGCAAAATTGCTGTCGAATAGCGAAGTACTGTAGTATAAAAATAGTGAACAACACACGTGTATTTTCCACTATGATTGAGTAAATGTCAGCTATGCAAGGTTAGTACGTCTGCTAATTCTATTTTGCACCACAGTTATCTGACCCTTCTTCTGCTTAAAGTGGTTTCAGATTAGCGTATTTTTCTACGTGTATACGTTCGTTTCGGCATACGCGCTTACACGCGCGCTTAATTACGCGCTTCAAAAAACCGGACTCACGTAAACGGGCATATTTCGGCGTAATCGCTCAAATCAGTAGTGAAGAAAAGGCACGTTTGAGATTGATTACGAGTATAGGTTTAATAAAATAGTAATGTTACGCTGAGCTTTTTATAAATTTAATTATTCACAATGTTGCTACGTAACGTAGGGATCACTGACACGTAATAAGAAGGAGGCGAAAGTGGCGCCACCATGACAGCCGGATGACAGTGTCAGTGTGACCAGGAGACATACGAGTAAATACTTAGCTTGCGTTCACAATTTATTCAACAGTTTCGTGACAGTATACGAGCTTAGCAGCACGCCAATGCTCGTACGAGTCGCGCGTATGCCAAAAGACGTGCTTACATACGCTTCCAAAAACGAGCTTATACGCGCGTATAAAACGCTAGTCTGAAACAGCCTTTAGCATCTGCCCAGCTTTTGTCAGGGTCCGCTTTCCTGCTACGCTAAAAGATATAATTCGTTTAACTGAGTATATGTACTCAGTTGTGTACCTATATGTACACAGTTCAAAGTGGTGTGGTATAATAAAATAAAATAAATATTTCCTCAACTTTGCACGGGCTTTTGCATCCTGTAATAATCTGACCCTATCTCACACAATTTGTATATACCTTCTGTAGTCCTGTACCTGTACCAGCCTTTTTTTTTAGCAGTCCACTGCAGGACGTGGGCCTACCCACGAAGGGTGATTGGGCCATATCCACCACGCTGGCCCAGTGCGGGTTGGTGGATTCACATACGCCATCGAATTTCTGCTACGGACGTATGCAGGTTGCCTCACGATGTTTTCCTTCACCGAAAAGCCCGTGGTGTGAAAGCCCCTTCTGTAGTTGCTTTCTATTATTAATCAATACTGATAAGGATTTTTTAAATAAAGTTCCTAGATACATTATTATTTAGGTATAATTTTAAAAAGCGAATGAAATAAACATTTAGTTGTCGCACATACATATTTTCTGTTTCGCTTAGTGATCGTTCATTTCTGTCTTTTAAAAATAATAAATAATACTGAGAATGTTTGCTGCCAACGAATCATCCATCAGCCAAAGGACGTCCGCTGCTGGACATAGGCCTCCCCTATGGATGTCCAATAAGGCCGGTTGGAAGCGGCTTGCATCCAGCGCGATCCTGCGGTCTTAATGAGGTCATCCGTCCACCTTGTGGGTGGACGACCTTCGCTGCGCTTGCCGGTACGTGGTCTCCACTCGAGAACTTTTCGACTCCACCGGTCATCAGTCCTCCGCGCTATGTGCCCTGCCCATTGCCATTTCAACTTGCTAATCCGTTGGGCTATCTCGGTAACTTTGGTTCTTCTACGGATCTCCTCATTCCTGATTCGATCCCGCAGAGAGACTCCGAGCATAGCCTTCTCCATAGCTCGTTGGAGCTTACTAATAAGGCCCATAGTGAGAGACCAACGAATAATAACTACTAATACTACTAGACCTTTATATGCCTTGATGTAATCAATGCAAACGGTTATTGACAAAACAAAATTAATGGTTATTGTAATAATATGCCGATATCTGAATTGATGTCGCTGATTTAGTCGAGTTAGAACCATAATAAAATAATATAGTTTAATAAAAACTAAAATCACGTTACGCTTAGGATTTATAAATATATTTTATAAATGCATTGTCATCGGTATTTGATAGGTGTGCAAAGGTTAATAAAAATCTGATCGCTCAAAGTAAGTCAAAATTTAGCTCAAAGGGATTGGTTACAAGCAAGCAAACAAGCAAACATACAGGTGAAACTAATAAAAGCGTGTTAACAAATACCTAATACGCAGTCGCAAACGCAGTCTTGTAATGAGTTAGTCATCCACTTTTTGATTTGGATACGTTTTCTTATGACTGCACTTTACAGGTATGGACGATTTGACGACAAAAGTAAATGAAAATCGGAGGTGTGCAAATCGTCCACGCGGACAAAATCACTTCGGACGTTTCGACGAAAGAGTCGTAAATAAGTTCTTTGGATTTTATGCACGGACTTACACAACTGGCTTTTCTACTATTAAACAAAGATTATAATATTAAATACCTAAACATATTGGGATTTAACGTCCTTCCTCTAGAAATTTACCCGTGTAAATAAAAGTATTGGTTTTTGGGCCACATAATTACAGAAAACGTTCCTATTTGTTTACCATTTTATTGAGTAAGTAAACAATTCAGATTTGTTTGTTTCAATATTCATTGTTAGAGTAGCTTTCCATTTTTTCATTTCCTTCCCCATAATAATTGAATGAAATACATTAGGCTCAGCACTCAACGTTTATTTGCGTAAATATTTTTCCCGTAAAATTTTAAGCGGGATGGTTAAGATTTATTGAATAAGGTAAATGATATACTTCTCTTTGCCTATTATTATATTATATTATTTTGCCTAAGATAACACAAGTGTGAGATTAAAAATTTTGAAAGCTATCCCCCGAGTAGTGTTTTCAGAGAGTCATAAGGTGTTCTAGTTATTAGAGTTAGTGCAAAATGAGAAGTCGTAGGTAAGGTCGCCCGTGTGCCATTTTACTAATATTGTAATTGTATTATTTTTCTTTTCGCGCGATATTTTTATAAATAATAGTCTATGTGTTATTCTGATGTATTTATAAGCATTACTATTACAAAGTTTCATCTCAATCCGTTCAGTAGTTTTTGGGTGAATGAGTAACAAACATCCATCCATCCATCCTCACAAACTTTCGCGTTTATAATATTATAGTAAGATGTGTTATTCTGATATATTATTGCAAAGTTTTATCTCAATCCGTTCGGTAGTTTTTGACACAATATATCATTATAATTTATAGCCTATGTGTTATTCTGATATATAAGTTATATTATTGCAAAGTTTCATCTCAATCCGTTCCGTAGCTTTTGCGTGAAAGAGTAACAAACATCCATCCATCCATCCATCCTCACAAACTTTCACGTTTATAATATTAGTAAGAAGTAAGATTAGTAGGATGATAAGAAATAATGTGTGTATTTGTTGTTACGCCTTTCTAGAGAACTTAAAAAATACGAATTAAAGAAAAAATACATTTAACTTCAAAATATTTTTAACTTGTGTTGCTGACAATTCTTAGGAAACGAAATCTTTAAATAGTCCTCATTATAACAAAAACTTTAGAAATCTAACTATCCCTCTGACACTTGTCATACATTCTTGAATATGACAAGCTGTCACTTTGACATCTGTCATTTTTTTAATTAAAAAATATATTTACATCTTGTTATTTTGATTTCCAAAATTCAGTAGTACCATGGGGGATAAAAGAACCGCCGATTTTAGTCTATCGCATGTAGAGTAGTAATGTAAAAAAGTCGTTGGTTGAGTGTGCGGAATAAAATATTCTTCCTTGACACCTAGTGGCTTACGAAGAGGAAAAACTCCTTGTACGCAACCAGTTGCGAACATTGATTGCGTACGCGGCCGAAAGCGAAAATTCTATATTATAGAAAATTCAACCATACGAGCCCCGAAGGCTGATTTTCGATTGGCGAAATGTTCTACGATAGAACTACCAGTACAGTAGACATGATGACTCGGTACAAAAATCATTAGCCCGTGAGTTAGATTATTAAAAAAAATATTAGACATAGAACCTATAGAAGGTATTTATTGCTACCGTTAGGTCTACCTACTTATAGTTCTACTAGTACTGCTAATAGAAGTATACTTATAGTTCTACAAGTACTACTAGTAGAACTTACGCGTACAACTCGTTTTCATTTATTTGTTTGACTTGGAGTGTTCAGGTCTGTTTAGACGTCGCAATTCAGTCAACATAGTAATAGTCATTTTCCAAATATACTGTGCACGTGTGAACGCAGCCTTATCACGAACTTTGAACTTTGTAGTAATTATTTGAGTTTTTTACAAGAAAATACGTTTTACTTCCGTCGTTGTAGGCCTCTTTTTATTAATTTTCATCAAGATTGTTTCAGCTAAGTACGTACAGTTTTGCACTCATATTTTCATTTTATGTGACAAAGTACCAGCAAACACAGGGTAAGACATCCACCCTAAGGTAAACAGAGGACTTTTTAAGAGCGTATCGAGCGTAGACGCGCTCCGCGAACAATGTGAGGCGGCAGCGGCGACGGGGGTCAGGGGAGCGCGTCTTCGTATGTTGAAATTAAAAATTAAAATTCATATAAAATTATCAAGCCAACGTTTTTTACTGTTTCATGTGATTTGTCAATACTTTAGCTACTACTTGTGTAACAAGTAAACATAATTTGAAAAATATTACAAAACCTCGTCAAACAACAAGATCTTCGTTCAAAACACGTTGACTGCCTCGGTGGCTCAGTGGTTAGTGACCCTAACTTCTGGGTCCAAGAGGCGTGGGTTCGATCCTCATCCAGGGCAAATATTTATGTGATGAACATAGGTGTTAGTTCTGTGTTTGGGTGTTATTTAGTTACTATCTATATAAGTATATATTTAAAAATAAGTATATGTAGTATATCAGTCTCTGGCAGCCATATCACAAACTTTGCTTAGTTTGGAGTCAGTGGCCGTGTGTAAGATGTCCCAAAAATTTAAAAAAAAAAACAGAGGTGACTTTTTTTCGATCGAGCGAAGTCATTCCTTGTTCATATAGGATTACCTTCACCAATTAAAAGTATGAACGAAAATATTTCTTACAAAAATCTACTGATTCTACTCAGGCGTTTTAGGGTCGGCGCCCCCATAAGACCCCAGGATTGCGCTTGACGCAAGCCGCGTCCAAGTGGTCTTAGTAAGGAAATAATAATCTAAATAGGTTTTTCTGAAACAACTTCAAAATAATAAACTTTAACTCATGACGTGACTATTAAAATGCTGTTTACATTCATTGATCTTACTCACAGGCCTGAAAACTATTTGTATAAAATATATTGCTAAAAAAACAAAACTAAACCACGAACGCGCAATCAACAAATAGTTATTCCCGAAATCCAAATTCGCGGTAATTAACGAAATTCCCGGTAATATTTTTCCAGTCACGAAAAAAGGCTTCCAAAAATCCTCAATTACTTATTTCTTTTTCCGTCGGTCAACAAACAACCGGCCCGTGTTTTATTTTTGTTAGCTCCACCTTTTTCAGGTTACTTTTATTTAATTTAACGAATAACGAAAATTCTCGGTGAGGATAAACGCTCTTTTTATTAGCTATCTATTTCATGTTTTATTAAGGTTTGCTCTTTAAAAGTAGACTTATTGTTGACGATTAAAAACTGATACATTATAGTGAGGCTAAAAATGTGAAGATTAGAAAATGACAAAAATCAGAAATTACAACTCGCTAGGCAACCTTGTATAAATGTATTCTAAGCTTAGTAATGTAAAAACAATTGAATGAAATTTTTTGTCAAATAATAATTAAACTTTTTTCAATCAAAAATGCTGGCGGTCACATTTCGTAAGGCAACCTAGTTTATATGTATTCTCCTATTCAATACAATAATATATTAATAACAAATGAAGTATATGTTTTCCTATAAATTAATTAAACATTATTAAATTTCAAATTCTCGTGGCCAAATTTCGCAAGGCAACCCTATTTAAACATATTTTCCTATTCATATAATTACGTAAAAAATTGGTTTGAACCGAGTACGCTATGAGCGGGATGTTCTTGCAGTAGGATCTCTGGCTATAAGTACATATTGCGCCGTCCATAACATAAGATAGTTTGCGATTATTAGAAATCTAAATAGATAGTGCAACAGCGCCATTGAGGTGGCTAACTTTTGGTCAAGAGCTGGAATATATTATTATTATATACTACGGGACTAATCGCGCACTAAAATTACGAGATAAATAAATAGGGCACACGGGTAGTCTACCCGTGACCACGGTCGATGCAACTCGGCCGAAACGTCGGGATGAGGAGGTATTTATTTATCTCGTAATTTCGGCTCGCTCACTTGTACCTTTTGAGATTTCGTGATAGGTGAATCAGTAAATCACGATTTTATATAGGTATATAGATGTTATACTCTGTAAAATTTAACTTGATCTCTGCGACAGTTACATATTGACATATTTAGAGTTGAGATAGTGGTGGAAAAAATCGATTTTCAAACAATGTTGTAATGAAATCGAATGAGTACTTAGTTGAAGGTAAGAAATTGGATTTTATTTACTTACTATTATTTCAGATCAAGTATGTACACATGTTTATAATGTTATTCTATTAATTAAATAGTCACAATAATGTAACGACAGTTTTATCGACTTTTTCACTATTATCGATGCTATGGTAATATATAATTGTGTATAATTTAATTACACGTGTAAAAAATGTTATGATATTAAAATATACAATAAAATTAATGATAAATTAAGTTTTATTTAAAATATCGTTGGTATAAACTATCGATATTTTAAATAAAACTCTATCTATAACTCTGTGGTCACGATCATTCGTCGCCCATCACTAATCGGCATGCCCATAAAGAATGACATTGACAGGTACTGTCTGTACTATTAAGACATTCAGGACTTCATAGGCGTGATTTTTCTGACAGCTGTCGCAGAGATCAAGTTAAATTTTATAGACTATAGTTATTATAAATAAAATGTCTCTTTTATTTCTACAGCTTCCGTGGCCCGCATCACGAAATTCCTCGGCGTGACTGGAATACCTCTCATCACTACTGGCGGCTTCTCCTTCGATTTTGTACGCCCGAAGCAGAGCTGCAAAGACGAGTTTTACATGATGGTGCGGACTGGACCACTGGGGTTTGAAGACATGGCCTTTTTTATCATCGACCTGTTGGGACAGTGAGTAAATATCGACTGACGATTTGTTTATTTATTCATGTAGCTTGCTATGTTGTCTTTTGTTTTTGGGGGGTGGGAGTATGACTGGTTGAACATGAAATCTTGCAATACTCTGGGTTACTGGCATACCTCTTCATCGCTACTGGCAGCTTAACCTTTGACTTTGTCCATCCGAAGCAGAGCTGCAAAGACGATTTTTACATGATGGTGCGGACTGGACCGCTGGGGTTAAAATACATGGCCTTTTTTATCATCGACATGTTGGGACAGTGAGTAAATATCGACTTTTTTATCATCGACCTGATGGGACAGCGAGTAAATATCGTCTTATTTATTTATGTGGCTTGCCATGTTATTTTTTTTTGGGGGCATGATTTTAAGTTATTAACCCGTTCAGCGTTGAAGCTCAAACGAAACAAATGTGAAGTTAAATTATCCCTAGCTATTTTTTTCCCGTAGCTAATAATATATACGTTGCTGCGTGAAAGACCAATAAATATTGTAGCAATAACAAACAAATCAAAAAACGTAAGCTTAGTCAAATGTCAAAACATCACTTGTTTGTGTGTCAAAATCGTACTTGTGTGCTCTCCCGAAGCAATAAACTGGATAGATTTCCGACTTCAAAAAACAGGTTTTCAATTGGTCTGTATGTTTTTTGTATGTATGTATGTTACACGACTATTCTGTCAATTATGTACCGATTTTGATGACTCGTTTTTGTTTAGTAAATAATACTTCAGCAGTAGTTTAATCTAAATTTTATCGAAATTGGCTGTTGGAGCACAATTATTTGCAGTTGTGTCGAACGACAAAATGTGAAATCTGTAGAACTGCTAAAAATATCGGTATATCCACACCATATAATGTACTTAATCTAGCCTGAAGTTACCGAATCCTATTTGGTCCCCCAGTGAAGTCAGATCACTACACAAATAGCCTCTAAGTAGAACTGTTCTCTTTTTCATCTGGTATCGTTGAAAACTTCAAATTCAGTAGAAAATCGGGAGAATTTCACCCAAGAATCAACTTTTCTTTGCTGGAAACATGGAATCCGGGATTATTTAACAATTCCAGAAATCGTTGTAAAATTGTTTCATTTCGGTGGTTCGCTAGGATAGGCGCCAAATCGAAGAAATACCAAAAAATCGGTAGGTTCGAGACCAAGTTTATTTTTATTCTATTTCATAGTTTTTTTTATACTATATATAACGGGACTGAAGTCACGTGTGGGGATAGTCGTAACAACTATAGTTTCGGTCGCATTCGGCGACCTTTCTCAAGTTGGCGAGTGCTAGCACGCGGAGCCGTCTCGCAATGCACTGATAGGCTATTTCATAGTTATTAGAGAGGTACTGTACTGTACCAGCCTGTTTTTTTAGTAGTCCACTGCAGGACGTAGGCCTACCCACGAAGGGGGATTGGGCCATATCCACCACGCGGGCTCAGTGCGGGTTGGTGGATTCACATACGCCATCGAATTTCTTCTACGGACGTATGCAGGTTGCCTCACGATGTTTTCCTTCACCGAAAAGCCTGTGGTGTGAAATTCCGTACTAAATTCCAAAGAACTCATTGGTACGGGACCGGGGATTCGAACCCGCGACCTCACGATTGTAAGGCGGGTGTCACTACCTCTTGATCACCACGGCTTATTAGAGAGGTATTTAATCGTAACATTGTAAAATTGAGTCCATTCAAAGCATACAATCGAACATTAATTATTACGTAACTTAACCTCACCTGAGTTTCTCAAGATCTAATCTAATAACATAAGTTTCTTCGGTCCCGGAGCCAGCCTTGTTTACATAGGTACAAAACTTCATGGAATTATAATTGAGATTGGTCTAGAACTTCGACCTAAAGTGGTATTTATCTTAGCAGCTTATGATGTAAGCTTTCGCCATATTTGTATGAGCATAGTACTCAAAATTAGCACTAAACTAATAAAGTAAAGTAAGTTCGCGTAGGCTGGGTTGCTAGCCCTGGCGTCAGAGGTATTACAAAATATAGTAATATAACTGCAAATGAGCAATTTTGGTATACGAATATTTATTTGTGCAAAATTCGAACATTCTAACAATTTTGGTGAAATTTGGCTTAACTTAATATATTTTTTTTATATTAAGCTTATTTGTGTAGATATATACCGAATTTTCGAAAAAGAACGATTTTTTAATTTCTCGTGGAGTTCTGTTTCTTTCTACTAATGCAATGATATCGCTAAACCACACTATTCGAGCGCATTTGGTTTATCACTGTTTATAAAAACTAAGCGATATAAAGAAGGGTAATATTTAAATAAATAGCGCTACAAACCTCTAACCAAATTAATAATAAACAACATAGATTCATTATTATAAATATAGACCAGCAGATAAGCAAGTTAAAATGGCAGTGTTCAGTGCACATAGTTTCAAATCGGATACCAGATGGGGTACATAACTTCATAGACAATACAGCCACACAAATAAAATTATAATTATTTAATTTATTATTATAGTCGTTTGAAACTGAAATGTACGGAATGACGCCGCTAAGTGTATGTATCATACCAAAAGCTGAATAAATAAATGAATGAATGAATAGGACGTCTCCCGACTAAATGGACCGATGGTATGATTTAAAGATCACAGGAACATGCTGAATTGAAACTGTCTTTTTCGAAATCCATAGTTCAGCTCTATGATAATGAGTATCTTCTGAAAAACGTTGTATTGTACATTTTATACTATATATATATAACGGGACTAACCTCACGTGTATAGATAGTGGTAACAACGACTATAGTTTCGGTCACGTTCGGCGACCTTTCTCAAGCCTTCCCGCAATGTACTCCGCGCTCCGCGTGCTAGCACTCGCTAACTTAAGATAGGTTACCGAACGCGACCGAAACTAATAGTCGTTGTTACGACTATCCGTACACGTGAAGTTAGTCTCGTTAGATACAGTATAAAATGTGTGAAAACCACGTTAATTTCCATAGTAAAATGTATTGTACCTACAACGCTGTCACATTAACTAGACGCTTGACCATGTGACGTTATTTTGGCGCTCAAGTACGGTGTGCAAATAAAACCGGCCAAGTGCGAGTCGGACTCCCGCATGAAAGGTTCCAAACCATCTTCTATAAAAGATAAGTTTCTACCTGTTTATTACGATCGAGTAAAAATTGCTTAAAAATTAATGCGATGCGTCGAGTTAATGTGACCGTGTTATACATGTTGACATGTATACATAACTTATTTGTACTTATAACCCAGGTAGCATTTATACGTTATTATGACGTCCGTTTACGGTACTGCTCGACGTAAGAGACGTCATTATCATGACGTCGGTAGTTTCTTCAGATGACGACAATTTGTCACAGCCTCATGACGTAAGTTGGAGGACGTTGGAGTGACGCCATATACTGACGTTGGAGTGACGTCATATTCTGACGTTGGAGTGACGTCATATACTGACGTTGGAGTGACGTCATATACTGTCGTTGGAGTGACGTCATATGCTGACGTTGGAGTGACGCCATATACTGACGTTGGAGTGACGCCATATACTGACGTTGGAGTGACGTCATATGCTGACGTTGGAGTGACGCCATATACTGACGTTGGAGTGACGCCATATACTGACGTTGGAGTGACGTCATATGCTGACGTTGGAGTGACGCCATATACTGACGTTGGAGTGACGTCATATGCAGACGTTGGAGTGACGCCATATACTGACATTGGAGTGACGTCATATACTGCATTCATAGAGACGACACTTGGACGTTTATAATAGGGCAGCCACTGACGTTGGAGCGACGTCATTCACAGTATTCATAAAGACGTCACTAGGCCGTACATATTAGAGCAGCCACTGACGTTGGAGCGACGTCATTTACTGTATTCATAAAGACGTCACTAAGCCGCACATAATAGGGCAGCCACTTACGTTGGAGAGACGTCATTTACTGTACTCATAGGGACGTTACTGGGCCGTACATATTAAGGTAGACACTAACGTTGGAGTGACGTCATACACAGTATTCATAGTGACGTTACTGTGAATCCTGTGTATGACGTCACTACTATGTCGGCGGCTGCCTTTGTATGTATGGCCCAGTCCCTGTGAACTAAGTAAATGACGATACTCCAACGACGATGGCTGCCCTAATATGTACAGCCCAGTCACTTTCCTGTGAACAAAGTAAATGACGAAAAGAATTTAGAATTTAGTTTGCGATAGCAGGCATCCTATATTATACACGTACCCTGAACAGACTCTTAGGACTATGGATGAAACCAAACAAAACAATGTAAGTAGCATAATAGATTTATATTCAAGAAGTATATACATACATAGACTGTTATATTATTATATAATCAATAATTGTTATGAATTCATAGTCTTAAAATTACAATGTCGATCCCATAGCAATTTTATCACCATGGCACATTTAGATTAACTATTTATTCTCTCTTGGAGAAATTACTAATGCACTGTTATCACTAATCAGGTTGGTGTTAACTTGTTTCTGCACCTGCATCTGACTTTTGTAAAATATGTTGGTCTTGCGTATGTAATCTTTTTCTAAGTTCCCGACGAAATTCTTGGGAAATTCTGATAACAAACCGCCGTCATTCTCCAGCACGGAAACTTCCATTTGACTGCACTTGCTACCCCGTTGGTTATTGACATAATTAGGGCTCGCTATTGTTGGTAACTTCCTATGTTCTGGAGTGCGAACTGGCGTGTCATTCCCAGCACGTTTTCTTTTTGTGCTGTCACACATCGGGCAAATCCATTGGCGCACATAGTCCGTAGAAAAAGACACGAAATCTCGTCTTTTAATACCGAGACACAATATATGATACACTTTTTCACAGTTTGATAGTGTACACTTCATTATAAGTTCGCCGGTAACGTCTTTTTTACAAGCCCGGCAAAACGTAAACATTGCGATCGAACTAAATAGAAATAATTGCTGCGACAAAAAGTAAACACGTCCGCACCGATGCGAGCGCGCGTGCAAACAATATGGTACAATATGGTACGTCCTAATATTGACCCTAAACAGAGGTCAATAAAACGTCCGCTTTGTGGCGAATATGGTACGTCCTGATATTGGCCCTAAATGGACGTCAGTAAAACGTCCACCAGAGACGAATATGATACGTCTTAATAATAACCCTGAAGAGACGTCAGTAAATCTTCCACTTTGTGGCGAATTTGGTACGTCCTAATATTGACCCTAAATAGAGGTCAATAAAACGTCCCCTTTGTGGCGAATATGGTACGTCCTGATATTGACCCTAAATGGACGTCAGTAAAACGTCCACTAGAGACGAATATGATACGTCCTAATAATGACCCCAAATAGACGTCAGTAAATCATCCACTTTGTGGCGAATATGGTACGTCCTAATATTGACCCTAAATAGAGGTCAATAAAACATCCCCTTTGTGGCGAATATGGTACGTCCTGATATTGACCCTAAATGGACGTCAGTAAAACGTCCACCAGAGACGAATATGATACGTCCTAATAATGACCCTGAATAGACGTCAGTAAATCGTCTACTTTGTGGTGAATACGGTACGTCCTGACTTTGACTCTAAATTGACGTCAGTAAAACGTCCACTTTGTGACAAATATGGTACGTCCTGATATTGACCCTAGATGGACGTCAGTAAAACGTCCAGCAGAGACGAATATGATACGTCCTAATAATGACCCTGAAGAGACGTCAGTAAATCTTCCACTTTGTGGCGAATATGGTACGTCCTAATATTGACCCTAAATAGAGGTTAATAAAATGTCCCCTTTGTGGCGCATATGGCACGTCCTGATATGGACCCTAAATGGACGTCAGTAAAACGTCCACTAGAGACGAATATGATACGTCCTAATAATGACCCTAAATAGACGTCAGTAAATCATCCACTTTGTGGCGAATATGGTACGTCCTAATATTGACCCTAAATAGAGGTCAATAAAACGTCCCCTTTGTGGCGAATATGGTACGTCCTGATATTGACCCTAAATGGACGTCAGTAAAACGTCCACCAGAGACGAATATGATACGTCCTAATAATGACCCTGAATAGACGTCAGTAAATCATCCACTTTGTGGGGAATATGGTACGTTCTAATATTGACCCTAAATAGAGGTCAATAAAACGTCCACTTTGTGGTGAATATGGTACGTCCTGATATTGACCCTAAATGGACGTCAGTAAAACGTCCACCAGAGACGAATATGATACGTCCTAATAATGACCCTGAATAGACGTCAGTAAAACGTCCACTTTGTGATGAATATGGTACGTCCTGATATTGACCCTAGATGGACGTCAGTAAAACGTACACTTTGTGGCGAATATGGTACGTCCTGATATTGACCCTACATGGACGTCAGTAAAACGTCTACTTTGTGGCGAATATAGTATGTCCTGATATTGACCCTAAATGGACGTCAATAAAACGTCTATTTTATGGTGAATATGAGACGTCGAAATAACGACTTTTAATTGACGTACATTATGACGTCATCGACGACGCATTAACGACCGACCCTATTATGACCTAAGAGTGACGTCGTTTATGCGTCACTGACGTCACTTTGCTACCTGGGAATCGGATATTATAATCGGGTAATTGCAGATCTCTGTTTTGTACTCATTTTATTAATTATTTTATGAGGCACTCATAGGTGCACTAGGTCTTCTCCACAGCTCTGACAGCAATCACCAAAGTTCCCGCAAAGCAACATTCGCCCAGTACAAAGAAACACTACAATGACTCGGATGACACGTTAAATTATAGGCTCCGGTTGTATTTACCGTTTAGCCATGTCAGAGGCCTTCAGGTGGCTTGACAATTCTGACACCAGGGCTAGCCATCCGGGATATACGAACTTACTTAGTCTTTCACGTAGACGATATATTTTCTACTCAGAATTCCAATATCTTTATTTTGTACCCATTTTATACATTTACCTCTCAACCACTGTCGGGAGCTCCTGCATTTTTAAGGAGCTCTCGTGTTTTCTGGATTCCCTCCTTAATTTGATTCGACAGGGATGTTTCATACGAGATTGCTTCGATGCTTGTCGTAATATTTTAACCGCGGGATAAGGAATGGTACCATAATATTATCCTTAAATATTCTTCCTTCAGATTTATTTATTTTTGTTTTTGGGTACGCTATTTTTAACTATTGGAGATATTGTGAATATGTTTGGAGCTTAGGCCATGACCTTGTACAGTACTCCTATATGTATATATATATATAAATTATTAGAGCGAGGAGGGTTGATGCCGACATTAATTTGACCCACAAGTAGTACTAGTAACCTAGTATCATACTAAGTACTAGTATAGTAAAAGCAATAAGAAAACTATTATCTTAAAATTAAAAAAAATCAAAAAACCCCATACATATGTATAAACTAAATTGGTTCTTTTTATTGACATAATATGGCTTAAACCTGCCAATTCACATTCGCATCGCTTTTGCGAATGTGTCGCCGCGCCGTGCGCCCGAGCACCCGCGCTCCACACCGCGAGAACGTCAGTTCTTCCATGTCCTTCAACGGCACGGCCGCATAACAATCTACATACAAATTCAAAATAAACTTTCACCAAAAATATTACTACCTACCTACCTACTTCATGATATCGTGTAGTGACGAGTGTCTGTATGTGCAAGTAGTGTTTGGACACTCCTGTATTTGGATACACCTGTGCAACGGGACTTTCATCAGGAACTGCGTGGTCATCCACTACAGCCGCGCGCCCCCGGATGCTGGATTGGCAGGTACCAGTTTATGTTAATAAAGCTATCGTCCAACCGGCATCAGAGTGTAACAGCTCCTTTTCCCCCGCATTCTCTCTTCCCCGGGAACTCACCGAAAATAATCCAGGAACCAGCGCCACGCCGGTGGTGGAAATAGGCTCAAAGGTCTATTTTTCATCGCCGCTAAATAATAAATAAGTATAAGTAATAAGTCTGTCTGTGAAATCTGAGATTCTCGCTATTTTGACTAATGTCACCGTCTCAACCGTCCAAAGTACCGTCTATGGTTAACTTAATCTTGCCCCTGTACTAGTTTTCTCCTTCCCGAGGTCCCGAATTTCATGTAGTTTATGTAACACGGGTTTAAGTTTGTCGAACCTACCTAATTATAAAATATAAATCCAGCTATCTCGTCGTAACTATATATCAGATACAATGAAGTCGTAGTGATATCTGATCAGGATTATCACGTTCTATATTAAAATAGGCTAATGTGGTTCCCAACCTAGGTACTTTAGCATTATAAATACTACCTCTATTACTCCGTTATCAGAGTTTGCCTTATATATGAGCCAATTTTGGGCTTCGACAATTTCCATCAATTTTGGTAAGCTCTTTTAGGCTTGGTACACATATATGTATAGGCGGGCCGGGATCAATCGGCACTGTAAGACGGTATCGTATATGTATGTGGATATTTGGGAAAAAAGCCGATGACGAATGCGGATACACGAAGAGACGCAATGCGGCCAAATAAAAACCGAATCGAGCTGACAGGACCCGAAGGAACTACCGGATCGGTGCCGATCGGCACAAGCCGAGTGATGTCGAACGTGATTTAGTACTTACTAAATATTATCCACAGACCCATGAAGGTCTAAAGATAATCCAAATGCTCAAACCCACTGCCAGTTGGCAGCGTGCCCAGCGTGCTGGTAGCATTACCGCGCTGAATAGCAATGCTTATATGTTGAGTTAAATAAACACCAGAATTCTGGTCACGCGTCGCGTCCACCAGACGCTCTGAAAGACTTATGAAAACAAGATGAGCTCCCGGCCCCCACGGGCCCAATGTCTCAACTCCAAACGGCTATATGTAACCACTGCCGAGGTTAGCAATATTTGCGCCACCTTTGCTGCTCCGCCGCATCAATCCTACTCTGAGTCTCAGAAAGATGTGGCGACGCTAAAGTATTGACGCAAGTCGCGTTCTAAGGGCCACTTCCACTTCCACACTTCCATGGGACCAGCATTATACCATCAGGCCTTTTGCTTTCACCACGCGCGAGCCTACTCGGTTCGAGTACAGCTGCGATATTGGCAGTGGCTGTACTAACTACTTAGATGCTTCGAGTCAACTTTGTCGTTTGACAGATTCTTCCGAACTGACTGTGCCAGTTCGTTTATGTGTGTAGCAACCCTTAAAAACTCTGCAGAACTTAGAAAGTTATAAGTTAAGGTGAAATCGTTACAGCCAGCTTTGCCGCCATTATTTAGAACTTTCTAGTGGCAGGAGCATTAGTAAGAACTTTTTTGAGAGTTATAATAATGTTTCACTCAGAAGCATCTTGGTAGATTATTATATTTTATTATCGTCGATTTATTTCACGGGACATTCTTCATCGTCTATTCAATAAATAATAAATATAACGGGACAATAGCTTTAAGTTTATTTTTAAATAGTGCCACTTAGTACAATTTAGAAGGACTAGGACTGGTACTGGCAACATTTCTGGGCTAACGCTTGTAACAAACGCTGCTGATTGCTTCCAAGGAGGTTCCAAGTGGCATCGCATGATCGGCCGATGGGCGGGAAAATGCGATGATGACATGTCAGATGTTACTTGTCAGTTGAAAATATAGATTGTTCGGAGCTCAGACCAAATAAAAAAATCAAGACAGAGCGTCGTGAACAGACAAGTGTGGCCGGTTTTTTATACATGTGGTGAGTGCGTCAATGTTGCGCCGCCATAGTTCGACAGACAAGCCATTTCGTAATTTCCTTGTACGTGTTTGTGTATGTAATTGTGTCTGTACACGACGAGGCGTAGTTTGCCGGCTTTACTTGTTTGTACTCAACATTCTGTCCTGATTTTTTTATTTGGTCTGAGGTTCGGAGGTGATTGTTGTGAACTGTGATTATAACAGCTCGAGTAATGATTCATGATAAAATGGTGGCAGCGTGCCTTACGCTGCGGAACGCCATGTCCTTCTTATAATTGTAATCATAAGTAATCCTCTGTGAAATAAACTGATTGTTCGTGACTTTGCATTTATCTCCTCGCCCGCTAAACCCACGCCACACTGAAGCATTGTTGGGTCAGCTGGTATAAAATCATTACCACATCGAAGCACCATAACTGATGCGGATCCTTTTATGGATTCGACAAATACATTTAAGACATACACACGGTGTCTGACTCAAAAATAATTATTTTGTAACAATTATTTTATACTAGATAAGTTATTTGACCATGTTTTTGTATATAAGAAGAAGATCTACGGCTCTATGCTCTACGATTTTGTAGGTCATTCTTAACTCGGCATAACCTCAGTAATGTTACCACTCAAATGAAATTTAGAAGTACCCTTGACTTACATCAGACCGAAAGGTTTTTCCTTAAAAATTCCAAACCTTTTTATGCCATTTTCTAAGAAAATCGCTTGTGATAATATTGTTATTTCTCAAGGGCTTTCGATGTTCGCATTTGAATGGCAAACGGTAAAGAGCGTGAAACTGACTTACCTACTCTTACTAAGTCAAGCGCTGAACTATTCGTGATTGAAAAAAAAAACTTGCACATACCTACAATTTTATATATCTAAAAAGCATTAATCTAAAATATTACTCAAATACATAGCTAGCACCAAGAAACAGTTTGAAAAATTGGTTGACTCACATACGTCATCGAATTTCTTTTATAATCCTGCCACTTAACTCAGTCCTTGCCTGTGTGGGTGGGTACAGGTACGCACTTGCCACAGTCCCCCTTTTTATTCACTAAAAATAGAATTTCTTTTACCCATGTATGAAAAATGCAAAAAAGGAAATTGTGATTGTTTGAAAATTTGCATAGCTCCAACGAACTTATTGGTAAAATAAGCACCTGTGAACACAAGGCAGGTTGCGCAGTAATACATTTTTACATGTCTCATGTTCGGTAAGTATGTTCTTATTACCTTCAAATGGGGCTTGTAGGTGACTAATTAGCGCTATAGTGTAATAATGTAGCTAGAAAAGCCCTAGGGCGGTAAGTAATCTACTATTATTTTTGTAATGCCGGTTTTTTTCTACTTACCTCACAATCGAGATGTAAAGCAGAATAGTTAGCTCGGATGTAAGCACCAATTGCACCCTCAAACTATAAATAATAAAATATCTCGGGCTGCAATTGATGCCTTACAGCCCTTGGCTACTAATCTACTATTAATATCTCGGCGAGGATGAAGGGTGCTGTTTTGCGCCTTAGAAACTCTATTAGTGTAGAAGATTCAACTTATACGGGACCGATTTTTGCACACTCGATGTAACTATCTTTATTTATTTAGCAGTTGCATTATTTGATAAAGTAATATGATACTGTAAAGTTGTGAATTTTAAGTGCGCTCAATGCGTCAAAGCGCCCTTATCGAAGATTAATGAAAGTGGAAACTTGAAGATGAATAAAGTTATTCCAAACTTATACCGGATTGATTTTAAGGTGATTTAAATTGGACAAGATTCGGTGAAATTATTACATTTAATGAAGGTACAATTCACAAAAAAAATTGGTTGTCTGTGAAGTCGGTTTACGGACCATAATTTTTCGTTTTAACATCATAAGAAAACTTGGTCGAATCAACCACTGTAACAAGCCAAACGCTTAGACCAATCGTGCCTCTCTATCGCTTGTTCCGTACCCTCGCTCTCGCTGCAAGCGAGAGCTGGGCTCAGGCGGAACGTGACACTTTTTCTTGCGTACAACAGGCGTTCATCGATTTCTAAAACGTTATCATCTCAAAATGCGGTAGCTAGTAGCGATAAAATATTTTCAATTCGATTTTTAGGTACCATGAAATCTGTACTGTATCAAGCTTTTTATTAGTCCACTGCGGGACGTAGGCCTACCCACAGAGGGTGATTGGGTCATATCCACCACGCTGGCCCAGTGCGGGTTGGTGGATTCACATACGCCATCGAATTTCATCTACGGACGTATGCAGGTTGCCTCACGATGTTTTCATTCACCAAAAGGCCAGTGGTGTGAAATTCTGTACATAAATTCCAAAGAACTCATTGGTACGGGACCGGGGATTTGAACTCACAACCTCACGATTGTAAGGCGGGTGTCACTACCTCTAGACCACCATGGCTTACCATGAAATCAATGAAGGGTAATAACAATTTTTATTTCAGTAGGAATATTGTTTTAAATAATTCAATTTGATGCTTTTTATTTTAGGTACAAGTAGGTTTTATTCTTGTTTTACTAAAGAAACTTAAAAGAAATAAACTAAAAATGCTAAATTCTTTCAACTAACAGTGTATTTTTTTTAAAATAGAGACCGTGCAGAACATAACAAAAGCTTTTTTAAAAAATGTACCCACTGTTCTAACGTATTTTTGCATGGACTCTCTCTCGCAATCAACTTTACCTATATTTTTAACGTAAAAAGTATTCTATGTCACTCGTTATTTTTGTACTTTTTAGATTATTCCGTGTCTGTTGATAAGTTTAGGTAAAAAAATAGTACTTATGTTCCTGGATTTGTATAATCGTAGATTGAGAGATGGCAATGCCCAAAGCAAGTTGTGCTAGCTTCAAACGATAAATCAAAATATCGTGAGGAAATCTACCCAAAGTTTAGCACAATGTCGAATATCATATTGTCGAATATCATATTGTCGAATATCATATTGTCGAATAAATAATTATTTTTCGCAAAAAATGTCATGACCGACTTCAACCGTGTACGGAATTCGTGAATATTTCGCACGGATCGATGTAGCATTTTTACATTTTTCATCAAAAACGGCTCAGCCGGTTTCGTTAAAATTTACCTAAATGAGTCCAATTTCGAAGTATAATCTTTTAAATAAAAAATAATTATCGAAATCAAACTACTATGTAAAAAGTTATACGGTTATACATTAAAAAAAATATATGCGTCTAATTGAGTACCGTCTAATTGAGTGCCTGGAAGAGATCGCTTCCAGCGATAAGGCCGCCTAGTGTTGCACTATCTTAAGAATTTCACTAATGTATTTATTGTTAGTTTATTTTGTGTGTACAATAAAGAGTTATTTGTTTGTTTGTTACCTCGTCCGTTTCGTCGGTCAATATTGTCATAAAAAACAAGCTCTGTAACAAAAAATGGTATAGTTTGTAATCTAAGTAAATTAATTTTTGTTTTATTTTTTGAGATAAGTAAATATTCTAAAACCTTAAAAAAAGCACTTCAGTGTACTTATTCTAGAAATACTACATTCTTCAAACTATACCTTGAAATTATTTCGAAGACGTAAGTAAATAACTCACAACTGGCATATTTTCGAATTTGGAAGCCAAAAACTCATAAAATAACTTATATTAGACTTCAGTTTTATAATTCTCGTAACGAACAAATATAATTATAAGCTCGTGAATTAAACTTACATTTTTTAGTGACCTTACCCTTAAACAGTATAATAATGACAAAGATCATGACAAAATGGAATAATATTAGCTTACGGAATTATTACAAAAGTAACCATAATAAGTATCAATAGTATCAATCATGGTGAGCCGTGGTGGTCTAGAGGTAATGACACCCGCCTTACAATCGTAAGGTCGTGGGTTCAAATCCTGGTCCCGTACCAATGAGTTTTTTAGGATTTATGTACGAAATTTCACACCACTGGCTTTTCGGTAAAGGAAAACATTGTGAGGCAACCTGCATATGTCCGGAGAAGAATTTCAATGGTGTATGTGAATCCATAAACCCGCACTGGGCCAGCGTAGTGGATATGGGCCAATCACCCTTCGTGGGTAGGTCTACATCCTGCAGTGGACTATTATAAGGCTGATACAGTACAGTACAATAGTATCAATATTTTTACATTTTAAACGTACATTTAAGTGCTACGACTTGTCGTAGCAAATTGCTACGCCATTCATACGCCTCTACGGCTTAGATCACATATAAGACGTCATTAAGCGCAATGACTTCCATGGTGTACAAAATTTTAATAGTTCGCTCAAATACAATTTTTACATTGTTGTCGATTTTTCAAAAATGCTCAGCTGATTTCGATAAAATTTAAATGAAACCGGCATACCTCGGGAGTATAATCATCGAACTAAAAAGTTTTTTTGATTAAGTACGCAATTGGCGAAAATACCGATGAATATACCCAAAAATACATACAGACGAACACAGAACCTCTTCCTTTTTGGAAGTCGGTTAATAGAAAAAAAACAGTTAAATTAAGCAACGTTAAGCACGGTTAGGTCGGTTAGTCTTCTTAATCGCTAAGCGTTTCCGTGGCTCTGATGACACGTTAAATTGTGGCTGTCTGTGGGTTAAAAAACCGGACAAGTGCGAGTCAGGTCGCACACCAAGAGTTCCGTACAAATCCAGAAAAAATCACAAAATTGGGAAAAAATGTGATATCTTACTTATATGATAGAATTTACTCACTTTGAATTTTGAACCCATATTTTGTGAATTTTGAGGCCCTATTTTTTGTGATTTAAGTAAAAATGTACAGTTTTCAGATTTATTCCTATATATGTGCTCTGAGACAATGCTTCTCGCCAAATTTCACAGTTCTATGTCAACGGGAAGTACCCTGTAGTTTTTGATTTTTGTCAGTGTCGAAATATGCGGTTTTTTACGACATGAACGGCTTTAACTTTTTTAAACGATAACTGAGAAGTTTTTCTTTTACACAACTGCAAGAGACTGTAGATATACGTATACAGTTTAAATTTCATTTCGATGTCTTTACGCGTTCCCGAGATAAAGAGTCTTGACATACACACAGACGGACAGACTGACAACAAAGTGATCCTATAAAGGTTCCGTTTTTTCCGTTTGAGGTACGGAATCCTAAAAGTAAAATAAGTAAGTACATAAGTTTTAGTCCGTATTTTTACTAACTAAATCTATATTTTCTTTTGATTAAGGCAGCAATCTTTGAAGTCCCTAATAAAATATGTAGAATATTTCTTCCCAAATATTTTTTAAACATTCTGAATTTACATAACGAATAAAACTTTGTGAATCACGCAAATTATTTCCGACTTTTAGAATATTCTAAAAGTTGGTCCAATTTCGTTCGTCAGTAGATTTTACGGAGTTTGAATGTTAAGTAGAGGTATTACTTAGTCATCAAAGTTATTAGAATTCACTTAAATTCGAAACCGCAAAGTATGATAAAAAGTTTCAATTTTTTATATGAATAATGAAATTAACACGTTCAGTGTCACTGGCTGGCCCGGAGAGTTCACGTAAATCTTATTCCAGTGCCGGCGACTCGCCTGGAGAGTCAACCATAAATCGTAGCGTAATGTAGGCGGCATCCGAGAAGACAACATCATGAAAATCGTAGTGTCATTGAATGTGTTAATAAGTTAAAGAACGACAAACTCAAGTCATGTTTTATTTTTTAAAATTCGCGTGAAACTTATTCCAATTTCCAAAACGATAACTTAATTCGGTTTTTATGTTTTAGTAAGGTACCTCTCAGAGCAAATAAAAAAATCAAGATAGATGTGAACAAATAAATGAAGCCAAACAAAACTACGCCTCGCCGTGTACAGACAATTACACACACATCCACGTACAACGAAACTACGCCTTGGCTTGTCAGTCGAACTATGGCGGCGCAATATTGACGCACTCACACATGTATAAAAAACCGGCCTCACTTGACTGTTCAACGACGTTCCCTCTTGGTTTTTTTATTTGCTCTGAGATGTATCTATGTAGTTTTAGCTTCTAAAGTAGTATTGTATTTTGTTGTAGTTAATAAAGGTACTTTGGCCTGTTTAAATAAATAAGTTTCTTATATTATGTCATAATAAGCATGACGACTGGTACTTAGGATAATATTTTATAATTACTTTTGTCATAATACGTAGCCAAGTTCGAGCAAACATCTAAAGAGCCACAGTCTCTAAGTGAGAGTAGTAAACATATCGTCGCTTTGGTGGTGAACAGAGGTCAACCTACATTTTTAGTAAAATTAGTTATATAGATTATTATTATAATTATACGGGGATTCAATAAGCCTATTTTCCTTATACGACTCAATTTTCATGAAAATCGGACCAATGGTTTAGCAGATATTATAAAAGATATATTTTGTAGTTGACCCTTGTCCCTTAATTGCTCATTATCTCAAAACTTGATTTTGTGGGTTAACTCTCTTCACCACCAAAGCGACGATATGTTTGTGTGACGTCATACATACTTACTTAGATATTTACATTATACTCTATAAAATTTAACTTGATCTCTGCGACAGTAGAAGATCGACATTTTTAGAGTTTGGATAGTGGTGGAAAAAATCGATTTTCAAACAATGTTGTAATGAAATCGAATGAGTAGTTGAAGGTAAGAAATCGGATTTCATTTACTTACAATTATTTAAGATCAAGTATGTACACATGTAAATAATGTTATGATATTAATTATATACTCAAAATAATGTAACGATAGTATTTATCGACGTTTTCACTATTATCGATGCTAATGTAACATATAATTGGGTTTAATTTAATTACACGTGTAAAAAATGTTATGATATTAAAATATACAATAAAATTAATAATAAATCAAGTTTTATTTAAAATATCGTCAGTATAAACTATCGACATTTTAATTAAAACTCTATCTAAAACTCTGTGGTCACGATCATTCGTCGCCCATCACTAATCGGCATGTCCATAAAGTAAGACATTGACAGGTACTGTCTGTACTATTAAGAAATTCAGGACTTCGTGATTTACACTAGGCGTGATTTTTCTGACAGCTGTCGCAGAGATCAAGTTAAATTTTATAGAGTATAAATAATTCATAATAACCCGTTTTCTCGAATCTCGTCGTTATGTCACCTAATTAGTGCCTGTACCCATCGCGCGGCCTTGTAGTTGGCTTGCGACTCACCTTACGACTAACTATAAAGCCTGCCCACTACGTTTTGCACGATTGTGACTCTATATATATTTGCTCGAAGGTTTGTGCACACATAAATACGCATTAAAAATGAATATACAATACTTAGATATCAATCGGGGAAAAACCTCTGACGCAAAATGTAATGATTTTCACAAATATCTATTATTTTATTTATTCGCTGCCATTCTGTTATCAAAACAAGTTGTTTTATCTCTGCATTGTCACTCAAGTGGTCTAAAAATAAATTCCATTTATTTTGGTCTCTGCCTTTTACGTTTATCAGACACTAGCTGCCCGTCCCGGCTTTGCCCGGGTATGATTGGCTATACATATACTTACCACGTAATGTAGGTATGCGCCACACACATGCTAGACATACCGGATGAACCATTATGATGAGTTAAAACCTACCCAAATCGCGAGAGTTTCCGTAGTCTTAAACTGTTCGAAGTTTATGAAAAAGAGATAGTAGGTATTGGCATATCTAAATACAAGTGAGTTCGTATGTGTTTGGTGGCTGTACATAATATATAGCCCTGACAATGATGAGAATGAAAGCGACGTTAAAATATTAGAGACCCACATTACAGTCTATACATTCTACCCATGTAAGTTAGTTTCTTGATCTTGTCTTCACTCGAGAACTTTGAAAAACATTGGACATCAGTTCTACTTCTACGAATTGTGTGGCCTCTTCAACTTACTAACCCAAAGAGCTGTGATGGAAGGATCGAAGCGCTGGCATCCAACGTGTTTCGGACGTCACGACCAGATCTTAGATTCACGTGAAGATCTTCGCTACACTTGCCAATACATCGTCTACATTCGAGAACTTTAAGGTCGACAATTCGTTTCACATACTATGTGTAGGGGCGTAGCTACCGCAGTATCAGCCGTGTCAATAATACGGGGCTTCCGGGCTACAGGGGCCTTAACGTGTGTAAGCAAAACCTAGTAAAGTGTTATTCACAATGTCACTTAATCTCGTGCTTCCCGAAAAAAAATCATCTCTTTTTTTCCCGGGTTAAGCATTCTTCCAAAAGTTGTCCTAAGAGGCAGAAATTTTATAACAACTGAAATCGTCTTCAGACTTACTTAGCTGATATAGGTAATTAGGTGTATTCTATTCATTATCAATTATCAATTTCCTGAAAAAAAGGCAAGAAAAGTGTAGGTATATTTCATTTGAATTGTTTGGCTAGCTCAATTTCTAGGAGAAAGTGACAACTTATAAATAACCGTCTTACCACAAAAGTTTTACGCAGGCTTTAGACAATGTTTAACAGTACAAATTGTACGGCTAAACAGTGTTTAAAGCGTGTTTAAATCTTTTGCGGTAAGCCGGTATATATTTATTGCAATTTAATGCAAGCATTTTTGTTTCTTTTGTGAGAAATGAGTGATTTGGGCTCCCCAACTATGTTTGATTCAGGGCTCCTCCAAGGCACGCTACGCCACTGCATACCTATTTACTACCAATAAAACATAAATCGACACACTAATGGCGGAGATATATAACTGTGGTGGTCTAGTGGTAGTAACGCCTGTCCTACAATCGTGAGGTGGTGGGTTCAAATCCCGATCCTGTATCAATGAGTTTCTTTGGAACTTATGTACGGAATTTCAAATCATTGGCTTTTCGGCGAAGGAAAATATTGTGTGGCAATCTGCAGCAACCCACACTGGGCCCTGGCACTGGTGGTGGATATGGCCCAAGCACCCTTCTCAATTCTCAATGACCCGTTTCCTTGAATCTCGACGTTATGTCACCTAATAAGTGCCTGTAACCGAGCACTTTGGCATCGCGCGGCGTTGTAATCGGCTTGGAATCGCCTTACGACTAACTAAAAAGCCTGCCCACTACGTAGCTTGGGCAGGATTTTGGCTCGGACACTATTTTTAACGATTGTGACTCTATAGATATTTGCTTGAAGTGAATTTTGTGTTATGTACATTATACAAAGTACATGAATTGCCAAGCGGGGAGAGCGGCGAAACGGAACTTTTATAATACTTACATTTTTGAACTCGTGATATCTTTGTAATAAAATGTCTGAATTAAATAATTTAAAAAGTTGCATAAAGCTATTGAAACAGTCTTGAATATGAAATAATTTATTTTGATAAGGATTAATACCAAGATACAAATTAAGATCTTTTTCCTGCGACGGTATTTCAATTAATTTTTAAGAATAAAAGAACAGTTATTACGGCTTAACTATAATAGTTGGATATATGCTGTCGCGACATTTTTTGTAAATATATGGTGTGTTCTATAAAGTCGTAGTACATTATTTTATTCCATCATCAATAGTTTTCGCAGCGCACGCGATGTAAAGAACATTTTAGGCATTTTTTACACCTCGGGTAACATTATTATAGTTTTAATAGGGATCCTTATTTTTTTATTGCAATTAAAATAGCCTATGTTACTCAGTGATAATGTAGCTTTCTAATGAAAAAAGAATTATTAAAATCGGTCCAGTACTTTTTGAGTTTATTCATCACATACAAAAATACAAAAATACAAATCTTTCCTCTTTATAATATTATAGTGTAGATACAGGCCGAATCAAAGTTATTGGCGGCTGTAAAGTTAGCTATAGGTATTATAATTTTACAGTATGAAAAGGGCATCTATCCCGCGCCGCAGGCATCTATCCTTGTTAGAATTCTCATGGTGGGGCAACTATCCATACGGGTAGGCATCTATCCTCAAAAATAGAGATCCACAAAAAGCTAAAATCTACAAAATCTGTAATTTATAGGTCCAAAAAGACAAATTACAGTTAAACATAAAGGATTAAACTAGCTATATTTATAGACATTATTTAAATAAAATTAATATTTTTTTAATTAGGAGTAATTTTCAAAAAGTAGGGCATCTATCCCGCCTTTACCCACACAAGTCGACGGATGAGAAGTTACCCGCAGATGACACTGCGACGTGATTCGTTGTCAAGTGGCGAAGTGGTGAGCACGGGCGTACGGAGCGCGTGGGAGGCATGAGGTAGGCGGGCGGGTGTGCCCCGGTGTGACTCTCTCGCCTCTTGACTCACTGCGCCTAACTTCCCATCCGCCAACTTGTGTGGCGCGGACTATACGAGCTGGATTTCACACAGCTGTTATGTGAGCTTCAGACAGGATTGGGGTTTGAGCATGTTGTAGCTAACTTCACACCCGCCAAGATGTTTGGATGGCATATACTTACAAGGTTTATTTTGGAAAGTACAGAGAATTTCAACTTTTTTTTTTTATTGACCTATACTGTCCCACTCCTGGGCAAAGGTCTCCCCCATTTCCTTCCATGAGTCCATTTCATTCCATCAAACGCAATTTCTTGCCAACCCCTCTCGAATGAGTCAAGATCGTCACGCCAGCTCTTGGGCCTTCCCTGGCTGCGTCGTCCGTCAGGCACCCACTCCGTTACGATCCTGGCCCATCGATCGGGGTGCATCCGCGACACATGTCCCGCCCAGTCCCACTTTAGTTTGACGGCTTTTCGGTCGACATCAACTACCCCTGTCATAGAGCGCAGTGTGCTGTTGCGGACTCTATCAGTTCTTTTGATACCAACTTTATTATAAAGTTAAAATCATAAATTTATTTTATGGTCTTTTCCTGTGGGTCTTATTAATAAGCGCAACCCAAGGCATCCCAATGCGCTATAGAGAGGGCTATGCTTGGTGTCTCGCTGCGAGATCGAAACAGGAATGAGGAAATTTGCAGACTAACCAAAGTTATCGACATAGCCCAGCGGATTAGCAAGTTGAAATGGCATTTGGTAGGGCACACAGCTCGGAGAACTGATGGCTGATGGAGCAGTAAAGTTCTCGAATAGAGACCACGCACCGGCAAGCGCAGCGTAGGACGTTCACCAACCAGGTGAACCTACGATATTATTAAGAGCGCAGGAACGCGCTGGATGCAGGATGGATGGGTTTATTGGAAATCCATAGGGGAGGCTTATGTCCAACATTGGACGAATCATAAATGTTGGCTTTTACACCTCCATTTTGTCTTCTCCAGATTCTGAGAGTGCATAAATGTTGTATAAACTCGTAAATATAGGTTTATAAGGATAAGTTTAGTTTTAGTTCTGTATCTCCTACAGGGCGATGTGGTCGCTACGCGACAAAGCCTTGTAATTAAATTTAAAAAAATACATTTACAATGTATGTGACCATTGAAATTAACTGATCATATATTATTTTATTAATTGCATTGAAAATCTAACCTGTAATAGTGGCGTTATCAATAAATGACTATGACTATTATGGGACCAATCCCAAATTCACAGTAAAAAACCGGACAAGTGCGAGTCAGGCTTGCACATCGAGGGTTCCGTATAAACATGTTGTTAAAATAATAAAAAACCTGTTTTAGCATGTGCTAATAAAGTTCTTTTATTTGATACCTTACATGATACGATTTACTCACTTTGAATTTTGAACCCATATTTTGTGAATTTCGAGGCCCTATTTTTGTGATTTGAATAAAAATGTACAGTTTTCAGATTTATTCCTATATGTGTACTGTGAGACAATGCTTCTCTCCAAATTTCATAGTTCTATGTCAACGGGATGTACCCTGTAGGTTCTGATTTTTGTGAGTGAAAAATATGCGGTTTTTTACGACAATTTTTACGGCTCTAACTTTTTTAAACGATAACTGAGAAGTTTTTCTTTTACACAACTGCAAGAAACCATAGATATACATTATACGTATACAGTTTAAATTTCAATTCGATATCTTTACGTGTTCCCGAGATAAAGAGTCTTGACATACACACAGACGGACAACAAAGTGATCCTATAAGGGTTCCATTTTATCCGTTTGAGGAACGGAACCCTAAAAACTGCTGTTTCTTCCAAAAATTCATTGACCTAAATGATATAGAGAAGCTATTTTCGTAATTTCAGGGTTAGTCGCAAGTAAAACGTACCTACGAGTAAAAATTTAACTCGACTGCCTCGGCGGCTCAGTGGTTAATGACCCAGACTACTGGATCAAACAGGCGTGGGTTCGATTCCCACCCAGGGCAAATATTTATGAGATGAACATAGGTGTTTGCTCTGTGTCTGGTTGTTATGGTAATTACGAGTATCTATCTAAGTATGTATTTAAAAATATTTATTTGTAGTATATCAGTCTCTGACAGCCATATTATGACAAGCTTTGCTTAGTTTGGGGTCAGAGACCATGTGTAAGATGTCCCCTAGAGTTTTTGGCGGGAACGCGGAAAAATCATGTCGCCTCATTGTATTATTTTGTTAAACTAGTGTTTTTATCAGTAATAATTAGTGGAAACTTGTGGTATTTCGTTAATTATGAGCTGATTTACGTGGTTGAGTGTAGGCAAGTGATATAATGTGACGTATCATGTTCTTCCGTGTTGTTACCAAAACTCCATAGACGCCTCTAGTAAAGTCTCCACTGCTTTACTGAGGTATGACTTGGCCTATGTTCGCCCTTGACCGCGACTTTATTAGACTATGACGAGACTACGACAGTGACTATTTTGAAAAAATATTATCAAAAATTATTGAAACTTACTACTTGACACTGGCAAATGCACAATAATGCGACGCCAAAACTAAAAAGAAGAAGATGTCCCCTAAAAAATGCAATAAAACTTTGTACGTAGATTTTATTTTTCAGCAAAAAAAGCCCCTGATGCCTTTTCCATAGCGGTTTTCACAGAATTCTATTATTTTATTTGTTCCCTACCATTTACTTATCAAAGCAAGTCTTATCTACGCATTGTCACTCAAGTGGTCTAAAAATAAAAGCCATTTATTTTGGTGCCAGCTTTTATTTTATCAGGACATATCTGGTTTTATAGGATTTGTATAAATACCTAAAATAATAGGATTAGATATTTTACTAAGCGGTACTGGAGGGTTTTCATTCATCCTTCCATCAGCCATATGACGTCCACTGCTGGACATAGGCCTACCCTATGAATCTTCAATAGGACCGGTTAGAAGAGGCTTGCATCCAGCGCGATCCTGCGGTCAAATTAGATCATCTGTCCACGTTGTAGGTAGACATCCTACGCTGCGCTTGCCGGTACGTAGTCTCCACTCGTGAAAAGTTTGACCCCATTGGTCAGGAGTCCTCCGTGGTATGTGCCCTGCCCACTTCCATTTCAACTTGCATATTCGCTGGGCTATGTTGGTAACTTTGGTTCTTCTATAGATCTCCTACTACCTAGGTAGAGTAGGTAGGTTTTATCGGTAAGGAAATATTGTAGGTTATTATTACTAAAGCCCATAGTACCTAAGATAGAATAGAATAGAAAACGCTTTATTGTTCACACAATTTACAATAAAAGAATACAATAGAATTAAAATAGTGCGACAACCGGCGGCCTTATCGCTTAGAGCGATTTATTCCAGGCAATCTGATTAAGAGAGGAAATGATTATAGAGGAAGGTAAGGGACGGGGTGTACAATAATGGCGAATCAATTAAAACAAAAATGAATACACTTGAATAAAGAGTTGTAAATATACATAAGATATATACATACATACATATCAATATGCACAAAAATATAATATTACAACAATAATAATAATGCATACAAAAACATATTAAAACTTAAATTAAAAAAATGAAATAAGATACCTACCACGTTACTTTTAAAATTAATATCTGTTTCAGAGAAGCGTGTAGCGCTCATAGATTTGATTAAGGTGTTTGTCAGCGATCACCAAAGTTAAGTAACGTTCGCCACGGTCAGTTTTTGGATGAGTGACCGCGAGTAAGCCGTGGTGGTCTAGTGGTAGTGACACCCGCCTTACAATCGTGAGGTCGTGGGTTCAAATCCCGGTCCCGTACCAATGAGTTCTTTGGAATTTATGTACGGAATTTAACACCGCTGGCTTTTCGGTGAAGGAAAACATCGTGAGGCAACCTACATATCAGTAGAAGAAATTCGATGGCGTATGTGAATCCACCAACCCGCACTGGGCCAGCGTGGTGGATATGGCCCAAACACCCTTCATGGGTAGGCCTACGTCCTGCAGTGGACTATTAAAAAGGCTGATACAGTACAGTACAGACCGCGAGTGTCAATTACAAATATTTTATCGGTACTTACCACCATAGATACATGTCAAATTACTAATTACAAAAAACATACAAATTACAAAATTACAGCAAAACGATACAATGCAGTCAATCTCATTTTAAAATATAATATAAATTAGATATTACTAAATATATTATATCTATTAAAAAGTTAGGCTGATACAATTTCTGGTAATTTCAGAAAATATTTGACGTCGTAGAATAATTCATTTTGGAGCCAATTTCTTAAGTTAGTTCCAAATGTCATTTGCAATAGGGATGTTTACTAAAAAAATATAATTAGTCCGTCAAAAAGATTGTCAAAAATAATAGACAATGTTACGGCGCCTTAGAACTGCCTACTTTTCTATCTTCCCCCATTTACCGACTCTTATGTCCTACCCTCATTTTTCCTAGACGACGACCGCCTGGGTACGTTTCGTGGATAGGTGAGACGCGCTGTTTGCTTTGGCGAACAGTCTGCCCTTGACCGCCGGACAGGGTGCATTTTTCACCGCGCCACGCACTTCACGTGTGCCTAGCACCGTCTCGTAAAACCGCTTACCTATACAAGTAATTGTGATACGTGTCCTGGACGTAGTGTCATTCCGCAAATACAGTCCACTCAAGCCGCTTCGCGACTGCCTGAAGAAGAGACCCAGGAGCAACCAGGATCAAGGTTCTGCAGCTGTGCTCACCGACCCGGAGTATTCAGGTTAGTCGTCGTCTTCCCGCACCCCCTTTGTGTCGCGCGCGATCTGCCATAATACTTGGTGGCCGCGCAAACAGACACGTATTTTTTCTTTTGTCAATTTAACACAAATTGATAAAGATATAGCCTGTTAAAGTTCGGCGTGACGTCACTAAGCGCTATAAAATGTACCGGCTAGAGAAGTCACGAGCCCCCACTCTCAAACTTTGACAAGGTTTATTTATTTATTTATACGCCAACAGCACAAAAATATATTTAAACTTAATTGTACAGATACATGCAAACATCCAATAATAGGCCTAATCCTATAAATTATTTATAAACAGAAAAGAAAAATCAAGTCGATTCCACCACATCTAAGTATTTAATTTTCAATTTTTTTATTTCCTTAATAAGTAACTTTTACAGTCAGAACCAATACGTTACTTATTTTAGACTTAATTACACACAGAAAATAGTTTAAAACTTAAACTTATTACTTAATATATAAAAATATAGGTACTATCTTTACAATGCTGTTATGGCACATCTATCGAAGAAACAAGCTCTAAAGATTGTCTAATAAATTGTAATTAATTGTATTTAAACTTATACATATAGTTAAATTACGTACAAACTATTCCAAAATGGAGTGGTTTTCACTATAAGTACATTATAGAGCTATTAACAAAAACGGGCCATCTGTCAGCAAGTATGAATATAAAAAAAAAAGAAATATACAAACTAAATAAACTATCAGCGTAAAGACTTTATTACAACACAATATAACAATAACATGACAATACAACAATAATATGATATCCGGCATAATAAAACTTACTGATATAAAAAAATATATAAGTATAAAAATAAAAAGAAATGCCATCACCTACCTAATAGGTACTGAAAATATTTGGTAAACATCATGCAGTATGGCAGCAAGCTTGTTAAATAATACGTCTACAGACTATTCCGAGCCCCGACATCAAACTGAGGTAAATTCGGACACAAGGAGCCGTGATGCACGCGTTAAACCGACCGCACCGATCTCCTCGATCCAAATGGGCTTCGACGTCGCACCTCACGGAGTGAAGCGCGTTTATCTTAGTCACTAATTGTTTGATTGACAAAAGTAAAAATACCCAATATTTTTCCATAATCTAACTGGCATGGCGGATGAATTATAACAATGATTTTCATACCCAGTAAACATCCCTATTGAGCGCGACCATGTCTCGGATGACACGTTAAATTGAAGGTCCTAGTTGAAAACGCCGTAAGCCATGGTGGTCTAGAGGTAATGACAACCGCCTTACAATCTTTAGGTCGTGGGTTCAAATCCCGGTCCCGTACCAATGAGTTATTTGGGTTTTATGTACGGAATTTCACACCACTGGCTTTTCGGTGAAGGAAAACATCGTGAGGCAACCTACATATGTCAGTAGAAGAAATTCGATGGCGTATGTGAATCCACCAACCCGCACTGGGCCAGCGTGGTGGATATGACCCAAACACCCTTCGTGGGTAGGCCTACGTCCTGCAGTGGACTATTAAAAAGGCTGATACAGTACAGATTTTTAATAATAAGCTGCAAGTAGCCCTAGGGGCTATGGAGAGGGCTATGCTCGGTGTCTCTCTGCGAGATTTAATCAGATGTGAGGATATTGTTAAATAGATCAATGTTATCAATATAGCCCAGCGGATTGGCAAGTTTAAATGGCAGTGGGCAGGTCACATATCACATACAGAAGTCATTGCCGATGAGGGCGTAGTTTTCAAGCGGAGACCACGTACCGGCTAACGCAGTGTAGGACGTTCAGCTACAAGGTGACAGATGACCTCAGTAATATTGCATTAGGTGCAAGCTGCTTCCAAACTGTATTTTTGGCGATCTATAGGAGAGACCTATGTCCAACAGTAAACCTTTTATGTATGGCTGAGACGAAGATTAATCGAAGTTTTTCCATATTAATCCATGTGATTTCATAGGTAGGTCGGTCAAAAAGGCTTTTCTTTAGAAAAAGTTTTTATACTACACCTGCTCGGAAAGTACCTTGATACTTTATCAAATTTACGGTAGAAAGTACGTCATTGCATATCGAACAAATATGCGGCGAGAAAACGCATCTGAGCGGGAGAGATAAGTGTATGAAAATCCATTTCTTACGTGGATTTTCTTTTTTAATTTTGGGTAAGACTATGCGCTGGTAACCTAAATATCAAAAGCCAAAAAGTTTTTACAGTGAGTTTTTATCTCCAAGTTCGCAAAATGAAATTTGAAAAAAGAACATGTGAAAATTGTAGACGCCATTGGCGCCATTTTCAATTTGTGTGTTTTTTGAGGATTCAGTTTTCGTAGAATTTATTTTCCTCGTAGGTGTAGTATAAAGCACTATGTATCACTCGAGAGAAAGTGCGATTCCCGATCTCGGGTGTTTTAAAGCCCTCGCCTACGGCTCGGGCTTCAAACGACACCCTCGACGGTAATCGGTCACTTTCTCCTCTCGGTGAACAATGTAAAATTCACTTTCTACCAAACAGTGTAGGTACCTACTACAAGGTTTTTCTTTAGAAAAAGTTTTTTCACTTTCTACCAAACAGTGTAGGTACCTACTACAAGGCTTTTCTTTAGAAAAAGTTTTTCTAAAGAAAAGCCTTTTTGACCGACGTACCATCGGAGGAGGTATTTGGGAGGTATACAATTCGACGCATTTTTTATGTTTTCCACGCATATTTTTTTTCATAGTGGTCCGATTTCAATAATTCTTTTTTTATTGGAAAGTTTATACTTCGAAATTGGTCCCATTTAAATTTTATTGAAATCGGGTGAGCCATTTTTGATAAATCAACAATAATGTGAAAAATGCTACATCCATCCCTGCGAAATATTCGCGATTTCTGTACACGGGTGAAGTCGGTCATGCTAATTTTTCAAAAAATAATCTTGTTCCTATGTATAAAAGTTCCCAAAAATGTGTTTTGTTTTATGCATTATATTTATCAGCTTTGGTGAAACGGGTATTACCATTAATATAATTCAACACTAAATATATAATTTTATTGTATTTTGTCTGCACTGTTTTCCGCACATTTTCGCTTAGCTAACACGTTTTTATTTTCACGCCATCTAGTTTCGGGTGGAGGCAACTGCTTCTCATCAACGAGCCAGAAGCTCAAATCAACGTCGCCGGAAAATCAACATGTCTACTCATGATGAAGTCATTTGCCAACTTTTTGAAAAAAGAAGACATCATCTACACTCCTTGGGACACCACTTCGAGCGGCGGACTAAATTACACTGAAAATCTGAAGATTTATCTCGGCTTCAAATATACAAGTAAGTGTTTATTTATATTACCGCCATCTATCCCCGGCAACGCTAACTACATTGATAGACAGCTTAACCAAGGACAAAATAGTACTTCACAAATCCGCTAGATGTTTATCATCTTTAGCTACTCTCCGCGAGATGGCGCTATATTCAACGTTGTTTAGTGAAAATGTTTTTGCCCAAACTATTTAAAACAGAATAAAACAATTATTTTCTTCCTATCAACCGTTTATCCCAGTGAAGATACAATTATGCAATTATTAAAAATATTGAACTCCTTTTTATATTAGGTTAAGTCTATGTTTATACATGCACCCAAAATTATTCGAGAGATAAACTTAAGCACCTACCTAATAATTATTTACTTACCTATTACGAAAGTAGCTAAATATTTAATTACCTAGTTAAAAAAAATTACATTATAAAACAAAATGAAACAGAGCTACATATTTTTATTATACATTCCCTAAAAAGAAGTGATTCTAGTGCTTCTACTCGATAACAGATGGCGTTGTCTCAACAGATTCGATTGGAACCGCGCAGTAATTCTGTACGACACTCCGGCGTACAAATCAACCGTTGGGAACGATGGGGGCTTCCTTTTGGCCGCTACCCTACACTCAACGATGATTAATTTGGGCATAGAAGTATTCGGATGGGAGATGCAATCCGTACAGACGTATGAAGAGATGCTCATACAAGTTGTTGGAAATAACTATGCTAGTGAGTCGTTTTTGTGAGGAAAGCATGGATCTAATATGTGTTATGTACAACTGGATTAACATACGATATAAAATAAAAATACATGGATGGCACAGTATTACGGCACTATCGATTCTGAAAGTGTGAATATTATGATTTGAAAAAATAAATAAATAATGATGATTTCAATTGAATTTATAAAGAAGCGAAACACGAAAGGTAAAAATACAATACAGTCTGGTATAGTTACTCGTAACTGTAGTAGGTACTCGCATCTGTTTGACTCAATCTCTGAAATAAGCATAATCTTATTTCGACTGGATCTTTTATTTTTTTTATTTATTTATTTCAGTTCACCAACATTTTGTACATCTAATAGTAGTTATAGGTACATAAAAAATAGGAGCCAAATGTCACAATAATTATAGGCGAAGACAACATGCATTAATATCGAGCAAAACATTGTAAAAATTAAATAGCACTGAGAACATAAATTACAGTCAAAATTCAAATATGAAAAATAAATGAAGTCAAAATTCAAAGGCAGAAATGACAACAGATAAAATCATTTAAACGTAGTCCAAATAAAGTTGGCGTCAGTCAAAAAAAAAAATTAATTGGAAATCATAGAATAATTACATTGAAATTAAAAATTGAAAAAATAATTAAGATTCAGATTGTCAGACACTTCAAAGTATTCCTAAAAACATTGAAGTTGTCACCAAATATCAACTTCTTGACCGATTTCGATCATAGGCACTTGCAAATTAGTTTTTGATTAAAATGTACCTAAACCTATACAATCTTGCCAAATATTATCAAAATCGGTTGAAATTGTTACATATATGTCAATCGAAATAATTTAAAAAGCAATTAATGAAGAATAAAAAACAAATAGTGCGTGGAATCCCTCCACGCGGAAGAAGTGAAACTTCGACGCTACAGTGCTTTCATACTCCCTCCATGGTAGCGTTAAACGTTTAACGCAACCTTGTTGGAAGTCGCGTTAGAAGTTTCACTTCAAAAATAAAGATAGATTGGTTCGCAGTTTTTAACACTTTACTAACGGAGTTGAAGTCTGAAAATGGTAATACCTTATTCTAGTAAGATCCAGTTGTACATACTACATCCATGGGGAAGGTTGCTTGGGTTATGACGTCACAAACGGCTGTTTTTAGCACAATACACCTTTTTGCACGTTTGGCTTTGTTTTGACGAAGAAATCCCAGTTTTGACGGGATTTGTATTTAGTGTCGCAGTTTGTTTACCACACAGAGTTTTTCAATTAAATTTTCTAGCTTGAGGAAAAAATATTGTCTTACGAAATTGCGATACAATTTTAGCAAATACTACAAGTAATATTGCCACTTGAGTAGGTTTATTGTAGGTACCTATCGATACAATTTTAGCAAATACTACAAGTAATACTGCCACTTAAGTAGGTATATTGTAGGTACCTATCGATACAATTTTAGCAAATATTACAAGTAATATTGCCACTTAAGTAGGTATATTGTAGGTACCTATCGATACAATTTTAGCAAATACTACAAGTAATATTGCCACTTAAGTAGGTATATTGTAGGTACCCTATCGATACAATTTTAGCAAATACTACAAGTAATATTGCCACTTGAGTAGGTATATTGTAGGTACCTATTGATACAATTTTAGCAAATACTACAAGTAATATTGCCACTTAAGTAGGTATATTGTAGGTACCTATCGATACAATTTTAGCAAATACTACAAGTAATATTGCCACTTAAGTAGGTATATTGTAGGTACCTATCGATACAATTTTAGGAAATACTACAAGTAATATTGCCACTTGAGTAGGTTTATTGTAGGTACCTATCGATACAATTTTAGCAGATACTACAAGTTATATTGCCACTTAAGTAGGTATATTGTAGGTACCTAGGTACATACTTCAATTAAGCTCAAGTGTGTAGGTACTATACTGGTAATTCTGAAACAGTTTATTAAACAAGTTGGTGTGGCAGAAGGCAGGGCACACAGTTTGTGGAGCTTCGATTATAACGTCACAACCGACTGTTTTAGCACAATACAACTTTTTGCACGCTTGGCTTTGTCTTGACGAAGAAATCCCAGTTTTGACGGGATTTGTATCTCGTGTCACAGTTTGTTTACCACGCAGAGTTTTTCAATTAAATTTTCTAGCTTGAGGAAAAAATATTGTCTTACGAAATTGCGATACAATTTTAGCAAATACTACAAATAATATTGCCACTTGAGTAGGTTTATTGTAGGTACCTACCTATCGATACAATTTTAGCAAATACTACAAGTAATATTGCCACCTAAGTAGGTATATTGTAGGTACCTATCGATACAATTTTAGCAAATACTACAAGTAATATTGCCACTTAAGTAGGTATATTGTAGGTACCTATCGATACAATTTTAGCAAATACTACAAGTAATATTGCCACTTGAGTAGGTATATTGTAGGTACCTATCGATACAATTTTAGCAAATACTACAAGTAATATTGCCACTCGAGTAGGTATATTGTAGGTACCTATCGATACAATTTTAGCAAATACTACAAGTAATATTGCCACTTAAGTAGGTATATTGTAGGTACCTATCGATACAATTTTAGCAAATACTACAAGTAATATTGCAACCTAAGTAGGTATATTGTAGGTACCTGTCGATACAATTTTAGCAAATACTACAAGTAATATTGCAACCTAAGTAGGTATATTGTAGGTACCTGTCGATACAATTTTAGCAAATACTACAAGTAATATTGCAACCTAAGTAGGTATATTGTAGGTACCTATCGATACAATTTTAGCAAATACTACAAGTAATATTGCCACTCGAGTAGGTATATTGTAGGTACCTATCGATACAATTTTAGCAAATACTACAAGTAATATTGCCACTTAAGTAGGTATATTGTAGGTACCTATCGATACAATATTAGCAAATACTACAAGTAATATTGCCACTTAAGTAGGTGTATTGTAGATACCTATTGATACAATATTAGCAATTACTACAAGTAATACTGCCACTTAAGTAGGTAAATTGTAGGTACCTAGGTACATAAAAAAATAGGAGCCAAAATTAAATGTCACAATAATTATAATTTTAGCAAATACTACAAGTAATATTGCAACCTAAGTAGGTATATTGTAGGTACCTATCGATACAATTTTAGCAAATACTACAAGTAATATTGCCACTCGAGTAGGTATATTGTAGGTACCTATCGATACAATTTTAGCAAATACTACAAGTAATATTGCCACTTAAGTAGGTATATTGTAGGTACCTATCGATACAATATTAGCAAATACTACAAGTAATATTGCCACTTAAGTAGGTGTATTGTAGATACCTATTGATACAATATTAGCAATTACTACAAGTAATACTGCCACTTAAGTAGGTAAATTGTAGGTACCTAGGTACATAAAAAAATAGGAGCCAAAATTAAATGTCACAATAATTATAATTTTAGCAAATACTACAAGTAATATTGCCACTTAAGTAGGTATATTGTAGGTACCTAGGTACATACTTAAATTAAGCTCAAGTGTGTATGTACTATACTGGTAATTCTGAAACAGTTTATTAAGCAAGTTGGACAGGCAGAAGGCAGGGCACACAGTTTGTGGAGCTTGGATTATAACGTGTGTTTTAGCACAATACACCATTTTGCATGTTTGGCTTTGTTTTGACGAATAAATTCCAGTTTTGATGGGGTTTGTATCACGTGTTACAGTTTGTTTGGACAAATCACAGAGTTTTCAATGAAATTTTTGAATGCTCTATCTGCATCTTAGCGCGTAAAATCTACGAAACGGCATAATTAGCACGCTAATTTACGCGTTAAGACACAAGTGAAGCTGTAGTATGTAAATAAATATATACCTAAGTACATAAAAAAATATAACAACAATTTTAGCAACATTAAAGTATTGTTACCTATATAATGTTGTAAGTGACTGGAGCTTAAATTTGTACTAGACAGGGTTATTCAAAAAAGGTGAATTTGTTTGAAAGGGTTGTGGTATAGACCATCTTTATGAGTAAGTTTTACAGAAAATTTTCAGATTGCGAGAAAGAAATCGGGAAAAAATTAAAATTAAAAAAAGCTATTTTTCGGCATATTCTGGGTTGGCTCCAAAGTTAAAGTTGTTCATAATGATGATTTGAATCACTTTAGGTTCAGTACACCCGTTTATAAGCAAAAAATAACATGTACCTATAAGACTTATGAAGCTTAAGTCTTGTCACCTACAATGTACAATTATTGTACATTACTATAGCAATATTTTCCAATAAAACCAATTTTCCATATTTTTCAAGAAAAGCTTGGAAAATGAGATTTTCCCACATCGTGCGAGGGCAAGAATTTAATCTGGGCGGAAATCAGAGCTGAGATTTATCAAGAGTCTTTCCGCCCCGGTGGGCGGCAGGGGGCGACAAAATCGACATTACATTTAACCTACTTTCAAAATTTCCGAAATTTTTCGCCCTCTTTGGGTAGGCCTATGTTCAGCAGTGGTCTTTTGGTTTGAATAAGTGTTTCTTACTGCTCGGCCACGAGTTCCAGCTTTAAGAGGATTCTGAATGAACCAATGTTTTCGCGTTTTCTGTAGAACATCAAGAAAATTCACGGTACATACCTACTCGTATTTGATAAAATTTACGTTGCGGGTAAAAACTCTTTTTTACTACTGTCGACTGTAACAAAATGTTAAGTTTTTGGTGTCGATCGCTTGAGTAAGAAACATTTCACGCTCGTACGTTTTATTTTTTCGGAAAAGATTTTACCGCCTTACCACAAAATATTTAAACACGCATTAAACTCTGTTTAACCGCACAATATGTTAAACATTGTCTAAGCCGTGTGTAAAGCTTTTGTGGTAAGACAGTTAGTTTCTAACTTCGCTATGAGCGCTACTAAAAAACTCCTGTACCTACCTAAATAGATAGTAAATGTTTTTAGAAAATCTTTTTCACCCTTAATAATATTTTACCGCATTATTTTATTTAGTTCTATACCTACAACAGCTATGTTTTAAATTTTTAAAGATAATGTTTGTTATTTTCTGTTTCAATTTTGATACAATTTTAATTTATTATTTTATTTTTTACTAATTAAAATCATAAAATAGTCCGTCTAAATGAGACTCAGATATTGAAATTACAGATATTTTTTAGATTATTTTTTGCTAAATATTTTGTTCACATGACATTTTGCATATTTATGATTATGAAATAGTATTGATATTTAATTAAATGGAGTGTTGGCTTAATTACGGATTTCTTCTAGAATTCTGGGAAATTTTCAAATAATTAAAAATAAAAATAACACAACGGATATTATTTGCTACCTAACACAGCAAAGCCATTAGTTCCCATCCTGTGCCATAAAAATTAAATTAAAAATGCATATATTAATTAAGCATGACCATTAACTTTATAATAGTTAATCCGGTAAAATATGCGATTGCAATAAACGTATCTTCAAATAGTTTTTACATAATAATAGCATTTTAAAAAGATATTTCGAGAAATTTTTTTAAAACCATATAGACTCATTCGCTTTTTTTAATTTCTTGACCTTTATGGAAGTGCAAACGACTTTAGAATAATTATTAAGGTATATAAAATTATTCAGAGCTACACGAAACCAAAACTGGGAGATTCAGATCATATGTACTCGTAAAACATTGTTATTATAAAACTTTTACTATTAAGCCTACTTGCAAATTTTTCAGACAATATTATAATAGAATTTATTTATTGCACGTAATTAAATATCTTAAGTAATAAATAATCTAGTTTATTTAAGTAATATTAGCGTAAGGTACAACATTATGGTCACGAAATAAAAAAAATATTCTTATTTATTCTTATTCTTATTCTTATTCGAAGCGGATAGTGTGGACGCAAAGCCGTGGTGGTCTAGTGGTAATGACATCTGCCTTACAATCGTGAGGTCGTGGGTTCAAATACCGATCCCATACTAATGAATTCCTTGTAATTTATGTAAGGAATTTCACACCACTAGCTTTTCGGTGAAGGAAAACATCGTGAGGCAACCTGCATACGTCCGAAGATTCGATGGCGTATGTGAATCCACCAACTCGCACTGGGCCAGCGTGGTGGATATGGCCGATCACCCTCCGTGGGTTGGCCTACGTCCTGCAGTAGATTATCTAAAAGGCTGGTATAGTAGCCGGCAAACAACTTGAACGTTAAACCATAGCTACCTCTCTTTTGTTTTCTCTGCTAACGAAAGGGAAAGAGCGATGTTTTTTGTTCAACTTACACTCACTCCGCTTCGTGTTTGCTCGCTCCGCTTTTCTCGACTTCCGATCGTGTCGGTTTCCGGCCGAGTCAAAGGACTTAGAGCGTTCCGGAGTTGGAATACGAAGCGTCTCTCCGCACTACTCGCCTCACTTCAGTTCGCCGTGAAACGGCGTGGTCCGTCGTACTGTGTAATAGGGTACACATTGCAGCGGCAGCTGCCATTTGAACGTCTATGTTCTCTCGTGCGCAAACTCCGAGAGACTGGGCACTTCGCGAAGTTGACCGAGTGTGGACGGTCACTTCGACGGTAACTTAGTCAAGGACTCCTACGGAGCGTCGAATCGAGTAGTGTAGTGAGCCCTTAACAACCAAGGGTGTTGTGTTCTAACTCGTGTAAGTTTGGGTATTTATCATCATCATTTATATGATTAATTTTATGCGGACTTTACATTTAAAAGGACAGAAAGAAAACTAAGAACTAGGTATGAACCGAACGACCTTAATTACATTTGAGCTATGACCTAACTAGTAGGTATGGACATTACCTATCTATTATTAATATATACTACGGGACTAATCGCGCACTAAAATTACGAGATAAATAAATACCTTCTCATCCCGACGTTTCGGCCCAGTTGCTTCGACCGCGGTCACGTGTAGACTGATCTACGTACTGTAGACGAGGTCTACCCGTGACCACGGTCAATGCAACTCGGCCGAAACGTCGAGATGAGGAGGTATTTATTTATCTCGTAATTTTAGTGCGCGATTAGTCCCGTAGTATATAATAATAATGTGTTCAAATCGCGAAAGTTTAAAAACAACATTACATATCCAGATTTTTGCTATATTGCTGGCTAGTACAGCCTAAAAGAATTACTTCTATATGTTCTGAAATTACCAAGTAGAGTTTATTATTTGTCTTTATGCTATAAACAAAGTATTTCCAATTTGTTTGTCGAGGGTTACCATTTTTTTTAAATTTTACTCCTATAGTATCGCTGTTTTCCTTGAAGGTGAAAAAGGAAGGAACATATCAGTTGTTTTCTCTTTCCAACGCGTCTCATCGCCGTAAAGTGCCCAAAGAACAATAAAATAAAAAGAGGCTTTCACATGACACATCTACGTTTTGTCGCTACCAATTCCCTTGCAAAAACCCTAGGTATAATATTGCCGTTCCCGCAGCCAGATGGCTACGCCATTTTCAAGGACCAACCATTGTTTTGGGACGAACATGGATGTAAAAAAAAAATCGGATTAGTTGGGAGGCATTAGCAGGGGGATGTCAGTCCGCAGTTTATGTACGTGCAGACGAGTGACATAAATAATGTGTCAGGCACTTCGAGCAAATATCTATAGAGTCACAGTCGAGCAAAAAAAGTGTCCGAGCCAAAACCCTGCCCAAGGTACGTAATGGGCAGGCTTTTTAGTTAGTCGTAAGGCGATTGCGAGCTGACTACAACGCCGCGCGATGCCAAAGTGGTCGGTTACAAGCATTTATTAGGTGACATAACATCGAGATTCAAGAAAACAGGTCATAGTGAATTATTTAGTGTAAATAGGTACCTACCTAACTCTGTATGTATGACGGTACTCGGTCATTTTTTACTACTTTCATCATCAATATTCCGTGCTACGACAGTGGCAGAATTACGCGTTTCTGAGAGGAAATATGAGTTACTGCATCCGATGTAGGTGCTTATGCAAACTAAATTACACTTTATTGCATCGCTACTCGTCGTTATTTATACAATTTTTGTGTCGGAGTGACGTTATTCTTCCGTACTACTATATAATTATTATGTATTTATTCTGTGGTAAGAGATAGCTTCTCTCAATTTAGGAGCATACTCTCATGGGCTTAGCCAAGGGCTACTCTTGGGACTCAACTCCCTCGAGAAAGGCGTAGTAAGGTTAAAGTCACTCCGACAACGACTTCCAATCTTCGAAAAAATATTCTTATATAGCTTTATCTTGTTTGCTATTCGTTGTGGGCGGATCCGATGCCTTCCTAGAGTTAAACTTGGCATCAGGTCACGTGACCTTATAACAAATCTTTTTTTTCTTACATCCATGAGGACGAAGGACGAAAGATTAGGGCCCGTACTTGTGACCGAAGGAGTTTTTATGCGCCCTAATATTTTCCTTTTGTAAGAGACACCTGAGTAGCTGAAGGGACTTGATTATTTTTCTTGCTAGATACTGTTGTTTTTTGGACGCGTCTGAAAAAAAGTTCCTATTTTGATAAGCCATATTACTGAAATTGTTTTCGTTCAAACTTACGTACCTTGAGTCGGTTCACACGGTGCGGTGAGGCGCCCGAGCTGCGCTACGTCTCAATGATTTCGTCAAAACGGCGAACACATAGACGGCGTGACACTGTAGCCGGTTATCTAGCACTGTATACATGCAACAGCACCGGAAATTTGCTGGTCTGGCTTTAAGATATTTACGAAGCGTAGAACAACCACATTTAGCTCGCTGCAAACCAGAGCCACTTGACAATCGTAATAAGTTTGTAAACATGGAATATGAATTAAATGAGCAATGAATATTAAATTTGACTGCATGCGGTAATTTAACAGTTTCAAAAAAAAAAAATATCAGAACGCGATTATCTTGTGAATCCAGTAGAGCAGCCTGCAGTAACTGTACCGAGCTGTACCGGCGCGGCGCTGCATTACGTGAATCCTTGCCTGCTCTCAATAAATAAATGCCAAGTTCTGCAAGACAATGTTTGCTTTTGCAGAATTCGAGTCCAGTCAACCGCTTTACTCATGTGCCGCTTGCACGCCAGATATACTCGTATCTAACATCAATATTCCTATGAACGAGTAAAATGACGATGCGTAACAGCGACACCGCACCATGTGGATCAACTCTGAAAGCAACGTAGCGTAACAAAATAAATGTACTGATTTTTTTTAATTTTCATATATTATTGTAGTATCTTTATAAATCTTCTATCGTATACGTAGCGATAGTTTTATGACAGACTAGCTTATGGGCGTAAGACGCGAGCGCGTCCTTGGACTCGGTTTTGTTTTTGAATTGTATATTTATTAGAATTGTATATCTTTGTACTCGTTTATGTTTTTTTAATTGCATTTTTGTAATATTCTGTAGAAATAATTTATTACTCTTAGTTAGGATTTTAATCTTACGTTCAAGTTCATTCATTTCTCAAATAGGAAAATAATGCACACTTATGAATATTAAAATACACAACGACAAAATTTTATAAATTAGGTACAATATTACATAAATTTAAAACTCGGAACGATTTTTTTTATGTACTACAGAAAACGCGAAAACAGCGGTCGATTCACGATTCTCTGGACTAAAATACTTACCGTATTATCAATTAAGCGGTGAAAGATGACGACGTACTATAAAATAGTATTGCATCTATGACTTCACTAATAAATAGTTGTCACCCAAATAGGCTGTCGCGTGCCTGTTAAGCTGCATTTCCATCACTGCTCTTAGTTAGTACTTGACATAGATCCCAAGGGTGAGTACAATGCACGACCAATCCTGTGCTTTGTACCAATTAATTCAATTCCTGCACTTGTACCAATTTATTCAGGTGTGAATACCGATTCACTTTGCAATGAGTAATTAGACGTCCTGAATAAATTTTAGGTACGCTTATCGCTTGCCTAATATTACGCTATATCTGACATAACTGATATGTGATATTATTCGTTATTTTAAGTCTTTCTGAGCGTCTGATGGACGCGACGCGTGACCAAAATGGTGCTGTTTATTTGGCTCAAAGTATAAGCATTGCCATTCAGCGTGGCAATGCTGCCAACTGGCAGTGGGCTTGAGCATTTGGATTAGGTATATTTAGACCCTCTAGGGTCTGTGGATGATCGAATTGCTTGTTATGTAAAATTTAAGAATTGAAATAAAAAAAAAGTTATGATAAACGGTTTTTAAACTTTTATTCAAAAACTTAAAACAATATAGGGTCCCTAATATATAACAATATATTAGGGACCGAGCTAGTTCGTCCGTGGGTAGGAACCCTTTTAATTTTTTGTCCCCCACACGTGGTCTTGGGTGGTGCTAACCAGGCAGCAACCATACTGGTGGTAGGCTATAGCCGCGGCGAGAGACCACCCACCAGACTAAGCCGCGCCGCCAAGCGACTCTCTCGAGCTCGTGTTCCGGCGCGTAGTCTAGTGACGCCATTCTGGGAGTCGGGTCGGAACAGTAGCGTCCTCTGGTGGATTGAATACGGTGCACACATTGATTACCGCATCGGCCGATTATTCGTGGAGGGCAGCGGGATCCGAGGCACGGTTTGTCGCTGGCCGACCGCAGATAGTAGGGGGCCCAAGTAGTGAGCTAGCCACTCATGAAAGGCTGCCCCGCCATCTGTCGAAAAATCCCAGGGATGCGCCATCGTGCCGGTTGGCGACCGGACGAGAGGGCCCGATGGACATTCTTGGGGGGGCACGGGCGTCCCCGCGGTCTCCAGGCTAGTCTACCATGGATGTGTGTGGTTTGTGTGTTGTACCACTGAATCTGCAGAGTGACGTCTCGTTCCACTACCGACTTTCTACCTACTTTACTCCTTAAGATAAACATGAGAAACAGTAGAAGAAAAAAAACGTGTACACAGCGACAGCACTCCCTCTCACTCAAAGTGCACCTGTGCAATATTCGGGGCCTGCACTCCAATCTCACGCCTGTCCATCATCATCTTGAGACAGATCGACCCCACCTATTGTTTCTCACGGAGACGCAGATTGCTGGTCCATCCGACGTGTCGTACCTCTCCTACCCAGGTTACTCCCTGGAGCACCGTTTTAAACCACGTGCGGGTGTATGCGTGTACGCCCGAGATGACATTTGCTTTCTGCGCCTTCGTAGGTTTGAAGACCCTTCATTTTCTGTGCTCTGGGCTTTGGCGGACACTGGCGTAGAGAAAATTATCTACGCCTGTGTATACCGATCACATAGCGGAGACCAGGAGACGACCAGACTCACCGAATACCTTAGTGAGGCGGCGGATGCTGCTCAGCTCAGCTACCCTTCGGCCCAATTAGTGATCCTGGGGGATTTTAATGGCCACCATAAAAAGTGGCTTCATCCATACCTGGACACAAACCATGCTGGGCTTGAGACGCGCAAGCTTGCCTTGACACTTGATCTCACCCAGCTGGTTCAAGGCGCCACACGGGTACCTGATGTTGATTCGCACACGGCCTACTGCTTGGACCTTCTGCTGACTACTGATCCAGACCGTTATTCAGTGGCGATCTCCCCACCGTTAGGTACATCTGACCACTGTCTGGTGAAATCTGTATCCGTCTACTCCCCATCAGACCCCAGTCCCAAAGGGTCACGGCGCATGTGGCGGTACAAGTCAGCAGATTGGGATGAGATGCGGTGTTTCTTTGCTTCTTATCCTTGGCAGCCTGTTTGTTTTTCTTCCGATGATCCTTCTGCGTGCGCGGATGCCGTGACAGATGTGCTTCGTACCGCCATGGAATACTTCATCCCATTTTCGGACGTGCCTCTGTCTAGCAAAGCTCGGCCCTGGTTTGGGCCTGAATGTGGACGCGCCGAAGCGCAAAAACATCAGGCATACCTGGCTTGGGTCGATGCTCGAAACCGTAAGTTGAGGGACATTCGTCTGAGGAAGAAGGCATACAATAGGGCTGCTAAGTCCTGCAAAAAGGTTATGCGGAGGACTCGCTTTGACCACATTAGTCGAATAGGAAACAAGCTTGCTTCTTACCCTGCGGGTAGTAAGGCATTCTGGTCCCTAGCTAAATCGGTTGAAGCGAACTTCTGCCGCCCCTCACTGCCTCCGTTGCTGAAACCCAATGGTTCACTGGCCCATACCGCGGTGGAGAAAGCAAATTTATTTGCATCTCAATTTGCTGAGTCTTCGCGTCTAAACCCCGGTAGTGCGAGACCTCCAACTTTGCCAAACTGTGACACTGTAATGAGTGAAATACACATCCGGCAAAAGGAGGTCCTCAAAGTTCTCCGCAGTCTAGATGTGAACAAAGCCAGTGGCCCTGATGGTATTCCGGCCATTGTATTGAGGACTTGTGCGCCTGAGCTGTCGCCTGTGCTGACTCGCCTCTTTCGCCTATCTCTGAAGACAGGTCAAGTGCCCAAATCTTGGAAGCTTGCTAACGTGCAACCTGTACCCAAGAAGGGCAGCCGTGCCGACCCTGCCAACTACAGGCCAATTTCGATCACGTCTATACCCTGTAAGAGTATGGAACGTGTTCTAAATAACAGGCTCCTGGCCTACCTGGAAGCGAATGACTTACTCAGTGACCGCCAGTACGGCTTTCGCCGAAACCGGTCTACTGGGGACCTTCTAGCGTGCGCCACACACATCTGGAGTGAGGTCATGGAGAAGCACGGGGAGGCGTTGGCTGTCTCCTTAGACATTTCCAAAGCTTTTGATAGGGTCTGGCACGAGAGCCTTATTGGCAAGCTTCCATCTTACGGCCTGCCTGCTGATTTCTGCACATGGATATCAGATTTCTTGAGGAATCGGTCGATACGAGTTGTCGTTGATGGCTGCTCGTCAGACCAAATGGCTATCAATGCCGGTGTTCCTCAGGGGTCTGTGCTCTCTGCGACACTCTTCCTACTGCATATCAACGATCTGCTTAAGCCCGGGATCTTTGGGTACGCAGATGACAGTACAGTCGTGGAGAGCTACACGTCCGATGCAAGAACCAGCGGGCCACAGATCGAGTTATACAGAGAGGCTATGGTTGAACGGCTCAACTTGAGTCTGCAGGCGGTATCCGACTGGGATGATGCTAACCTGGTCAAGTTTAATGCCACAAAGACTCAGGGCTGTCTGTTTTTGGCCAAAAAGGGACCCTTTCAATTGTCTCCCGCTTTCCGTGGTGTCTCCGTTCCGGTGACTGACAGCTTGGAACTATTAGGCGTTTCACTCTCATCTTCTCTTAACTTTGGCTCTTACATAGAGTCCAAAGCCCAATTAGCCTCCAAAAAACTTGGTGTTCTCTCTAAGGTGAGACGGTATTTCACACCTGAGCAACTGCTTAGTCTTTATAAAGCGCAAGTCAGGTCTTGCATGGAATACTGCTCTCACCTTTGGGATGGCTCTGCCAAATACCAGTTAGAGGCTTTGGAGTCCATTGAAAGGCGAGCCAGGAGACTGATAGGCAACGAAACCTTGACTGAGTCGAAGCTGCAAAGTCTTGAGCATCGACGTAGGGTGGCGTGTCTGTCTGCCTACTATCGGATACACTTCGGTGAGTGCGCCCAGGAGTTGCACGATCTAGTCCCACCTGCCCCTTTCTTCTATCGTACGGCTAGACGGACGCGACCAAAGCGTCACCCTTTTATGGTGGACATTCCGCGCGTTAGAACCAAGCGTTTCGAATCCTCATTCCTCATACGAACAGCCGGAATGTGGAATGCTTTGCCTGGGTCTGTCTTTCCGTTAAAGTACAACGTGAGTGTCTTCAAATCCCGAGTAAATAGGTATCTTCTAGGTAAGCGTGCTACACCCTAGACCGCACATCTGCTTAACATCAGGCAGTGTGTAGTCAAACGCAAACCTATTCGAAATAAAAAAAAAATAAAAAAAATTGATTACATTAAATATTGTCTAAAAACCAAGATTAGTCTTGACGATGCTATCGCAGATACTTATTATTTCTATTTCTGACATCTTAATTTTGATAATAGGTAACTTTTTAATACTGTATTTTTATTTGTAATGTTATGTTCCGAATTTAAAATTTATGTAATATTGCGCCTAATTTATAAAAAATTGACTTCGTGTATTTTGATATTCATAAGTATGCATTATTTTCCTATTTGAGAAATGAATGAACTTGAACGTCAGATTAAAATCCTAACTAAGAGAAATAAATTATTTCTATAAAATATTACAAAAATTCAAATATCTATACAATTAAAAAATATAAACGAGTACAAAGATATATAATTCTAATATATACTATTCAAAAACAAAACCGAGTACAAGGACGATATAGAAAAGAAATATAAATTTAAAAAAATTGAAAGGCTCCAATAAAATCAATTTGTCATTAATTATTGTTAGTAATAATGTATACAAATTACAACTATTTGTGCGATGTACTGTACAACACAGAAAAAAAAACAAACGTATGTAAAACAGACAACACAAAAAAGTATTTATTACCGAAAAAAGTATTTATTTGGCATGTTGATTCAATTCGATTTTACGGCCTATAGATATCTATATTGGAATAATGGAAAGGGATGTAGCAGCGCCGAAACGCATAACAATAAGTGACCAGTTCCCAATAAACTCTGATGGGCTGGTTAAGATAAGGGAGGCTTATTCTTATCTCTTATAGACCGCCGTGAACTGGCGCAAATGAGAATCTACGTAGCTCACTTTGAAACATTTTTAACTTCAAGAGTAACAATTTAATGAGTGAGTAAATTTGATGTGTGTCTGAGTGTTTTTATATGTCTCCTAAATGAATAGACACATTTTAATGCGGTGACTCATTTAGTAGATTTATTAAAAACACCGCATTTTTATTTTTTTTGGTTGTTCTTTAGCAGGAAGGCAAATCGTTCACGCATTCTGGCTGTTCGTAATAGGAATGTGGATTTGATACGCTTGGTTCTAACGCGTGACAGAAGGGGAGGAATTAAATTAAAGATTTTTATACTTTTTACAACGTCTATTCTCTTCATTAGCGTAGGGCGAACTGCCCTCAAAACATCTCATTAGTTAACACCTACAAAGTGCTACTATATTCTATGGCATTAGCAACTTTTCATAAAAACTATTAAGTATCTATGATGTAGGGCCCTCTTAGTAGTAACTATCAGGTATTCCACGGTAAAAGGCGCTAACACGCGCGACACAACACTACTAAAACTTACAAGAGTACACTTACGGTTTAAGAACTTATGGAATAATCATATATATTCAAAAACCTTATATACTTACCAAAATCCATAGACTATATAAAAAAATCACTTGCCACACAATACAAAAATATTCGTGTCCACGTTTTCTATGTGCAATTCTGTCTTCTTACTTACTTTGCACATTATATTAAACAAGATTATTTTTGCAAAAATTAGCATCACCCCACCCGTGTACAGAATTCGCGAATATTTCGCACGGATCGATGTAGCAGTTTTCACATTATTGTTGATTTATCAAAAATGGCTAAGCCGATTTCAATAAAACTTAAATAGGACCAATTCCCAAGTATATTCTTTCCAATGAAAAAAGAATTATTGAAATCAGACTACTAAGAAAAAAGTTATGCGTGGTTACATAAAAAAAATATATATACGCGTCGAATTGTATACTTCCTTCGGTCGGTCAAAAATATATCTACATATCTATTAATTTCAAAATGAAAATAATACTCAAAAATTTGCTGGAAACTAAAAATTATAAAAAAGACACAAAAATATCGAGTGTCTTAATAACCATAAGTTTCGTGTTACCGAGACAAATTGATGTAAAAAATATAAATCGGCCAATTAACGATCATTATTTTCAAATTACATTGTAATGTGATACTAAGATATCGTGTTAACTACTTCTTCCATATTAATTTACTTTAATAATAAAACATGGGATTTGTTTTAAAATGGCGTTGACACTATTAACTACTACACTATTAATTATTATTATTGTAAAAAGTGTTTAGTCTGTGGTATTATTTTTTTTGATGTAAACAAGAATAAATATAAAATTTAACTTTAAAATATTATCTTTTTCCAATTTTACCTGCCACCACCACGTACCGGCAAGCGCAGCGTAGGACGTCCACCCACAAGGTGGACGGATGACCTTATTAGGACCGCTGGATGCAAGCCGCTATCAACCGGTCTTATTGGAAATCATTAGGGGAGGCCTTTGTCCAGCAGTGGAGTTCCTATGGCTGAAATGATGATCATGATGATGAATTTTACCTGAGTCGTTTTCTTTCTACGAAAATAAAACGTACGTATGTGTCTTCAAATCATGAGTAAGTAAATAAGCATCGCTAGATAAGTGTGCTACGCCCTAGACCACATAATTATCTGCTTACAATTACCTAGATAGGATGTGGTCAAACGCAATCCTATTATACGTAAAATAAATTATTATAAAAATATAACTTTTTAAATACAAGCTTTTGAGATGCTGCTGTAGCAGCAGGTGCTAGCCAAGATAAGTCAAACGAGCCCAAACACGACGGGTCTATCTTGTTTAGTACAGGACTTCTTATGGCCACCTTCCGGCTACATCATCAGATCAGCTCCATGGTACCATATTATTGCATTGTGATATACACATGAGTGCAAAATTTCAACTCAATCGGAAGTCGGGAAGTTGGTCGAATTTAACTTGCAAGATTCCACCCGAACTTACATAGGTACGGGACATACATAAGTATTAGGTACATATTGTAAGTTATATAAAAGCTTTTAAAAATCAATGGATTTTAAACACGCATTTATAGTTTCACCTGTATGTTTGTAACCAACCCCTTTGAACTCGATTTTGACCTACTTTAAGCGATCAGATTTTCTTCAAACTTTGCACACCTATCAAAGACCGATGACAATGGATTTATATATAAAAAAATTGATGACTCTTGAGCGTGTTTTTATATTTACCTATATTATTGACCAAGCGTAAGTGCGGTCTCAGAGTATACTGGGACGAGTCGGCACTTGGGTGTATGTTTGTGCGTTATTTGTATATTTTGCAAGTAAGTTTGTAATGTTGTTTTTAAACTTTCGCGATTTAAACACATTATTATTATATACTGCGGGACTAATCGCGCACTAAAATTACGAGATAAATAAATACCTCCTCATCCCGACGTTTCGGCCGAGTTGCAACGACCGTGGTCACGGGTAAACTGTCTACCAGTGGCTGGGACGAGTCGGCACTTGGGTGTATGTTTGTATATTTGTTCGACTAAAACTCAAGTACCGCTGAACCAATTTCCATGAAATTTAGCGTTAACGTAGTTATTTTAAAAAACTCCAAGTTCGAATATGAACATATTCTGTTCAGTGGTTGCGAAGATACGAGTGCTGTGGCAAAAAGAAGAAAAACGGCGCCACTTTCTGCGGGAGTTTCTACGTTTACTTTAAAATAAATCGCTAACTTTCGTACAAATATTGTTAACTTTTTTTTCAAATTCCTGTAGGTATTTATGATATAAAACAGGAATAGCGTGAGGTCTAAGTTCGGGGCGGACTACTAGTTTAAATTGTGTTAGACTGCGTTGGTAAAAATTAGTATAAAACCCAAAATAAAATGAGTAAGATTGGGTAGGAACAATCGCTACGACGTAGCACAGCGTAGCAGATGTAGAGAAATGTAGAAAGTGGGTAGATTTATCTATTAAAATAGTACAAGCCGAATCATGCAAGTCGTCGGATGTAATGTTAGCATCGACTTGGCATTTTTTTAACACGCTTTTATTAGTTTCACCTGTATATTTACTTGCTTGTAACCAACACCTCTCAGCTCGATTTGGACCTACTTTGAGCGATCAGATTTTCTTTTAACTTTGCACACATATGAAAGACCGATGACAATGTTGTTTTTAAACTTTCGCGATTTGAACACATTATTATTATATACTACGGGACTAATCGCGCACTAAAATTACGAGATAAATAAATACCTCCTCATCCCGACGTTTCGGCCGAGTTGCATCAACCCGTGACCCGACATCGATCGTTTGTCGAAACGTCGAGATGAGGAGGTATTTATTTATCTCGTAATTTTAGTGCGCGATTAGTCGATAACGATAACAATGTATTTATAAAAAAAGAAGCTGCGCGAAACTCAATCAACGTGATGTGAGCTTAAATCAGGATTGGATACTGCGCAGCTTGTTTCTAACTTCACATCCACCGACTTCTATGATTTGGCCTATATAGGCTATTGGTTTATTGGGTAATTGGGCTCTACACTAGTAATATCTATATTAATAATTTCGTCAAGGGGTACGGTAGACTCGATTGAAACCTTTCCTAAATGAGAAAACATAAAAAAATAACGATTTCGAGTCGACAACATATATCCGGAAAATTCGGATTATCGAGTATTTTAGTAAATTATAACGGTTCTGACAAACAAATTGCAGTCTCCATATTGTCAGACACATGACATATTATTATCTTGAGCAGTCATTCTTCTTCTTCTTTTATGTTTTGGCGTCGCATTGTTGTGCATTTGCCAGTGTCAAGTATTAAGTTATAATAATTTTTGATAATATCTATATTAATAATTTCGTCAAGGGGTACGGTAGACTCGATCGAAACTTTATCTGAATGATAAAACATAAAAAAATAATGATTTCGAGTCGACAACATATATCCGGAAAATTCGGATTATCGAGTATTTTAATAAATTATAACGGTGCTGACAAACAAAAACACGGTGTCCATATTGACACCGGATGACGGATGACATAACTTGAGAAGTGTTGCCAACACCACAAATAAAGAATCTGCTAAAGTGGTGTTAAAATTGTGACAAAATAATGCTAAATAAACATGCTAAAAATTGTGATAACATTTTTCAATATGAAATGAAACGTAACATAACATAAAATTATTATTAATTAACAAGATATGTGTTTTAATCGACTATGACCTATTATTATGTTATCAAATAAAATGTAAGTATCTTGGTCTTCATCGACCACTAATGGTCCCCTTGGTACCTACAGAGCGTAGTGCGTTCTCTGGAACTGCGTAAGACTAGCAGCATTTCCTTGCCCTTTTTAAGTCGAATCTTATAAGTATAAAATAGCATTTAAAGTTTTTACCGACAAACAATTGCGTAGCATAATTTTTAATACATTCATTTGACTAAGAGAAACCCGTTCAATTTCGTCATTCGAAAGTGGTAGCGTTAAAAACGATATTGCTGACATAAATCTGCAATTCTGCATGTAATTTTAATGGTAAAATACTTATTGTACAATTATTTTACATGACAAAAATATGACGTATGCTAAATTGCAAATAAATATGCTAAACAAGATGAAAATATGCTAAATTTAGCATAAAAATGCTAAATTGGCATCACTGATCTTGAGCAGTCAAGTTTTTTATGTTTTGGCGTCGCATTTTGGTGCATTTGCCAGTGTCAAGTATTAAGTTTTAATAATTTTTGATAATATTGTATCAAAATAGTCACTGTCACGTTAAGGTCCAACCTTTAGTTAGTACCACAGATATCTAATACATTAGGTTAGTACCTAACCGAAGGTTAGGTACCTACTTAATGTTTTCAATGATCCGAAACATAAAATAGGACAGGAGTGTAGGCTATTAATTTTGTGAATGTAGTAATCAGACTCCACTGGAGAAGCAAAGGATACAGGCTACATAAAGTACATCATAATATATCACCAACCGGCCTTTTTAGAAATCTATGAGCCTTATGTCCAGCTGTGGACGTCCTACGGCTGATAGATAGATAGATAATCATAGAAAATATAATACTTGCCATACCTAATCTTTAAAGTTGACGTTGCCTTTCTTTTCGTTTTATCAGAATGTTATAGATACATTTTCAGTAGGTACTTATTCATTTAGTTTTGAGCAATTACTTTGGGATATTGTTTACACCCATCATTCCGAAATTACCTATTTTTTAATATAGGTATGTCTTTCATAATTGTTTTGCTTGACCTTCATCATTTTGTTATCAGCCTAATCTCCTTGCCATAGATGAAGGATAAGTTTTCGCTCAGAGCGAAGCGATCCTTCCTTCATCTATGCTCCTTGCATTTGGTAATCATTGTCATGATTGTAAAAAATTGATGCAGCGAAGAGCTCTTCGTAAAGATGGTGATCAAGTAAAATTATGATGAGTGTGTGTGTATTATAAGTCATATTTCGCCCGAGCGAAGCCGGGTTGTCATCTAGTAAAAATATAAAGTTGTCAAATGTACCGTAGTTTAACTAGGTGTTGGTTAGCAATCGCTGAATTTAAGCAACGGTCGGTAGGGTCACTCTCGGATGGGTGACCACGGGTGGCATTTATAACTGAGCACTGGCGTGGTTCGGATCACACATTAAATTGTGGATCCCATTTTTTTAACTGTTTAGCCGTGTTAGAGGTCTTCAGGCGGCTTTAAAACTCTAACACCAGGGCTATCAAAGCTATACAAAGTCACTATATGTATATGTCACAGTCAAAGTGATTAATCTAGTTATTATGTATACTAACCAGCGATTATGTGTAATTACTACTTGATTCCGTGAAAGTGATAAATGCCACAGAATTAATCACTCTAACTAGTTATTATTGTATATAATATCTGGGATCACTTAGTTAATGTGATAAAAACATTTTTAACTAAGTTTATAAAGATTTATTTGACTTTTCTTAAAGTAATATTAGTCATTTTTACCATAAATTTTCAAAAAGTTATATTTAACGTCATCATAATTTATATTTTAAATAACTAGCACTTTATTAAAAACAAAGGAACCGCCTTGATAGATTAGGTATAAAATAGGTTAGGTTATGTTAAAACATGACAAACAACGCACGAGTCGAGCGAGCAAAGCGAGCGTGCCGTGGCAGCGGCCGGCTAAGTGCCAGAAGCAAAACGCTTTGTAAAAAAAACTTACGAAACGAAACCCTAGTTGATTCAACAATAAACAACTAAATGAATAGGTATTACGCTGACTAAAACATTCTGCTACTTAAAAGTTGCCATTTTATGTTAAATATTAGTCCAAGTTATTACTTTCACTATCCTTGACCGGATATTATGAATAATAACTAGTAAATGTGATTAATTTATCTCATTTACTAAGCAGATTAGTATTTAGTAAAAGACTAATCACTTTGACTGTAACATAATTATGTACAATTTAATACAACTCGGTTCATAGCACATGACAACAGTTTTGGAGATTTACCTATTTTTAAAATGATAATATCATATACTTAATTGCCACGATTATGGCCTTGGCGACATTTGTGCTTTTTACTCATTAAATAGAAATAAATTAAAAAAAAGTGTTTTGGCTATTGAGGCAAAATGATAACAAATAAGTGAATAAGATGCAGAATTCATAAAAAAAACGTAAATAAAAATCAGCAAAAATATTTTTACGTTGGTAGTTATTTTAGACTAGTGTGAATGTGTAACGGTTCCCCTTTCTTTTCGTTCCTTTTGGAACAATCTCGGTAGCTTGGACGCATTTGCCATAATTGTTATTGTAATGACAATTACTCTAGGAACCCAGTTTTGGTGTTATAACAGTTTTATATAGAACTACGAACATAAACGAAACCGGGTGCTTTCGCGCAAAGAAACCGAACGAGTACTGTAACATGCATGCTTTATTTTACCACTATTAGAGATAGGCCTAATGTTCAGTAGTCAGCCATATACCTACCTACCTACGCTGTAAGCACCGGTCATGTCAACCGTTTAGCTATGTCAGAGCATGACAAACTGTCTTTCCACCATTTTATGCCCTCGAAGGGGAAATAAAATATGGATTGACAATGACAAGTGATATTAAAAGTGGATAAAATGTTTTCCCTTTGGCCTTTCTCTGTGCAGACGGCTATGAAAATTTGACATTTGGATTAGCACTCAGCCTACATGAATTCACTTAGATCATGTACACCTACTTTTATACGGATTTTTCCATCATTGACGCAGAGGAAGTGAGAAAAGAATCTCTGTGATATTAAATTTAATGGATATTCAAACGGACTCAGTTCTTCTCTGTACTGTACTGTATCAGCCTTTTTAATAGTCCACCGCAGGACGTAGGCCTACCCACGAAGGGTGATTGGGCCATATCCACCACGCTGGCCCGGTAAGGGTTGGTGGATTCACATACGCCATCGAATTTCTTCTACGGACATATGCAGGTTGCCTCACGATGTTTTCCTTCACCGAAAAGCCAGTGGTGTGAAATTTCGCACATAAATTCCAAAGAACTCATTGGTACGGGACCGGGATTTGAACCCACCACCTCACGATTGTAAGGCGGGTGTCACTACCTCTAAGCCATCACGGCTTATAGTTCTACTCAACGGGTCTTAATGAAGATTTATTAGAGAGGTCTATGCCCAGCAGTGGACGACGTATGGCTGAAACGATGACGAACGATATGACCCTACACATCGAGATCAAATCGCGATAAATATTATAACAGCTCCCGTTTCCCGAGATCAGAGCAAATTCTCGCATGGCTGCCTAATTTTAAATTAAGTTTGACAGGTCTAAAATTGTTCGCGTCCCCTTCTCACATATTAGATTGAAAAGGGACCAAGATAATTTTGCCCCTGTCAGATTAGGTAAGTTTTAGAAATCTGTCTACACTATTAACGCGAAGTTTGCACTAATGATAAGAATGTTTGAATGTATGTTTTCATTTATCTTTTTATGTGAGCGCTATGTTTATTGGGTGAAACAAAAAATTATTTGAAATCAAATATCTCAAATAAACAAACGCCAAATAAACAATTATTTGACGATAACGAATAATTAAATTAAATTTTTTAGTAAAAAATGTCTGTTTGTAACCTAATCATGAAATCATATATATTTAGTCTATAAATAAAAACATAGGCAAGCATTACGTCTGAAGTCCGTTCTAGAAGTGAACAGATGATCATAATGAGTGCAGGATCAGACTGGATGCAAGCCGCTTCCCATCGCTCTTATTGGAGATCCATATCGTCCGCCTATCATCCATTAGAAGTCCACCGATGGACATAAGCCTACCTTATATATCACCTATATGACTGGTTGGAAGCTGTCTGCATCCAAAGCAATCCTGCTACACGTCATATTGACTAGTAAGTAAACCCGGGAGCTATGACTAAATTATCAAGTGAGAATGGGAACTGGCTAACTTTAAATTAAATAAGCGGCCAACTTTCCCCATATCCTGAGAACTGTTCAATCATTCCGGTCGAACTATCTTGGACGTAATCAGATCTATCGGACGTGGTCAAATATTTAAGCAGCGCTGGCGTCCTGTTCTAAGGACCGTCAACGACACACTTCTGAGTCATTATTTTTTTTAACTTAAAATTATTGCAACAAGTTAGTGAGAGAAAATATCTCAAAAGAAGTATTTAATATCTTAAATATACTTTAAATTACATTTCCTGAAAACTGTTTAATCATCCCGTTCGAACTATCTCGGACGTAAGCAGATCTAACGGACGTGGTTAAATATTTGAGCAGTGTCCTGTCCTGAGTAGTTGCACCTCATTTTTGTCTCAAAATGTATGTTGACAGTCTTTGATACTAGCTTTTTCTACGTTTTCACACCCAGTAACTTAGAAAAAGAAATATGTTGTACAAATAACGGAAAATTGTTCTTTATCTTGAAAACTGTTCAATCATTTCAGTCGAATTTTCTTGGACGTAAACAAATCTATCGGACTTGGTCAAATATTTCAGCGACGACGTCCTGTTCTGAGTAAAGTCAACGACAATATTTCCGGATCATTTTTCTCTTCAAATGTTAGCTTTTGCTACAAAATCACAGCAAATATTAAAAAATAGTTGAATACAATTTTAAAGTAAATAAACGCCCAATTTTCCCCATATTATGAGAACTGTTCAATCATTCCGATCGAACTGACGTAATCAGATCTATCGGACGTGGAAATATTTAAGGGGCGTACTGTTCTGAGTACCGTCAAAGACACATTTGTGGCTCATTTTCATCAGAATATTTATTAATTTCTTACATAAGTACATTAAAAATACGTTTAATTTAGAAATGGACTTGTAAACAAAGCTAATAAGGTTTAATTTCGCGGTGTATCTGATTAATTAAAACTTTACAACCCTATAGTAGACACGTTTCTGATTGGTTTGGTAAAACATTTGACGCACGTCCTGTTTTCTCAGTACCATCAGCAGTATTTGTGGCTCATTATTGTCTTAAAGTTATTCTTTATGACTTTAATATTGGGTATCAACAAAATTATAGCAAATACCAACTATAAATCAAATATTTTGAATAATATTTAATGCCTAATTGCAGTGGGCTTGAGCACGTGGATCTTTAGAACTTTAAGTCTGTGAATGATCCAATATTTTTTTACTATCCGAGGAAATAAAAAAATATCATGATACGACTATTAATTTTGAGATAGAGAAGAAAACCTATTAAATTATATTTCATGTAGTTAATTTTACTGCTGATTGTATCTATTGGTTATTCAAATCCTTAACGCCGCCATAGCTATAGTGATCTATAACTGTGTAGATATCCGTAAGCGATTTGTATATTTGCTAGCCAGCCTTTGATCTATTGTTGGATGGTCTGTTGTCGAATTTGACTACTGATATAGGACGAGTCATCTGTCGATTTTGAGAATAATTAGGGGTACAATTATCTCACAGTCTAATTTATTAATAGCATTAACAGATTCCATACTAAATCATGACAATACATATAGTGTGTGCTAGCTATGTAACTGTACTGTACTATACCAGCCTTTTAATAGTCCACTGCAGGACGTAGGCCTACCCACGAAATGTGATTAGGCTATATTCACCTCCCTGGTCTAGTGCTGGTTGGTAGCCGCATACGCCATCGAATTTCTTCTTCGGACGTATGCATGTTCCTCACGGTGTCTTCCTTCACCGAAAAGCCAGTGCAGTGGTGTGAATTTTCGTCCATAAATTCCAAAGAATCTATAGATGTATCGCTTAGTCGTAAAACACTTAGATCACGAACTGGTTAACCGTGTTCTATCTATCATAATAAATATCGAACTGCAACAGGATCCATTGCTAGGAGCTTCAATTTAGCACAATTTTGCGGTTTTAATCAGGATGATTTACTCGTAGATCTCATATACCTAGGTCGAATTAACCTTTAGCCACCTGACGTGTTTTTCTTACACCGACACCTGACGTCGGTCATGGAGATCGGTTGTGTATTTTTTAAATTTGAATACCAATGCTTTAAATATTACAATCAATTATATGACGTACCTTTTTCAATTGTTATTTGTAAGTTTTTACACTATAAAAAAGTATGCATTTTTGTATAGAAAAACAACACCAAACAAAAACATGCCAATTATAGCAAAAAATCTAGGAAGTTCAAAAATCTCACATATATGATTAGAAAGTTTCCCTGTAACATATTGTTTTACATATTTACGATATGTTAAATAAACATTATTTGAAACAAAGCTATTTATGGCTCAATTAAATGACAATTATTACAAACTACAAGCTTTCACAAGTTATGTCGGTAACCAAATTACATTTTTGGCGGCATTCAAAATCACCAAAGTCGTTTTTTGTACCTTGACAGTGGAACATCGTTGCCAGAAAATAAGTTTCCAAACCGTGGTGAAATATGTTTTTACTTTCAGAACTTTGAAAGTCAGTATCGTTACAATATCTTCGAATTCTTACTGACACTTGCCTTCAGTGGCGTTATCCTCTGAAAATTTTCTAATGTCATTGCAATCTTAATTTCGAATTTCTAGAACATTCTATAGATTTGCAAAGCTTGAATCAACTACAACTCACCGTTGTAGTACATCTGGTTCAGTCATTACACATCATCAATAACAAAAAAACGTACCTTAAAAATTACTTAAGAGTACGCCTAATGCCACGAAAAAAAAACAGATTTCACCCGCGCTTCTTACATCGCCCGCTATCATCTATGCTGCTCTGTTTAGAGTCGAAAATCGCATGACACAGTTCACAATGATTTTGGCTTCGAGCGCCAGCTTACAGTTTTAGGTGACATTTTATTTATTTATTCAAAATTTAAGCACATATTAAAAAAAAACTAATCGATTACTCTACTTTAGTCTGGCTACGTAATTTGTCAAAAATAATGTTGTGTTGTCGCTGATAATTTCGAGCATTTGAAAAAAAAAAGTTTTTTTTTATGATGCGAAGTTAAATTTTTTTTCTAAAGCAACCATAGTTATTATTTTCCATAATTCTACGCAATTACTCTGCTGCTAAATGTTTTTTCCTTTCCTATATTTTTTTTTTAATATGGATATTTATGTTCGTTACCTTAAAAAACTTAGATCCTTAAATAACTAAAATATAAATGTTAGTTAAATAATAGATGTACTAGAAATAAGTAGATAGAAACATATTTTTTAATTTAGTGTTAATTTGGAAGATATATATTAAGCTAGATTATGTTTTGAAAAATGCAAGAAATAAAAGGCTATTTTATTTTTATTTATTTATTTATTTATGTTCGTTACCTTTACACCACGTCTTTAAAAATACACCTTTCGCTTGATTTTGGCATTGGGCGCCGCCTTAACCACCTGACGTCAGTCTCACGGACCGCGCGCGAAATATAATTAATTGTAATTTTTATTTGCGTTCGCCTTTGAGGCTGTCCAGTGTATATAGAGTACTTTGGAAATGAAGAAAAAGTACCTGAAATCACAGTTGTGTCACGTCAATAGTAACGGGAATATTTCAAAAACAAAACTGCCGGAGTCTCTAAGACCGACGTCAGGTGGTTAAGGGTTAAACTTCTTGGCGGCTGTGAAGTTAGCTGCCCAAACTCAATTACTGTGCGCCAAGAACTTGCCGCCTGTGCTATAGGTTTAATCCGAAAACTTAGCTGTTTCATACACTTTGTCGATTGCAAGTTATAATTTAGTATGGGACAGTTTTTCATCTTTCCTATAGAATCACGCGTTAGTCCCTTATCAATAGTAGTTCACAAGGATATAAAATAAATATAAATATATATATATATTTTGGGACATCTTATACACGGCTTCTGACCCCAAACTAAGCAAAGCTTGTGATATGGCTGCCAGAGACTGATATACTACATATACTTATTTTTAAATACATACTTATATAGATAGTAACTAAATAACACCCAGACACAGAGCAAACACTTATGTTCATCACATAAATATTTGCCCTGGGTGGGGATCGAACCCACGCCTCCTTGACCCAGAAGTTAGGGTCACTAACCATTGAGCCACCGAGGCAGTCAGGATGATCTGAAACATACTTAGTAGGTACTTACCATTTCGATTTAGTACACTTATTCTAAATGTATTTATGTGTAATTATGTAAATGTTACGTACGTTTAATTATGTGAGTTAAAATAATATTTATTTTTTACGATAGATCAAGGGGCATCATTACTTTAACACACTTTTAACATTAAGTGTAATTATTATTCTATATCTATCACCTTATTCCTTATTAAAGTACTTAATATAAACAATATACCTACCTATCTATCAATTAATCTGCACTTAAAACGTTTAAAAGCGTTCCTGTTTAGAGCAGAATTATTCATGATCGTAAGTGTTATTTAATTTGGTACTTAAATTTTCAGTATCTAATTATCACAAATAAGTATTACATAAACAATCTTAGAATATTATCATTAATATTCTGGTTTTTTTAGGGTTCCGTACCTCAAAAGGAAAAAACGGAACCCTTATAGGATCACTTTGTTGTCCGTCTGTCCGTCTGTGTGTATATGTGTTTTTCTTGTACTCAACAGCAAGAGTTCATCGATGTACGTATACAGTTTAAATTTCAACTCGATATCTTTACGCGTTCTCGAGATAAACAGTCTTGACATACACACAGATGGACAGACGGACAACAAAGTGATTCTATAAGGGTTCCGTTTTTTCCTTTTGAGGTACGGAACCCTAAAAACATCGCAAAGTACTGTCGAAAGTACAATACAGGGTTACCAGTAATCAATTAGCATCCTTTTAGGGGCTTATTCTCTACATGAAAACTAACAACTTTTATTTTTAAAGACTTTTGTCAAATCTCAAAAAAGTGCTGTTCTAAAGAAAAATATCGTTCACCTTCGACACGAGTCCTGCGTCGTTTGGCCCCGCAAGCGGTTAGTCCCGCGGGGCGAATCGACCAAGACTCTTTTTGAAGGTCCCCATTCGGCCCGCTCCAAACAATGCGGGGCGAATGGGGACCTTCAAAAAGAGTCTTGGGCGATTCGCCCCGCGATTCACTTTTTTATCTGTACATTTAAGTAGAAAAGTAGTCAATGGAAAAAATAAACAATTGCATTATATTGAGGGCGTCATTCTATGAGTCCTATGGGAGTGTATGAACAAAAATGCATTTGTTTGAATGATGCAATTGATGATTGAATGATCATCACATGAAACTGATGTGCCAAATTGGTTTCACGTGTTTTGTAAACATAAATATTTCATTTGAAGCAACATGGGACGACTACGAGACAGCTGTTTTTTTTTGTTTTGACAAAAGCAGAAAAACAAAAGTTGTTAGTTTTGATGTGCAAAATAAGCCCCTAAAAGATGCTATTTGAATACCAGTAACCATGTATTTATTGTAGGTACTTATATCGAGGAATATAAAGATGGTAAACCGATAGAAATGTGTCAATAACTACGCAGATTTCCTTACCATTTGAGTAAGCGAAAGATAGCTGTGAAGACAATGAAGATCTTTGGATAGCCGCCAAATCTCTAAGCCATTAGGGCAAAGCATTTCCCAAAGATAATCAGAAGTCGAAATGCTATTGTATCAAGTTTTATTACGTGATTGTAGCTTTGACTATTTACGGAAGGATTTGGCATTTCTCTCTTTATCAAAGAAAAAAAACGGTTCATTCGGCTGCTAGCCTGTTCAATTTATCACAATTAAAATTACTAAAGAAATACAGGCTTATTCGTACATAGTAGTCCGATATAATACTGCCCCCGATAGTTAAAAGGGCGCATCTGACATCTCTTATTTCGAGATTAAGATGCATATACTGGCAGATGGGCTTTTTTTCGAGTCTCGCGATGTATAATATATTATACATTTATTATTTGTTTAAATCTCGTTCTTTTTCATATAAGATAAAATATATATCTGCTAGTATAATGATCTTGATTTCAAAGTGGGAGATGTTAGATGCGCCTTTTTAACTATCGGGGGCAGAATAATATAATCAGGTTTACTAGGACAGAGTAGTCTGATATTAAACACCTAAATAACCCTATATATTTGCTATGTTAAAGACGAGCTATGATGGAAATTGGCAAAATAAGTACTAATACAAGTTTTGAACGAGTCCCAGACTGGCGCGCACGTACCTGTTAGTAGCGGATTTTATCAAATGTCGTAACGTACATCTTTATTTCGACAACTTTTATAATTTGCAGACCACGTTTTACTGCCATCCTGTTATATTACCGTTCAGCCACAATTTCGGGTTTTAGCGGCAGCGACAGTGGCTGCGGCGCGCGGCGGGGTCTACCAGATCTCAGAGTGGGACATCATAGCGTCATACGAATATTTTAGTACAATGCTTCTTTATCGCTCGTGGTCGTCCCGCGCGCGTACCATAGCAGTGACATCTTGGCTGCGCGGTTATAGCTGTATCCCTGTATGAATAATCAAAGTGTAGTAGTGTTTATTTGGGTTATGGTGGTAATGATGTCTGATAATGTAGAGACAAGTGGTCAATCCTCTTTGAAAACCGGGTTATCGTTATTTTTCCTCATTATTTTGGATGTAGAAAAAGGCTTTGTATTGCTATAACTACTTCCTAAAACTACCTTTCTTTATCTTTAGGATTGTCTTCTTATTTGAGATAGATAATATTTACAGCTGAGTTCCCATGACATGGATGGCAAGTTCAAATAAGCCAGCTAAGTCAGAATAATTCACCTGGATTATGTAAATATCTACCTAAACAAAAAAAAACAAATAAAATATATATTTAAAAAATATTTAAATAAAAATCAAAAAAAAAGTTAGCCATTGCCACGAAATGATGATGATGATGATGATGATGACCTGGATTATATAACCGAATCTGATATTATAGAATAGTTTATTAGTATATTAGCCTAGTAGGCTCAGTAGATGTTATCTAGCATTTATAATATTCTTACATATACAGTAATATAATGACACCAAAGAATATTATAATGACACTACTTATTATAGTAACAAATGTTAGTGTAATAGAAACAATCGGCCAAGTACGAGTCAGACTCTTGCACTAAGGGTTCCGTATATATTGTATCTTTAGCCCCATTCCTCGTGCTGTTATTAATAGAACTCTATATTAAAACTCCAAAAAAATCACGTTTGTCACAAAAAAATATTTAATACCCATACAGTATTAAATATTTTGTTTTGTATTTGTTGTTATAGCGGCAACAAAGATCCATCATTTGTGAAAATTTCAACTGTCTAGCTCTCACGGTTCATAAGATTCTGCCTGGTGATAGAGTAGACAGACAGACGGACATCGGAGTCTTCTTCTTCTTAGTTTTGGCGTCGCATTATTGTGCATTTGCCAGTGTCAAGTATTAAGTTTTAATAATTTTTGGTAATATTTTATCAAAATAGTCACTATCGAAGTCTCGTCATAGTCCAATAAAGTCGCGGTCAAGTCCAAACATAGTCCAAGTCATACCTCGATAAAGCAGTGGAGACTTTACTAGAGGCGTCTATGGAGTTTTGGTAACAACACGGAACAACATGAAACGTCACATTATATCACTTGCCTACACTCATGCACATAAATCGGCTCATAATTAACGAAATACCACAATTTTTCACTAATTATCACTGATAAAAACACAAGTTTAACAAAATAATACAATGAGGCGACATGATTTTTCCGCGTTCCCGCCAAAACTCCATCGGAGTCTTAGTAATAGGGTCCCGTTTTACCCGTTTTGGGAAAATCAACAAAAATATTGAGCCAACAATCTATTTTGCAACAAATATTAAATTTTGTTCTAAAGAACAAAGTAAAGCCGCAATCAAATCTACAAGTTTAGATAGAGTATTTTCTGTCATCATCTAAATGTAAAATTATAATTTAGCGTAAAAATATCTTTAAAATTATAAATGCATTGTCTTTCCGCTTGTATCAGTTAAAACTTAAAACATCAGAATAATATAAATGGAAAATTAATATAAATAACTAAATAAAAAACCCTGATCAAATGGATGTCAAACATTAAGTTATAATTTAATTATATATGAAATTATACTTGTACTCAATTTTTATTTTATGGGTTTATTTCCACGGGTATTGGTTTCGAATTGCTTTAAAATTCCAAATAAATATCGACTCAACTTATTTATAGTTTTAATTTAAAAATATTTCACCTTTTAAGCGCATTGTTTAAGATCTTATCTTTATGTTTTTTAAATATAAGCATTTTCGCGTGGGTGTAAAATAGCCACATATCATTTACAAAATTACAAATTTATTGAGATTAGTCCGAACTGCAACAGATAAGCTTTAGCAATTTATCGTTTTTGTTAAGTTTAAGTATTTACGTAGTTTTGTATAGAGCGTGTACTTTTTTATACTTTCAGTTCAATCAAACAACGAAACAAAAATAACGTTATTTTCAACACACTTGCTTATAAAGTGGCTCTAATTTCACCGCAATTAAGCACATAATGACACACGTGTCATGAAACTGTGCATTTTTCATTGCTATTATTCAGAGGTGAGGTAAGTCGGAAACATACTATCGGATGCGGCTGACGGACGCGACTGACAGCCGCGACTTAGCAATGTGCACAATCTTATAACATCCGGTGTGCCAGAACGCTCTCGGACGTCCGAACGCTCAAGGTCGTCCGAAGGTGACGTCCGCGACTTATGTCCGATAGTGTGCACGGCCGAGTGTACTTTCATAGTCTAGATACCTATCAGTCGCGGCTGTCAGTCGCGTCCGTAAGCCGCGTCCGATAGTATGTTTCGAGCTTTATAGTTTTTTTTTATTTTATTGGTTGAGTGAGTTGCTTTGTTCTTAAAAAAAATTTCATTACAAAAAAGATCGTATTCAATAGTAGGTACAAATAAATTAATGTACCTATGAAACCTCATTATTTGAGTCTATGGCCAATTGCCATTGCGCGCGCATAGGACAACTGAGTAATTTATCCTGCCATTTCGAAACATATTTCACAACTCGTTTGAACTCATAATTATTTTATACTACGGGACTAATCGCGCACTAAAATTACGAGATAAATAAATACCTCCTCATCCGACGTTTCGGCCGAGTTGCATCGACCGTGGTCACGGGTAGACTGGAATCGCTGGTACCGCCAATTCAATTTGAACTTGAAAAATTGTCATTACGACACACAACACTGACGGTATCTAACAATGTCCTTCTACCTACACTACGCGATTTGCATTTGTTGACAACAGGATCCCACGACGCCAACAACTTAAATCCATCCTCCCGGTTGAAATTCGTTTGAACTGTTGAAAATATTTTCACTATTATTTTATTCATAAGTGTGTTGAAATGCTACACGTATGCTACACCTGTGTATTAATGATTACCGTCTTCGGCTCTAATAAGACCCTCGTCTACGGCTCGGGTCTCAATGGCGCCTGAGTGGTAATCACCAACATTACACTTGTACCATAACGTACTATTAACTTCTTCGAGCAAATATCTACAGAGCCACAGTTCCTAAGTGAAAATAGTAAAAAAATGCCCGAGCGCCGTCATACATGCCGACTAAGTTATTTACCTACATTAAATAATTCACAATTACCCGTTTTCTTGAATCTCGACGTTATGCCACCCTAATGAAGCGTTTTAAGAAAAAAAAAAGTTTTACATAAATTACTAGATGGCGTAATAGTCGTATAAACTGATATGCCATTGTCAACTGGAATAGGGTGAGAGAGAGAAGCCTATAGTAGTCTCCAATGCTTTACTGAGGTATGGCGTGGGACTACGTTTGGACTTGACCGCGACTTTATTGGACTATAACGTGACTATTTTTAATAAAATATTTTGGCAAATGCACAACAATACGACGCCAAAACATAAAAAAGAAGAAGAAAACATTGACAATGACAGTACAATCAAAGGATCGACGATTTCAAACTATTGTCGCCATCTATTGGATACTTTCATTACTATATTTTTTTTTTAGTAAACGTCTCATTGGTGCTTGTAATCGAGCACTTTGGCATCACGCGGCGTTGTAATCGGCTTGCAATCGCCTCACGACTAACTAAAAAGCCTGCCCACTACGTAGCTTGGGCAGCGTATTGTCTCGGACACTTTTTGCACGATTGTTACTTTATTAGATATTTACACGAAGGTGGTAGCTCAGAGCCGATATTGGTAGTAAATCCCCTGATATAGTGTCAGGTTTAGAAGGTTTTAGATGATAATCTATTTCTTCAAGTAGTATAATAAAAGACTTCAGCGCAAGCAATTACCATTTAAAAGCCCAGTTTAAATAAAGACTACGAAGCAGCCTTATACCTGTCTAAAGATACGAAATCAGCTGAATTTAAACCTGCCCAATTTTAAATTGCTGAGCAAACGGAGAGCAAAGAGAAAATTTCGGCGTTGATGGACCTCAATTACGACGAAGAAAGGACATGTCCACAAAATGTATGGAGGCTGGTATAATAATAATTAAAAATTCTAACCACAACACTCGTTACATTTCGAGAAACTTAATATTTTTCTGAGTCTATTACAATAGTTAAAAAAGAAAAAGAGCCCTCCGATTTTTTTAAATTTTTTTTTTTTTATTAGAATAAATAAATATATTTGGCTCAATAGGTAGTTTATCTCTAGCAACCCTGATTGAGTAACCTCCAAATTGTCAAATAAAATCATTTTTACCAATCATACACACTTTTAAGTGTTTTTTTTTTGTCACATTGTACCTACTAACTGGTCACACTGGTAGGTTAAAATTTTTAATTTCAGAAAATTAAGAGATGAATGTGGAAGAATCAGTTACGAATGGAAGTAAAATAACGATAGAAGCACTTTATTATTGCTAAACTAGAAAAAAATAATCTGTATTGTTATTTTTCATGCAATTTATTTTTCACTTTTAAAAAATATTGGAGGGGTGAAAAAATCTAAATTAAATATTTTTGGGAAGCCCATAAAACAAGCTTTCAAATGATGTATATATCATCTTGGTTCGATTTTTCTCTGAATAATATACCACTTGTGGACGTCACCTTTAACTACATTTATTGGGGTTGGAACAGACTGAATACCTAGCTGATTAAACGAATAAAAGTATCTACCTATATGTAAGTTCGTATAGGCCAGTTGGCTAGCCCTGTCTGAGTTTTTAAGCCGCCTGAAGGCCTCTGACATGGTTACATGGCTAAACGGTTACAACCGGGGCCTACCATTTAAAGTTTTATCCGAGCAGCGGTAGCGCTCAGTTGTAAATGCCACCCGCGGTCACCCATCCAAAGACTGACCGTGCTGAACGTTGCTTAACTTCGATGACCGTTAACGAATACGATATAGAAGCACACAGTATAACCCTCTTTTGACTTTATATGTAAATAATAACTATATTTTCAAAATTAATTAGCTTACTAAGTACTTATATAGTATTTTATTTTCATTTAGTAACCTAGCTTTTAAATTTAGTCGTTTTTATTGTATATCTATAATTATACCTTCAATAGTTAGCTAATAATAATTACTTTTCTAGTATTGTAGTTTTAGATAACATGTTATACCTAATAATAAGGAAGAGCCTAGGTCCCACGACACAGGTCACCCTAGTGTGGGAACTAGTGCACAACTTGTTTTTGTAAATTTTTATGGAACAATAAACGTTTTATTTATTAGAAGTATCTATTCATGTATTATGTACAGTCCCTGCGAAAGTTTTCTCCACTTTTTAAAATAGTTTGTAATGTTTCTAGCTCTTTTAAGATATTTCTCGATCAGTTGATCTTTTTGAAAATTAAAAAGACAGATCTAAGAATGGACTTTCTAAAGCTAAATAGGCTATTTGACAACATTTAAAATATACCATTGATTGTGGTAATCTTTAAAGATAATAGCCTGAAAAAGACATATTTCATTTTATTTAAACTAAAATATGTATAATTTCCGTAAATCGCACGAAATAAAATACGATATTATTTTGATATTTTATCTGTGACATAAATGCTCTAAGAAGAGTGGCAACTCTTGTGACGTCACATGATAGTAAACAAGAATTTCTCGATTGACTGTTGTTTGTGTAATTTGTGTTTTGTGATTTCGGAGTCATATTAGAGGATCTGTAAGTTACTTTTAAAGTTTTATTGTCAATTTTTAGATGTGAACTAGCGTATTTACTGGTGTTTACTAACGTTATTTACTAGTGTGTGATGTCAAAGACCAGCGCCATTACAGAATATCGTTTTAGGCGGGATCTTGAATATCTATTCTTAAACACTGATTTTCATTGTTAATACAGTAAATCTCTCGGAAATATAAATGTAGTGTGCTTATTATGTACTAACAAATAATTTAAAACGTTTTCCAAAATCTAGTCAAATAGCCTATAATTGACGATGACGTAGAAAAAAGGCGGCAAAAGAAAAATAAAACATAATGTGTTTTTCTCAGAAAAGAGACGACCGTCATCTTTTTAGAGTCATAATAAAATTTAACGACTTTCCCTATTGTTAATGGAGGACCCTGTATACTCAGAGCTCGGTTAATAATAGACTTCCGTTAGCTACGTATATATAAAAGTAAAAAGCACTGAAAAGTGGTCTCACTCCAGGATTTATTAGTAAGTTCCAGGTCCGCAGGTCGAATTAAGGCTTAACGAGCTGTGCTCGACACAGTTAGTTGGCTATGCTCGTAGTCTCTCTGCAAGATCGAATCAGAAATGAGACAATTCAACTAACCCTCTTGACTGCCTCGGTGGCTCAGTGGTTAGTAACCTTAGCTTCTGGATCAAAGAGGCGTGGGTTCGATCCCCACCCAGGGCAAGTATTTATGTGATGAACATATGTGTTTGCTCTGTGTCTGGGTGTTATTTAGGTGTTATCTATATAAGTATGAATTTAAAAAATATGTATATGTAGTATATCAGTCTCTGGCAGCCATATGACAAGCTTTCCTTAGTTTGGGGTCAAAGACCGTGTGTAAGATGTCCCCTAATATTTATTTATTAACCGACATAGCCCAGCGGATTAACAAGTTGAAATGGCGGTGGTCAGGGCACATATCACGGAGGACTGGTGACTGAACGACCGACTTATTAAAAAGTTCTCGAGTGGAGACTACACATACTGGTAAGTTTAGGACGTTTATCCACGAAGTGGACTGTGATGTTATTAAACCCGATTTTATTGCAAATCTATCGGGGAGGCCTATTTTTACCAGTGAACATTATATGGCTGGTTATTAGCTGTGCAATGGTGATTTGATCTCTTTTTATATATAATTTTTGACCGACGAACCACCGGAGGAGGTATACGATTCGTGTAAATATATATATATAGTATATATATATTTATATTTAAACAAACTGCATCAAAATCCGTTGCGTAGTTTTAAAGATATAAGCATACATGGGGACAGACAGCGGAAAGCGACTTTGTTTTATACTACCTATGTAATGATTCTGTACACGGGTGAAGTAGGTCATGCTATTTTTTGCAAAAATAATTATTTCGAAATAGCTTAGGAAAGTTAGTTAAGAAGTCTTTTCTTCTTTTCGAGTCAGCGATTCGATCATATTAGGTATGGAAGTGAGCGTTATTATGGTTTGATTTAATTGCATTTAAAGGACTTGTATGTAGTAGCATGTAGTTCAGAAGTTCTATCTGGAGGCACAGTAGAGCCAATAGACACTCGTGTGGTGGTAGCGAAACAGCCAACCCACATATTTTCATTATGGTGTAGAGCAGGGGTCGGCAAGAATTTTTAGTTGGGGTCCGGATACCGACGAAAAATTTTAACGGAGTCCAAAAAAAAAAACTGATTACAAAATTTTGAGTACCTATTTAGGTATTATTTTGGTTTTAAATCATGGACACAACAAACACAAGGCCTAAAACTATGTGACTAGCCAGTTTTATGTAGTTTTTAGTCTCGAAAGGAACAACTATCTAAAGTCAAAGTCAAATCATTTATTGCAACATATGAAATTTATATGCGGTTCTTAGTTAACTTGTTTTGTATAGTGATTCATATGACCCTATAAGGGTATGGCAATTTTATTATTTATGTTGGAACGATTTATTATTATGTTTTCTAGATTATCATTAAAAAATCGTCTAATGTGTAAAAGCATTTCGATAATAGGATAATTTTTAGTTGTTTATGTAACAGTTTTCTCTTTCGATATCTTTTAGATTGTTTGGAAATTTATTGAATATTTTTATAGCCATAGAATTTGGGCTAGAACTGTGAATTGCTAAGTTAGACTTTGGTTCTAAGAGTTTATGTCTATATTGTGATCTAATTTCGTGCGGTTAATCAGACACTTTGTCGAAATAGTCAGGGTGCTTTTTTTACAAATTTGCATATTTCAAATAAATAAATAGATACCAGGGACATAATTTCAAGTTTTAAAAAAGGTTTATGGAATTTTGGTTTGGTAATATCGTGAGATTTTATATTTGCGAGATAACGAATACATTTTTTTGTATTATGAATACTTCATGCGCGTTTACACTATTCCCCCATAAAATTATTCTAATGCAAAGTGTGTCTTCTAGATAGACGTCGGTTAATGTCAAACATTATTGATTTTTTGAAAAAAAAAAAAAAACTTGCAGAAAGGTATTTTACGTACGTATGTTGAGCCCAACATACTGACTAAAAAACTTGCAGAAAGGTATTTTACGTACGTATGTTGAGCCCAACATACTGACTAAATGACTTTTTTTTAATTCATGTAATTTTCATATTTTTCTACGTTTTAATTCATAAAAAAAATATTGCGCGGGCCGCCTGTTGCCTATCGTTGCTTGGTGTAGAGTTAGTGACGTTAGAGCGTGTATAGTTAGGACAAGTAGAGTCAAAAGCTTAGAAGTAAAAAGTTCTACATGAGATCTGATACTTTTTTACAATAAGAGCCATAGTGTCGTCTTGGCAACATTTAACGTGAAGATTACAATCCCATTTTGATATATTTTATATACGGATAATTTAATGCGGTTTTTTAATTGCCTCTGTAAAATCAGCCATAAAACGTGTTCAAAATGCCGGTTATAAATAACAAACATATTTTTCTTACAAAAATTTCCATATTTTCCTTATAACTTTTATGTATAATTTATTTTCTGAGGTTTTCAAGAACAAACCTTTAAAACAACGCTAGTGAAGATTTAATCTAATTTTATCTCAATGTGGGATGATCGATACATTTTAAAAGCTATTTTGACATTTATGCATTAGAATAAATTATTTCATAAGCGATATACATATATTTAAGTATTTGTGGAGAGATCTTTATTTTCTGAAAGACTAGATTAGCACGCTGGATTGCTTACATTTTACGTTTCGGCCGAGTTACATCGACCGTGGATGCAATTCAGCCGAAACGTCGGGTTGATGAGATATTTATTTATCTCGTAATTTTAGTGCGCCATTAGTCCCGTAGTATATAATAATAATGTGTTCAAATGGCGAAAGTTTAAAAACAACATTTGCTTACATTTTGTTTTACGAACGGCAGAACCCTCAGAATAAGGTTACTTTAGTCCTTATTCTGAGGCAGAAACGTTTTATCATATGCCTAGAGAAGGCAAAAGAGACATTGCCAAAGTATATGGAAGATATAAATAGAAACTTGTAGCGTACCTGAGCCTTTATTTGTTTTGTAAAATGATTACAAACGAGTTATTTAGAGTCCTGGATGAAGCCAGGGTTTTAAGTCAACCAAGACGACGACAAGTTTTTATTTTATTTTGTATAGGTTTGCGTTTGACTACACACTGCCTGATGTTAAGCAGATAGGCGGTCTAGGGTGTAGTACCCTTACCTTACTGCCTTTTTACTCGGGATTTAAAGACACCCACTTTCTACTTTAGCGGGCAGAGAGATTATGACAGGTTTTGTTCAAGTGGTGCATACTCTACTTTTCATAGCTCCTCCTAAACACTATCACAACCTCACAAATGTACTTACTAGGCATCTCGTTTGCCTACAGTACTTAAAAAAGAAAAATTTGTTTCCATCGTATTTCATTAAAAAAACAAGGCTGATATAGGCTATTATTAACATTTTATTATTATATACTACGGGACTGATCGCGCACTAAAATTACGAGATAAATAAATACCTCCTCATCCCGACGTCGACGATCGGTCGAGTTCCATCGACCGTGGTCACGGGTAGACATGTCTAAGTCTACCCGTGACCACGGTCGCTGCAACTCGACCGAAACGTCAGGATGAGGAGGTTAGAGGTAAATAAATATACGAGATAAATAATAATATTTATCTCGTATATTTATTTATCGTAGTATATAATAATAATGTGTTCAAATCGCGAAAGTTTAAATACAACATATTATTAACATTATTTTGAAATTAGTGTATCCATACAAACAAAAACCAGACAAGTGCGAGTCAGGCTCGAACATCGAGGGTTCTGTACAAAAATATTGTTTAAATAATTAAAAACCTGTTTTAGCATGTGCTAATGAAGTTATTTTACATGATACGATTTACTCACTTTGAATTTTAAACCCATATTTTGTGAATTTTGATGCCCTATTTTTATGTGATCAAAATAAAAATGTACAGTTTTCAGATTTATTCCTATATGTGTACACTAAGAAAATGTTTCTCGCCAAATTTCATAGTTCTGTGTCAACGGGAAGTACCCGGTAGGTTTTGATTTTTGTGAGCGTTGAAATATGCGTTTTTTACGACATAAACCGCTCGAACTTTTTTATATGGTAACTGAGATGCTTTTATTTTACACAACTGCAAAAATTCATAGGTTTACGTGACGTTTATATTTCAACCCGATATCTTTACGCGTTCCCGAGATAAGGAGTCTTGACATACACACAGACGGACAGACGGACAACAAAGTGATCCTATAAGGGTTCCGTTTTTTCCTTTTGAGGTACGGAACCCTAAAAATCAATCATTTCGCTTATTTTCACGCGATGTACGATGTATAAAAATATACAAACATACACTCTAATATTTTCACACAATTAAGATTAAACTAAAACATTCGTTTATCAAAAAAAAAATATTTTTATCTTAACCCTATAAATAACTATTTAATGTTGAATCGTAAAAAACTTTCAAACAAGATATTATCGCGAAATGAATTACGTTTCTGATAACAATATATATTTTAAATAGGTTACGAGAAATTTAAATACGTATTAGATATATTTTAAGCGTCAACATAGACTTAAGTTTTTATGTAATAGTTTCCTATTTTTTAGGATTCCGTAATGGACAAGGTACCCTTGAACTTCATTGTGCAGTGCGTCATTATTATAAGTTTCAGAAGGTTTAAAAAAGTTTCAGAAGGTTTCAAAAAGTTTCAGAAAGTTTCAAAAAGTTTCAGAAAGTTTTAAAAAGTTTCAGAAAGTTTCATCAAAACCTTTTTGAGTTATGACGAAAACATAACACAGGTGTTAGAAAAATATTCATTCGCCAATAAGATATCTAATAGCTAATAAGATCATAACAGTTCTAATAATAATTATGAGTAATAATATAATAATAATTCAAGACCGCAGAATTGCTTCGGATGCAAGCCGCTTTTAACTGATCTTAGAGATCCATAGGAGAAGCCTATATCTAGCAGTGGATGTCCTAAGATAAGATAAGATAACGTTTATTTTGCTCAAAAAGTTACAGGTTTTGGATAACTCCAAAACCTGTAACTTTTTACACCTGTAAATATTGATGATGCTTAAAGTAATGTTAGTAGGTAGGTACTTAGATTAAATTTACAAACTTCCAGAGTGGCAGCCTAAATCTCACACTAGGGTGGTCCTGTGTCGTGAGATTTAGTCTCTTCCGCTTTTAGATAAGACATCTCATAATATTACCTAATGTAATAAAATAAGTGACTTAACAATGAGTTCTTAGTAATTTACTTAAATAAAAGTACAAGTAATTTCCATTTTTCGATTGCGTAATGTTTGTGTGTAGCGTGCATGTTGGCTGAAACGACGAGTAACTAGAAATTAACGGGAAATATCCTTGGCTGTATATAAAACTCGTAGTAGGTACTTATTTGTGATTTATTTTAAACAACCAAATGTTTTTTTTTAAATAAAAATATACAAGAAAAACAGAATTTATCGTGAAAATAAAGTTTTCAAAACATTATTTTTAACATACCGATACACACACCTGTGTCTCTATAGGTTAAGAAAATCTTTTTTGATACATTTTAACTGAGAATTGTATTAATTTTTGTCTACTTCGTCACATTATAAGTTTTATTAAGGCAAAATTTAATTTATATTATATTTATAAAGAAATAAAAACAATTGTATATTTCTTGGCAATTCACGTGTATTTAGTGATATTTCATCTGTAAAAGTATGAAATTGCTAACCTAGATGGAATTTGGCGCATACAAACTCCTTAGATCTTGTCATACAAAATCAACGTTAACTCACATTTTGTTGCGACGGTGATATTTTTGTCAATTTACTAATATTTTTTATCACATCTACTCAAAATGGACTACTTGGTTCACCTTTAAGTGCGCCCTAAGTTGGTGTTTTCTATAAGAAACTTTATAGTGAACCGGAATTATCTTTGCCGCGCACTTTTTGAATTCGGAACATATTATTAGTAGTGTTCATAAGTGCGCTGTGATTATCTTTGCCGCGCATTATAAAGTTTCATATTGAAAACACCACATTTGGGCGCACTTAAAGGTGAACCAAGTAGTCCTTTTCGTATAGATGTGATGAAAAATATATTTTTGACTGCCAACGTTCAGGATTCTACTAAAGAATCCCTCACTTTGCTCTGGATTTAAAAAAGCGCCCTCGCCGTAAAAATATTATTTTGCTCCCATATGATACAATCTACTATTATTTTCTAATCATACAATTATTATGACCTTTTACGCCTTACAGACTCTGGTGCCCGTGTGCATTGTTAATTTTTTACATCTTTTACAAAATATGTAAAAAAAATAATCTGTTAAATTAATCAATGGGGGGGTCTAGTATACAGGGTTATTTCTAATCAATTAGCATCCTTTTATGGGCTTATTCTGTATATTAAAACTAACAATTTATGTTCTGCGACTTTTGTCACTACTAAAAAAAACAGCTGTTCCATACATTTGGTCGCGGGTGGAAGATATTTTCCTATGGAACACCAATTTTTTTTTAGTTTTGACAAAAGTAGCAGAACTAAAGTTGTTAGTTTTGATGTACAGAATAAGCTCCTAAAAGGATGCTAATTAATTAGAAATAACCTTGTATACTAATTTATTAAAATATTTATGTTTGTAACTATTTTGTTTTGATGATTTATTTTACAGCATGAATATTGATACTTACATTATTTTTTTAAATACCCAGAGTAAAACTAGAAGTGATAAAAATATGCCATTAAAATTAAATGCAGTAGATGTAATAAAAATTCCTATTTTTATAGTTCTAAACGAAATAAAACGATAATTATACATGAAAGATCTTTCCGCAAAGTAGCGTTAAATTATGTTATTAAAATGTCTTAAATTCTGATTTTTTTCTCACAAAAAACAACTTTTTTTATATAAAACTTGGGTCATTTAAATTTATTTTATGAACCTGAGAAACAATTGTCCGCTAAATAGTTTTTGGTGTTTATTTGGCTCAACGTATAAGCATTGCCATTCAGCGTGGCAATGCTGCCAGCATGCTGGGCACGCTGCCAACTGACAGTGGGCTTGAGCACTTGGATTATCTTAAGACCTTCAAGGGTCTGTGGATGATCCAATTGCTTTCTATGTGTAGTGTAGTATTGTCATTATTAAATAAAAAAAAGTAGTTTAAAGTATTTTATACAACCTCCTGTATATTTTTAAGTAGGAAAAACAAAAAGATTCTTTTTTTTTATTAAAACTCTAATCGGATTGTGTGTTTAAATAATATTGAATCAAAGTAATAAATTTAATTTAATGGTTTGTGGTTATTGGTCGTGAGAAATATCCGATAAGCATGTTATATGTCAAACATATGAATAACACCTATTGAAAAAAGACAAACCAAAAAATGAAATTAATAATAAGTATCTAACCAGTACCTTATGTGTTGAAATTCCAAAGGTCATATGTAAAGTGGACTCGATTCCACGGGTTCGATTCGCGGCACGGCCAACATCTCTGTGATGTTATTATTATTAACTACGGGACTAATAGCGCACTAAAATTACGAGATAAATAAATACCTCATCATCCCGACGTTTCGGCCGAGTTGCATCGACCGTGGTCACGGGTAAACGGGAGTCTACCCGTGACCACGGTCGATGTCGTTCGATGTCGATGCAACTCGATGCAACTCGGCCGATGCAACTCGGATTAGTCCCGTAGTTTATAATAATAATGTGTTCAAATCGCGATAGTTTGAAAACAACATCTTTGTGATGAGCAAATGTATCGATGTAAAGTATTTATGTTTGTATATGTAGTGCATCAGTTGTGTTAGCACCCATAACACAAACTATAAATAGCTTAGGATGAGGCTAACCAGCCGTGTGTGAAATAGTCGTTGCAGATTTAAAATCTCCTGTGTGCAAAATGTACCATTTTGAGAAAAACAAAAAAACTGATCAACAGTTCTTAGTGGGCTGTCACATAAGGCAATTTATAAATGCACCGTGTGTCAGATATTCATATAGGAGTTTTTGCAAACTATAGCTCCTAAAATTATCTTGCAAAAAATTGGAATAGGTATCTTATTTATAAGAAAATGTCAAATTGAGGTTGTAAATTTGCAACAACGAAATGTGTCCTAATATTTATAAAAAAATAATTTGATACATAACTGTCTTCATCATTTAATTTTAAACCACACTTAGATATCGAGCAAAAAATCACGTTTCTTGTAAAATAAATAATTGTAAAATTTATGTAAAATGTAATTAAAGTAAAATTAATATTTAGAGGGGACTCCCCTCTAAAAATAAATTTTACTTTAATTTACCTATTAATAAAATAAACCTTTATTAACTACAATAAGATACAATACTACTTTATATGCTAAAACTACCTACACTAATACTACATAGAAAGCAATTGGATCATCCACAGATCCTTGTAGGTCTAAGGACAATCCAAATGCTCAAGCCCACTGCCAGTTGGCAGCGTGCCCAGCATGCTGGCAGCATTGCCACGCTGAATGGCAATGCTTATACGTTGAGCCAAATAAACATCAGCATTTTGGTCACGCGTCGCGTCCACCAGACGCTCAGAAAGACTTTTGAAAACAAGATGAGCTCCCGGCCCCCACGGACCCAAAGTCTCAACTCCAAATGGCTCAAATATGTAACCACTACCGAGGTTAGCATATTTGCGCCGCTTGTGCTGCTCCGCCGAATCGGCTGCCGCTTCAGTCTCAGAAAGATGTGACGGTTAAATAATTATTTAACTATTTATTTTTGAAATAAATATATCACCAAATATTCTGTATATATTTGAAGCGTCTATCACAGTTATTAATATCGAGCAAAAAACAGCTAAAAAATCAGGTTTGTTGTATGGGAGCCCGACTCCCCTAAATATTGATTTTGTTTTATTTTTAGTGTTTTTTGTGTATAACAGCAACAGAATACGTCATCTGAGATACACCAGGCTGTATCTCATGAACACATACAGACAGACAGCGGAGTCTTAGTAATAGGGAGGGACTCCACCGAAGCGGAGATGTGTGCGGTGTGCTGTGCGAGAAGAGACGTGTTTAAGATCGGGGGACTCCACCAAAGCGTAGATGTGTGCAATGTGCTGTGCGAGAAGAGACGTTTTTCAGCTCGAGTGCGAGGCTTTGAGTGCTTATTACGCATTCTGACACGCTCGCTGACATAGCTCACTGCACGCCGCTCACATCTCTCGTCTCCACTGCGCTTCGGTGGAGTCCCGCCCATAGGGTCCCGTTTTTATCCTTTGGGTACGGAAACTTAAAATGAGCTTGTACCAACTTATAAATGCTAGTGTAAAGACAAGCATTTCATGAAAAAAATATATTCATAAATAAATCTGAATCCAACAAAATGCAAGTTAAACGTTTTAGAAAATTTCTTGTAAATTGTGGTTATATCCCAGCTGATTTATATTTCTATAAATATTTATTACAAATGTCTAGTAAAGTTAAAAGTATTAGGATTAGTCAATTATACAAATAAATATGATTCGTAAACTGAAAAATTATTCGAAATTGGCTAATCAAGTTCAGAGCTTGTAAATATTTTGCTAAGAATAAAGAGGGGATGTCTTGTCCTTTTCTTAAAAAAACATGACATTGGATGACACTTCCGGGTAGTGACGTCATAGTCTGCTATAGCGATCTCTCTGTCTGGCAAGAAAATAAATAGGCTTGTAATTTCTTTCTTTATTTTTAAGATGATTTAATTTTTGTTTCCGATAATCGGCTCTTTTTATATTTAGCTGTTACCAGAGGACGTCAAAAAATAATGACTACAAGCCTTTTGTAAGCCTCACTTACTGCCAAAACACCGACTAACAAAAGTTGTTTTTAAACTTTCGCGATTTGAACACATTATTGTTATTTACTACGGGACTACTACCCGTGACCACGGTCGATGCAACTCGGCTGAAACGTCGGGATTAGGAGGTATTTATTTATCTCGTAATTTTAGTGCGCGATCAGTCCCGTAGTATATAATAATAAAATACCGACTAGCATATTGAAAATTAAATTGCAATATTTTTAATTAAATTCCTTGCCAAATCAAATATTACTTTATATTTTTAATGAGTATTAATTAAGTCAAAATTTATCACATAATATTCAATCGTCACCCACACAAATGATTATGTATCATGTGTAGAGATCTTTTTGAAAACACAAAAAAAAAACAAGAAGCAAATTAATTAATTTTTGAAACTTGATATCCACTTCGGAATCTTGATAATGCACCTCTATCGTCAAGTTACAATTTATTTCACATTAAACACCCAATATATTTTATACTACTAACATTAGGACGTTATAAAAAATGATTTTAACTACTACAATTAATCGGCCAAGTACGAATAGGACTCGCGCTCGCAGGGTTCCGTACTGTATGGGAAATATTTATTTAATTTTCATTTAATTATTTATTATTGAATTTTATCTATAACTAAACATTCTGTGAATATTTCAAGCATCTAACTGTTACCATTATTATTATTGAGTGAAAAACGGTTAAAAATTCAGGTTAATTGTAACGAAGCCCCCCTTAAATATAAATGTTTTTCTGTTTTTAGTATTTGTTATTGTAGCGGCAACAGAAATGCCATCATCTATGAGAAAATTACTTTTCTAGCTATAACGGTTTATGAGATACAGCCTGGAGATAGACAAACAGACGGACGGACAGCGGAGTTTTAGCCCCGAATTCACCAACGCTTGTTTAAGTTAAACGTGTATTTAACCTACGGTTTTTGCTTGCTGGACAGCAAAATTTCGTTAAGATTTAAAACGGTTGATAAATTAAATATCTGTTGGTGAACTAGGGTCTAATACCCAAGTTTAATCGTTGTCCGAATACAGTAATTGCACGTTTAACTTAATCAAGAGTTGGTGAACTCGGGTCTTAGTAATAGAGTCTCGTTTTTGCCCTTTGGGTACGGAACCCTAAATAACTAAAATTTATCGAATTTCAGCACTTTATAGTCAAATTTATGAATCGACAGGATCATAAGGATTAAAAACAAACGACATTTGATTGACCTTTTAAGACGGAGATGGTTTGAAATTGTGATAAAAATCAAATAAATTAACCATTTAAGATATAAATTTGCTGTTAATACATTTGATGCTCCAATTAACATAGATTTTAAGGTACTCAAGATCCACTAAAACTTAATATTTATACTCTTAAATTGCAATAAAAAACGAATTTAACTATCTATTTATTGTTATGGGAATAATATTCAGAATAGATACAGAGTGTCTCATTTATGCAACATTATTAGATGGCATTTTTCCTATTCTGAAATATATTTAGGAATATTAATTTTATTAAGAGCAGGTATAACGCACTTATGCACTATCATAAAATAGTCTTAGTTATAATGATACATTGTATAATATATTTGATGCTCCAATTAACATAGATTTTAAGTTACTCAAGATCCTCTAAAACCTAATATTTATACTCTTACATTGCAATAAAATCTAATTTAACTATCTATTTATTATTATGGGAATAATATTCAGAGTAGATACAGAGTGTCTCATTTATGCAACATTATTAGATGGCATTTTTACTATTCTGAACTATTTTAAGAACTATCCAAAAATATATGCGAGTCTTAGTTATATTGATATATTGGTTAAGATAATCTCTACTAATTGTATATTTTTTGTCATTTAATTTCACTTAGTACATGTCAAAGTGTAAAGAAATCCATAAACTTAGAATAAAACTTAAAAATTAATAAATCATTTAAAAAAACTTGCTGAAAGAACCACTGTTATAATAGCTTTAATTGACTTTTCTGGCCGCAACTATTTCACTTTCATATTTGCAAATGTGAGTTCTTATAGATTCAGAGATTTTCAAAACCCATACTTTGCATTTGTCGAACACGTATAAAGTATTAAAGCAAGAAATATTTTTTATTCTTATACATTTTCATCGTAAAAAAAGAAATCGAAGAAAACTTTCTTTAACTTATATCGTAAAAGAATAAATTAATGGAAAAAATTTTTTTGTTACCTTGTTAAATTCAATAAAATTTGTAATGTAATTTTGTATGTAATATATAATTTTTGGAAATTTAGACGTGAAACATCACCTTTTGATCTGAAATCAAATACACTGCGCAATTGCGGATACGCCTAATTAAGTTTCCTGGCGACTCTGATGTGAGTTACAAGTAGTAGTGGATAGCCCGATCCTCGAGCAGCTGTAAAATATCAGTTCTCAGTTAGTGTTAGTTCTCCGAAGGTTATTTTACCTCTCAGGCTACGGACCTGGTTCCTGAGAAAGAAGTCTCCCAAAGGGAATCCCGCGCGCGGTATTTTGTAACCAGGTCCATAGCCTGATAGGTAGAGTAACCTTCGGAGAACTAACTAACAGTTATATATCAGTTAGGATTGGGTTACTCGCAGCTAGTAACTAACATCATAGGTGCCAAGAAGTTTGATTTGTCCCATGGCAGAGTTGGGCGCAGTTAACTACTATTTTGTAATCAGGTTACTAACTACGACTACAAGTAGTTAACTACAGGTAGTTATGGTTACATGTAACTTAACTACATTGCATAAAAAGTAGTTAACTACATGTAGTTATGGTTACATGCAATCATAACTACATGTAGTTAACTTCGAGTAACCTTAACTACCACTAGACATGTAGTATGTGTGACTATAAATTAGCAGAACTTGTAAGGTAACTAGAGATAGTGATCACTACTGAGCACTATATGTCACTCGATGCATTTGAAGCATAATAATTGAACCAACCTTGTCACATTAGACCGTGGTTAAAATTAGTAAATTTTTAAAAGTAGTTAAAAAAAGTAATCGAGCAATCGTGATTGCAACTACAATTATTAGTTAGTAATCAAAATATTTAACTACTTTGACGATTATTTTATGTAATTTGAAATCATGATTGCTAACTACAATATGTAATCGTAGTTAGTAATCAGTAGTTAGATTTCATATTGCCCAACTCTGTCCCATGGATACTAACCGTCAATACAACAGTCCCTGGAAGAGTCCCTGGAAGTCCGCCAAAAACTCTTGCTGTCAATAGAAGGATAACGCAGCTTTGGCTTACAATATACATGGATCATGGATAATTAGTACCTATACAGGGTTATTTCTAATCAATTAGCATACCTCTAGGGGCTTATTCTGTACATCAAAACTAACAACTTCTGTTCTACGACTTTCGTCAAAACTCATTTTTGTTGTTCCATTAAAAAATCTTAGAATAAGAAGGCTCAGAACGATACTTTCATTCATTGTTCCTCTCAATACTGAAGCAACATTGGTATGAATGTGTGCGTAAGCGTCACGTAATTACATTGGCTGACACGCACACAGACTGATGAATAATATTGCAACTGAATAGATATTTCCCCAAAAAAGCGGGGAAATTGGTACACTGTTCCAATTTTGATATTAGTTTAAATTTGAATCTATATAGATATACATACAACTGTAATGGGGTCAATTATGTAAATTGAATATAATAAAATTTGAGAATGTAAATCGAAAATTTTATTGAAATCCGCATTTTCTCATTTTTGGTAGTATACTTTTCTTTGTCATCGAAATGCTCGGAAGATATTATCGTGTATTTAGTTGGCTTTCAACATTTTTCTCTTCGATTAAGTAGTATTTTATCTATCCATCGAGCAGCAGCAATGGGATTCGAAGGAAATCTATAAATAAATACAATTAAATGTAGTAAATGATTTATAATTGACCACTTAACAAGCTATGCTATATTGCGCCTAATACAATGTCATGTTACGCGCGACGTAATAATATTGTCTCCAAAAATATCCCAAAAGGGGCACTCGCTCGGGGTAAATATTTTTTTCATAGCTGGCAACATTTATATTGTAATGGCGTCTGATTTGTTTACGAATTTTTTTTCTGTTTTGACGAATGTTTTAGCTAAAATCATAAATTGTCAAATAGAACTTACGTGTGAAATGTGATTTTCTTATCCTTATTTTTATTATGAGACGCGTTATGACACCCTTTTACTGTACAGTAAGTCATAATAAAATAAAATTTTGCGAGCTGTTCGCCGTAGAACTTAAGCGTGACTACTGACGTGCCGCGAAACGTATTCAGCCTTCTAAGGCCGAATTGAAATTGCTTCAATCCGTTTGGGCCTACTCACGTTCTGAGCCTTATTATTCTAAGTAAAAAATATAGTTCACCTGCGACAAAATGTATGGAACAGCTGATTCTTTTTTTGAGTTTTGACGAATGTCGTAGAAAAAAAAGTTGTTAGTTTCGATGTACAGAATAAGCCCCTGGAATGATGCTAATTGATTAGAAATAACCCTGTATAAACTAAAACTACTACTACAAAACAAGCAATTGGATCATCCACAGACCTTTGTAGGTCTAGAGATAATCGAAATGTTCAAGCACACTGCCATTTGGCAGTGTGCCCAGCAAGCTGGCAGCATTGTCACGCTGAATGGCAATTAGTACCTAATTTTTAATAGATTAGCAGTTTAGAAAATAAATAACGCAATGCAAAAACCCCTAGTTTCGACAAGATTTTTCTAATACTAACAACCGAAGACGTTAAGCTTAGTTAAAAAAAAATATTAGCATTATTACTTCAAAAAAATTTACGGTGCGCAAAAAGGTAATAAAATTCAACAATTTTAAATAAAATCCATTAAGAGGCCGATTTAATGCTATCATGTTTCTCAAAATTTCCACATTTTTATAGATAAAAATTCATTAAGAAAAAAATATATCGTCTCTATAATAGTTTAAAAAAACAACGCCAATGTTTTAAACATTCAAATATCAATATCTTTTTATTATTAAATAAATTAGGATGGAGGACCATTAGGAAGATATCAAAATATACTGTTTCTTTTTTTTTTAAATAATTTATTATTACTGTTTCAAGGAATTCGTGTCAAACAGTGACACAAATTCCTTGATATTATTCCTTAGTAATTATTTTTCGCAAAAAATAGCAAAAGCGACTTCCATCGTGTACAGATGTATAAATAATTAATAAATAAATAAATATATCTTTATTGTACACAGAAACACATTACAGAAACTACTCAATATACAATATCCTGTACAATGGCGGCCTTATCGCCTTTGGCGATTTCTACCAGGCAACCTTTGGATGGACTGGATTGTTCTAAAAAATAGGAGTGTGGTCGGTGGTGTATACAATACAGTACATAATTACATTGACATAAATAGTAGCAATATAGAAAAAAAACCAACAGATACTATAGGTATAAATTAAAAAATATACACAAATAACTTCTTATAAATATACATACTTATATACTAATACCTAAATACATATACATAAAATATATACCAATTTTAGCTAACATAAGGAAAGACAATGTTGATAGACAAGATTTTTAAGTATGGGAAGGGATACAATTTTTATACAATTTTTAAATTATTGTTTTTTTTTTTCAAAATTGGCTTAGCTGAGTTGGTTTAAAATTTAACTAGGATCTCGGGAGTATACCCTTTCTAACAAAAAATATTTTTGACCGACGAACCACCGAAGGAGGTATGCAATTCGACACGTATATATATTTTTTTATGTAGAACCACGCATGACTTTTTTCATAGTAGTCCGATTTCAATAATTCTTTTTTTAATTCGAAAGAATATACTTTGAAATTGGTCCCATTTAAATTTTATTGAAATCGACTGAGCCATTTTTGATAAATCAATAATAATGTGAAAAATGTTACATCGATCCGTGCATAATATTTGCGTTCTAGCGATGCGGCCCGGCTTCGCACAGGTGTATTATACATATAAACATTTCTCTTGAATTACTCTATCTATTAAAACAAACTGTAGTTTTAAAGATATAAGCATACATGGGGACAGACAGCGGAAAGCGACTTTGTTTTATACTATGTAATGATTCTGTACATGGGTGAAGTCGGTCATGCTATTTTTTGCAAAAAATAATCATTTCAATTCGATTCATAATTAGTGAAAATATTTGATAATACACACAAGAAAATATACATATAGACAAACATAGAACCTCCTCCATTTTGGAAGTCGGTTAAAAAGGAGTTCTTGGTAGAGTATTAAAACAAAGCCTTTTTTATTTAGCTCAGGTCGATCTCAAATAAAAAAATGTACTTTCGCGATTTGAACACATTATTATTATGTACTACGGGACTAATCGCGCACTAAAACTACGAGATAATTAAATAGATTAAACACTTGATTGTTAACACTAAAATACAATTCAGAAAAAATACACTAAAAGGAAAAAAAAGAAGCTATATAAAATAGGGCAAAAAGGGCGGCCTTATTGCTTATAGCAATCTCTTCATCCCGACGTATCGACCCAGTTGCATCGATCGTAGTCACGGATTTTATTTATCTCGTAATTTTAGTGCGCGATTAGTCCCGTCGTATAAATGTGTAATTATAATTATCATTAGGTCTTACACACGGTCTCTGACCCCAAACTAGCAATATAACTGACCAAACAGTAGCAAAGCTTGTGATATGGCTGCCAGAGACTGATATACTACAAATACATACTTATATAGATAGTACCTAAATAACACCCAGACACAGAGCAAACACCTATGTTCATCACATAAATGCTTGCCCTGGGTGGCGATCGAACTCACGCCTCTTTGATCCAGAAGTCAGGGTCACTAACCACTTAGCCACCGAGGGAGCAATAAAAATGTATATTACCTTTCAATCAATCAATCTCTATTGCAACATATGTGGTATTACATGTAGATCTTAAATAACATGTTTTAAAAGCTATACACATATGACCCTATAAGGGTGTGGCAACGTTAATTTATATAATATTAAATTCTCCTATTTTTATTTAATCAATTAAAATTTCGTAGCATCCATCTGTCCTATAACCATTAGACATCCATTGCTGGACGTAGGCCTCCCCTATGGATCTTCAATAAAAACGGTTGGAAGCAAATTGCATCAAGTGCGATCCTGCGGTCTTGATGAGGTCATCTGCGTCCCACGGCAAAGACGACAGATTACTTTCCGACTGCGTCGATTTTTGAATGAACAATTAATTAATTCGATTTTTATTATGAATAAATAAATATTTGGGGACATCTTACACACGGCCTCTGACACCAAACTAAGCAAAGTTTGTGATATGGGTGCCAGAGACTGATAAATTACTTATAAATACATACTTATAAATCAACATTGTACATTTAGGGCGTTAACCTCGTTGTGCGGGCCCAACGCGGTTATCGATAATAAATTATATGTCTAACAAATAAATAAATAATATAAATATTTTGGAACATCTTACACACGGCCTCTGACCCCAAACTAAGCAAAGCTTGTGATATGGCTGCCAGATACTGATATACTACATAATACTTATTTTTAAATACATACTTAGATAGATAGTAACTAAAACCCATACACACAGAGCAAACACCTATGTTCATCACATAAATACTTGCCCTGGGTGGGGATCGCACCCCCGCCTCTTTGACCCAATAGTTAGGGTCACTAACCACTGAGCCACCGAGGCAGTAAATTATATCATTATTATAGTCATTATATCTAATACAGCTGTGTTGAATTTTTTATCAATTACTTGCTGTTTTAAACGGACTTCCAAAAAGGAGGAGGTTCTATGTTCGTCTGTATGTATTTTTTTGTGTATGTTCATTGATAATTTCGCACGTTGTGAACCCTATCGAAAAAAGATTTTTTGGTTCGAAAGGATATACTTCCGAGGTGGTCGCATTTAAATTTTGCTGAAATTGGCTAAGCCGTTTTTAAAAATCAATAATAATGGAAAATTATTATAATATACTACGGGACTAATCCCGCACCAAAATTACGAGATAAATAAATACCTCATCATCCTAATGGGATTATTTATTTATCTCGTAATTTTAGTGCGCGATTAGTCCCGTAGTATATTATAATAATGTATGAAATTATTTTTATCGTGCTTCACACACTAGGTGTATAGAAACTTTCTTTTTGTGATAAACATTTCAAAAATTGACGCGTTCGCAGGATTTGAACCTGCATCTTCTGGGACACCGGCCCAGATGCTTTGTCCAATTAAGCTAAATCGCGCCCTGCGAATCCGCCAAATTAGTGAGTATTTATCATTTTTACCAACTACTGCATTGTTGGAAGCGCCATTTGTGAGAACTGCTTTAAACCAGTCAGTCACTTAATGTGAAATTATTAGAACTTCTTACCATTAACGAGAAATGACGCATTGCTTAATCAATGAAATTATTTTTATCGTGCTTCACACACTAGGTGTATAGAAACTTTCTTTTTGTGATAAACATTTCAAAAATTGACGCGTTCGCAGGATTTGAACCTGCATCTTCTGGGACACCGGCCCAGATGCTTTGTCCAATTAAGCTAAATCGCGCCCTGCGAATCCGCCAAATTAGTGTGTTTATCATTTTTACCAACTACTGCATTGTTGGAAGCGCCATTTGTGAGAACTGCTTTCAACCAGTCAGTCACTTAATGTGAAATTATTAGAACTTCTTACCATTAACGAGAAATGACGCATTGCTTAATCAATGAAATTAATTTTATCGTGCTTCACACACTAGGTGTATAGAAACTTAATTATTATAATAATGTGTTCAAATCGCGATAGTTTAAAAACAACAGTAATGGAAAAATTGTCTAGATCAAATCGAGCGAACTATTCCATTGCGTACATAATGGAAGTCGGTTTGGCTATTTTTTGCGAAAAATAACAATATAGATCTCAATAAAGATCTCTTTTCCTTTTATTCGAAGTTCATCATATTAAAATAATAACGTGGGCGTGTTACAGACCCGCGTTATGATAGAATATGATGCCCTAAGGGCTCTAACTTTCGCCTGATTGCCCGCTGAAAAAAGCGATAACAAGATCGAGTTAGAGCAGGAGCGAGAACTGGTCAGCTATGTTAGTGCGAATGGGACAGCATTTCATGTGATTAGAAAAGTCATTAAATAATCGTATGCTAATCCTATCCCGCTTACCATGCAGCTAACAGAGAGCTCGTATAGTCTCTAACCGCCTTACCACAAAATATTTAAACACGACTTAAACACGGTTTAATTCGTGTCTGTGTTCGTACTAATAAACATTGTCTAAAGCGTGCGTAAAACTTTTATGGTAAGACGGTAAATGCATAAAAATTACGCCGAATACGAGTAAATATACGTACAATGTGTTTGCCTACCGGTGTCGGAGCCTTAAGCGGTAACATATATGGCAAATTTTGAATAACTTTTACTGTGGGGTCAACTCTGAAAACGCAAAAAAACAGCTAACCCATACCTTTTGTCGAAAGTCTTATAAAAAATCGTATGGAACAGCAGTTTTTTTTTTACGTTTTCAGAGTTGGTCTCATAGTAAGAGTTGTTCAAAATTTTCCATAGATGTCACCACTTTTGCCCTGATGCCGGGGCACTAGAATACGGCATCGGTATCTCCTGCCTGTAATAAGAACCTACTAAAAGGGGACCCCTGGGCTCGTGGCCTGCCCAGAGCCTCAACTCGGACCATCCACTCAAGCGGGCCCGAGAAGGACGGCAGCGTGTGTGGCAACGCTGTCGTACAGGACCGTACAAGCCTGGTCTACTACCAGGCGAGTAGACACACAAAGTGCCGGGAGCACCGGTGCGTTCCTTTTGGAGATCCCGGAGCTCCCAAGAAGGCAAATAGGCTGGCCACCGAGGGGGTTTTAGTGGGTACAATCCCACATAACCCGACTGCACCCCAAAGTGGTCGGGCATCTTAGGAAGATTTGCCCCTCGTAAAAAAAAAAAACTGTCACCACTTAAGGCTCCGACACCGGTAGACAAACATATTGTATATGAAAGTCACGTACCGGCAAGCGCAGCGGAGGACGTCTAGCCACAAGACAGACGACTTCATCATGATCGCAAATCGCGTCACGCTGGATAGGTACATGCTGCAACCGACCGGTTATCTATGGGGGAGGCCTACGTCCAAAAGTTGATGTTATATGGCAGAAGCGACAATGTTAATGAGTAAACTGCATTTAGGCAATATTGTATAGATAAATAAATACCTCATCATCCCGACGTTTCGGCCGAGTTGCATCGACCGTGGTCAGTCTACCTGTGACCACGGTTCGATGCAACTCGGCCGAAACGTCGGGATGATGAGGTATTTATTTATCTCGTAATTTTAGTGCGCGATTAGTCCCGTAGTATATAATAATAATTTGTTCAAATCGCGAAAGTTTATAGGCCTATTAAAACTTTTTAGGAGAAAAATTATTACTGTACTGTACAGTAAGAAAACTGCTTACAAATTGTGTGCACTGTGAAAGAATGCAGTTGACGGGTGACCGCGGCAGGACCGTACGATAATAAGTTTTATTTTTAAAGTTACGGAGAAAGCAGAACGTTTACGTAATAACAAGGTAATAGGGTTGTCAGATACAGTACCCACTTGAAAACTATTTATATATAGATCGACATTTTGATAGTCAGATTTTTATCTCCGTGAAGACTCGGTCAACATTGTACATTTAGGGCGGTAAACGCACAACGTGGTTAGTGGAACCACGTTGTGCGGGCCCAACGCCGTTATCGATAATACATTATGTATAACTAGTTTTTACCCGCGGCTTCGCCCGCATGATATTTTGATTTTTGTGCTATCTCATGGAAACCCTTTATTTATCTGGGATAAAAAGTAGACTATGTCACGTTCCGTCTTTCAAACCCGAGGAGGGCCTCGGGTTTAAGGTAGGGACCTTACCACCCTAATAAAGGAAGTGGAAAATCCAAAAAATAAAACAAAAAACGATTTGACGGTTGTTCGATTCGACAGTTGATTTTTTTTTGTCATTTCTTGAAGCGCTCTCTTGAATAGCTTCTCAGAGTTCTCAGATCTTACTTAACACTTATCGTTATATTATGAAAATTTTACGCAATAACATTATAATTCATAGCCTATGTGTTATTCTGATATATAAGCTATATTATTGCAAAGTTTCATCTCAATCCGTTCAGTAATTTTTGCGTGAGTAACAAACATCCATCCATCCATCCTCACAAACTAACAAACTTTCGCGTTTATAATATTAGTACGATAAATAAATAAAATAAATATTTTGAGACTTACACACGGCCTCTGACCCCAAACTAAGCAAAGCTTGTGATATGGCTGCCAGAGACTGATATACTACATAATATTTATTTTTAAATACATACTTAGATAGATAGTAACTAAATAACACCCAGACACAGAGCAAACACTTATGTTCATCACATAAATATTTGCCCTGGGTGGGGATCGAACCCAGGCCTATTTGATCCAGAAGTTAGGGTCACTAACCACTGAGCCACCGAGGCAGTCAATCTAATAAATGTGAATGAGCGTCATCACAGGTGCAGAGGTATACACCATTGTTTAGTGATGAGTAATTTGTTTTTCATTATTACCTTTCCCTATTTCCTGCTATGAATATAATGGAAATAAATATTTAAACATGCGAATGCTGTCTCTATCTTTTAATCTTATAAATATTCACAATCATATTATTTGAATATCATTTACTCAAATATTGAGAATCTAATTATAACCATCATTACCGCTCATCGATAGCAATAATGCACAGCACTTTATCGGTCTATGAAAACAATTAATGGGATAGAGAACGATATAGTGGGTCATCCCTCTGCGTTCCTCCCACATTTTACAACCCAATCTACAGCGAGATAAATATGTATTAAAGTTTTGTTTTTTGCGTTCCGCTTACCACCAGACGAGAATAATGCTTATTTCATCGTTAATTGCATTAAGTAGCACCGAGTATTTACTTGTAAAAATGTATTTTAAAAAAAATATAGGAGCGCGTTCAGTATTTTTCACTTCAACTGGCATTTATAAAAAAATATTATTTGAAAAATAATAATTATTTTTCGCAAGAAATCGCAACACCGACTTCCACCGTGTACAGAGTTTGTTAATTTATCAAAAATGGCTAAGCCGATTTCGACAAAATTTTAGTGAAACCTCGGAAGTTAATTCTATTTAATTAAAAAATATTTTTCTTTTGTCTTGGTTGACAATTGACGAAAACATCGATGAACATACACAAAAAAAACCATACAGACAAACATAGTACCTCCTTCTTATTGGAAGTCGGTAAAAAATGAATTAATTGAAAACCCTACATCATGATTAAGGGCGCAAAAATGCCCTACCACTTGGACGCCACCCTCTCAAACCCATTTATGCATCAAACGTCACGGTCCCGCGTCAAATTTTTCGCGCGCGGTTGCGTATTATCTGTCCCGCTAAAAACGTCTATCAAAGGAACAATAGACAAGCTACGTTCTAATAAAAAATACCGTGGCATACCCTAATTTATTGACAAAAGTGTTTTTTATAAGTCTATGATTCAAGTCTTACCTTAATACTTTAAAAAAATGGTAAACAGCCACACGGAGCCGCCAATGGCCGGATCAGCCATCCCCGAATTTAGAGCACAATATTTCGAACACAACACAACTAACACTGTAAATCACATACACCAGTCGATAGAAAACGTTTTTAACAACGTTTTAATATAAAACACTATACGATTTAGTTAAAATTAATGACATATTTTAGCACAAAATCGCTGCACATAATGCCGCTGGAACCGAGCCGGCGCAACTGGCGCAATTATAAAATGGCTGCCGACCACTCGAAAAGGGGAATGAACTGTTTGAGCACTCTGAGGCCATCTACGGTTCATCCCAAATATTAAATACTGGCGTTACTACAAAAAGGAACTCTAACATTACGGTTTAAAGCTGATTTTTGAAAAATCGCACCGCGGGTCCTATTTGTCCCGGTAACGGCTTAGTAAAGATTAGTCATGGGATATACCTTATCCTGTTAACGTTACGTGGAAACTAATTCTTCTGTAGTGCTACGCTTGATACATAGATATCATTTATTGTCAGTAAAGAGAATTACATTCATTAGTATCATTACATAGTCGCTTCCCGCTATCTGTTCCCATGTATGCCCATCTTTAAAACTTTGCAACGGATTTTGATGCGGTTTTTTTAATAGATAGAGTGATTCAAGGGGAAGAGTTATATCTATTATTACACCTGTGCGAAGCCGGGCCGGGTCGCTAGTACAATATATAATACTACGAGCAACGCCCTACGATTCGTCAAAAATAACAATTAAGTATTTACTTTCAGAATTATTACAGTGAATTATTTAAAAATTAGGTACATAACATTAAAAATCCAATAGGTATTAAAACAAGATGTCAGATAATATTTACTGTAATGAAATGAAATAGCATCGTCAAAAAATAACAATTTAATATAACACATAGCAGTTACATGTCAAAAATAGCACAATGATATAATAATGATGATCACAACGAAATGAGAAAAAGCCATTTTTCAAATCAAATATTACTTCAATTAATTTCAAGGAATGTCAGCGCAAATAAATAAACGTCAAAATTTCGTATTTATAAAATACATCAGATGTGATTGATAGAGCTTGGTTTCTCAGACAAATATATTATATTAATTGCTCATAAATATTTATATTAAACCTTGAGCACCTCTTGTGCTCCTATGGAATTACAATGGGAGCGAAGTTTTCAATTATCAAAATTGTTATTCAAGACATTGTAGCAATTTGCAAGTAATTATTGCGTACAAAAACTTGGTGAGCAATGAAAATCATGACGAATTGGGACATTGAAATTTCATTATTTATTTAAATATATTCATTAATTACCTGATGTTTTTTTTCTTTATTTAATTTATTCCTGCTAAAATCAATTTCGTTTTCACCATGGGACGTCCGCTGCTGTAAATATGCTGCTCTAAAAAGATCAGTTTGAAGTGGCTTGTATCCAGCGCGATTCTGCAGTCTTGATTAGGTCATCCGTTTACGTTGTAGGTCGATGTTCTACGCTACGTTTGCATGTTATGTTGTACTCCACTCGAAAACAGTAAGTTTTACAAAAAAGTTCATTAAAAACAAAAGATGCAAAATGTTATTTTCTACCTTAACTTTTGCCCTAAAGTGCATAGTTTCCGAGATATTGGCTAAAACGTTTATTCAAGATGGCTCTTGAAGCTCCAGCTAAATCTGTCAGCATTTTGTGATTTTATGCTTAGTAAGTGATCCTAAACCTTATTAAAAGAAAAATTGGATCGGAAATTTAGTGCAAAGAAAAATTCTTTTCAGCACATTTATTCGAAAATGACGACTTGGTTCGCCTTTAAGTGCGCCCAAAGGTGGTGTTTTCTATAAGGAACTTTATAAGTGCGCCGGAATCATTTTTGCCGCGCACTTTTTGAATTTGGAACAAATAAGTGCGCCGGAATTATCTTTGCTGCGCACTTTTTGAATTTGGAAGTATTTGTAATTATTAGTGTTCAGCGCCAAGAAAATGAATGAAAAGAATGTAATAATACGTTTTCATTTGTTTTATTATTAGATACCATTTAATTTCAATTTAGTTGTTACTCTAAATTTTATTAAATAATAATATTACAATAAAATATGAGGCGCCTTTTATTTTCTCATAGAGGTGATGAAAAGTAGAGTGTACCACTCAAAATATATTTTTGGCTCGGGCGACGTACTTTGAATCCCTCGCTACGTTCAGGATTTTACTAAAGAATTCCTCACTTCGCTCTGGATTCAAAAAAGCGCCCTCGCCGTAAAAATATTATTTTGCTCCCTTATGATACAATCTACTATTTTTTCCCAGGGTATTTTATTTTTCCGAGATAAAAAGTAGCCTATAACACTTTCCAACCCTGAACTATATCCCTATATCCATGACAAATCTAATCTATTGGATGCGTGAAAGAATAACAAACAAACCAATAAACACACTTTTAGATATATAATATTAGGTAATAAAGATTCGTGCCAACCATAACATGGTACCTCGAAAGGATGTAATGTAGAGTCGTACAATCTTAAAATAAACCTCATAAAGGCGCCATGTAATATTTTTGCGACTTTGTACATTTCCTCTTAATATCGAGACCTTGAATATGTAAAAAATAACTCGTAGAGAATTTCCCCAAAATGTTGAAGCTTAGTAAAAACAATTAGGTATAAACTATTTCCTTGTAACAAAAATATGTATGGAAATATTTTATATTTGTTTTAGTAAGCATTTTCCTACTTCTTTGAAATAATATGTGTAAACAAAACCCTCGCTTTGATCAGCAAATGATTAAAAATTCGAAACATTGGTTTTCAGCAATGTACCAGCCAATGGTTAAATTGTTTATATAAGTAGAACATTTTTGTGATAACAATTGTTGGTTTTTGTTTACAGTGTAAGGAATTTCTGGGCATAGATTTGTTTTTTTTTTATACTAGAAATGATAATAATAAAAATTTTATATTCTTACCAATTGCTACTATGGAACCAACCCAGAAAAAAATCTGTTCGATGCATTTTGTCGACAATTTTTCGTCTATGGTTCTGATTTTTTTACAATAATGTTGTAAAATATTTTTGCTAGATTTACATCCCGTAAAAGTAGTTATATTACCAGACAGTACTAAAATGGATGAAATTATTAAAAGATGAATATTCGAGCTCTTAAATGTAATTAAAAGTAGCTAATTTGCTTCGTGTTTGGAAGCGATATTACGTTAAATACCTACATAATAATAAATTATGAGGATTTTTGTTGATGATAAAAGCGCATAGAATTTATACGATTATAAAAACGTCTATGTAATTTACAACATTCTTTTTCTAACGATATCTGAAAACATAAAAAATACTAGGTATTTTTTACTCGCCGTAAGAATTCTTAAGGAAAATCACGCCATATTCTTTTCAACCCCGTATAAACAAATTTGATTCCCACGACGGACAATAAACACAACATTTTCCTCAATTTCATTGACGTATACGTGTCTTTAAAGAAATCCAATTTTTCATTCATTTATTAGCTATATGACGTTACGGATCTCTAAGTTTCACTGCTGTACCTATGTACATCCAGATCCGTAAGGAATTAGAAACATAGAAAGAAAGAAAATTTTACTAATCAGAACGATTCAAAAAGGGTCATCCTGTCCTGACGTCAGTCCACCTTGTGGATAGACGTCCTACGCTGCGCTTGCCGGTACGTACAACCTCCACTCGAGAACTTTTCAACCCCATCTCAGGTCATCAGTCCTCCGTCCCTTGCTCTTGCCAATCAACTGCGCTATGTCGGTTACTTTGATTCCTAAAATAATCGCGAGGTGAAAAATTTAGTGGCATCTGTTTAAAAACATGGAAATATACGGCAACATTTTGTACCTTTTGCGTTATTTTCGGCTGTTATTAACGGACTAAGAACCGGTCTTAAAGGTTATAATAACTATATAAGAAAAAAGAGCGCCGTCTGATATGCGTTTGCCGAATCCTACCGCCGACAGCCAGTCTGCTCTAGACCGCGCAAGGGGGCGTACGCATTTGTGTCGATTTTTCGCGGGAAAAACGCCAACGGTGCACGAATTACAAAACTTACGTGATTCTAAATTCAAAAGTTTAAATCATCAGTGCAGTGTCGTGACAGTGCTATCTGGATGTTCGAGCTGCCTGGAAAAGTGGAGAAAAATTCCTTTTTTAAATATAGAACGCGAAGATCGTTGGTTTGATATTACCTTTCAGCTGTTTAAATGTTACTTACACTTGGGCTTGTTACGTGAATTATGTAAATTACTTTACGTTGAAAAGAATTAAGTTAGTAATGTCTGCAAACGATTCGTCGAACGACGTGTTGGTGCGTTTGGGACCAATGTTGATAGGTATATTTATACGTTTGATTCAAGACTAAGGTCGCTGAGGCTTGAACAAAATAATACCTGATTATTTAAATTATTAATTTAACTCTGCATAATCTTCGTACACAAATTGGCTACCTATTTTAAGATGTTCTGGTGACCTTGCGCATTTTTAAATAAGTTTAAGTTCTTCAATTCATTTATGTCTACAGACATTATCATTTTACCTACTCGTGCCACACCATTGTTTTAAATGTGCATAATTTAAATTTGTTTTCAAGCATATCGAATAGGAGTTTTCTTTTCAGTCGGATTTTTGAATGAATACTTTTGTAACTGGTTGGCTGGTTTTATAGAACCTAGATCATTGGTCTATTGACTTAATTTTTCCTACGTTTTTTTTTCAATGTGCTTAGTATTATTGTACAAATTTATTAAAAATCAAAATTATGTCGTCATAAGATCAAGACAACTGTGTAAGACTGAAAAAAAAATGTAAAAGAAGTTTTGCCGTTACTATTATGACGTAATAGCAAAAAATTAAGTGTACATAAAATCCCATCAAAAACATAAACATAACATGAGAGCCAAGTTCAATATTAAAAGCATTATGTTCGAAAAGTTACAAAAATATACGACGTTCTAAAATTAATTTAAATATAGCAATTCGTTTCTTGGTGTTAATGCAGTATTTTTTTAGTAACTTATTCTTGATTTCGTAATTTTGAGATGTAATGTTAAGTCAAGCTTTGACCTCAACGTGAATCTCAGTAAGTACCTGGGCTGAGCGTATCAAAACCTAGATTGGTATTAAATTGGCATTTTTTTTTTAGTTTTAAGTTTCACAATTATTTGATACATTGTATTTAATAAATTAATATTATGTAGCGCTCGCAGCGTAGTTTGACTAGGTGTTTGTCAGCGATTACCGAAATGAAGCAACGTTCCGCACGGTCAGTATTTGGATGGGTGACCGCGGGTGACATTTTCCAACTGAGCGCTGCCGTGGCTCGGACGACATGTTAAATTGTAGGACCTAATTGTTTCAACCGTTTAGCCATGTCAGAGGCCTTCAGGCGGCCTAAAAACTCTGACACCAGAGCTAGCCACCCGCGTCCTAAACGTACCTGCTTACTTACATTTAATAAATATTTATCAAAAATAATACACGAAAATTATTTTTATTAAGTTAACATAATATACCTAATGTATTGAACCTTACACTTGCATATGATTAAGAATCAAAGGTCAGACATACGAGTATTTTCAATGTTTTATCGCGTCAAAGCAAAATCACTGCAAAGTGTTGACCGTGTTTAATGAAAATTAATGGTTTTTCAATTAATATATACACTACTAGTTTTTACCCGCGGCTTCGCCCGAATGATATTTTGATTTTTGTGCTATCCCATGGGAACCCTTTATTTATCCGGGATAAAAAGTTGACTATGTTACTTTCCGTCTTTCAAACCCGTGGCCGACCTTACCCTTAATAAAGGAGGTGGAAAATCAAAAAACTAAAATAAAACGATTTGACGGTTGTTCGATTAGACAGTAGTTTTTTTTTATATTTCTTAAAGTGCACTCTAGAATAGCTCGCAGATAGCAGAATTTTTTTCCTACTTACTTAACACTTATCGTTATATTATGGAACATTTACGCAATATCATTATAATTTATATCCATATCCATATCCATCAGCCAATAGACGTCCACTGCTGGACATAGGCCTCCCCTATGGATCTCCAATAAGACCGGTTGATAGCGACTTGCATCCAGCGCGATCCTGCGGCCTTAATGAGGTCATCTGTCCACCTTCTGGGTGGACGTCCTACGCTGCGCTTGCCGGTACGTGGTCTCCACTCGAGAACTTTTCGACTCCACCGGTCATCAGTCCTCCGCGCTATGTGCCCTGCCCATTGCCATTTCAACTTGCTAATCCGTTGGGCTATGTCGGTAACTTTGGTTCTTCTACGGATCTCCTCATTTCTGATTCGATCACGCAGAGAGACTCCGAGTATAGCCCTCTCCATAGCTCGTTGGGCTACTTGGAGCTTACAAATAAGGCCCATAGTAAGAGACCACGTTTCTGTGCCATAAGTCATCACTGGCAACACACACTGGTCGAAAACTTTCGACTTGAGGCACTGAGGTATGTCGGACGAGAAGACACTACGCAATTTTCCGAACGCTGCCCAGCCCAGTTGGATTCGGCGATTGGCCTCTTTGTTGAAGTCGGACCTACCTAACTGGACTACTTGTCCCAGGTAGACGTACGAGTCAACGACTTCAAGAACCGAGTTTCCAACATAAATCGGGGTGGGTAAAACATGGGAATTACACATGACTTTCGTCTTGTCCATGTTCATCTTAAGACCCACCTGTTGAGAAACCCGATTGAGGCCTTCGAGCATCGTGCTGAGCTCTTCCATCGATTTTGCCATGACTACTATATCGTCGGCAAACCGAAGGTGAGTGAGGTATTCGCCATTGATATTGATGCCGAATCTTTTCCATTCCAGGAGCTTGAAGGCGTTCTCCAAAGTAGTCGTAAACAGTTTCGGAGAAATTACGTCTCCCTGTCTTACGCCTCTTTTTAAAGGGATCGCCTTGGAGCTCTCTTCCTGTACTCGGACTGACATAGTGGCGTTATTATACAAGCACTTCAACACTTCGATGTACCGATAGTCAATACGGCATCGTTGGAGAGACTCGAGCACAGCCCATGTCTCGACCGAATCAAAGGCTTTTTCATAGTCCACAAACGCTAAGCAAAGTGGCAGATTATACTCTTCGGTCTTCTGTATAACCTGCCGCAGCGTATGAATGTGGTCCATGGTGCTAAAGCCTTTTCGGAAACCGGCTTGTTCGCAAGGCTGAAAGTCATCAAGCCTGCGCTCGAGACGGTTCGTAATGACCCTTGAAAACAGCTTATAAACATGGCTCAGAAGTGAGATGGGTCTGTAGTTCTTCAATAAGGTGTTGTCACCTTTCTTGAAAAACAACACCACCACGCTTCTGTTCCATGCTTCTGGCGTGATGCCCTCGAGGACGACGGTGTTGAAAAGCTTCTGGAGGACTTTAAGTACCGGTGTTCCACCCGCTCTCAGCAGCTCTGATGTGATACCGTCGTCACCCGGCGCCTTGTTGTTCTTAAGCTGATTCAGGGCCATTCTAATCTCGTACAGGCTGATGTCCGGGATATCTTCGGTGAAGTGTCGAGTCAGCTTGGCTCTTGGATCTTTGGCCGCGCTGCTAACAGGCTTAGCGACCGAAGCGTATAGCTGTCCATAGAACCTTTCGATCTCCTCTAATACCTCTGCCTTGGTCGACGCTACACTGCCATCTTCTCTCTTCAGCTTTGTCAACTGGCTTTGCCCAATAGACGAATTCCTCGCGAACACTTTGGAGCCTTTGTTCTGCTCTATTGTCTCTTTAATATGTTTAGTATTAAAGAGACGAATGTCGCGCCGCACGGATTTTGAAATTTGTCTATTGAGCTGCCTATATGACTTTGCATCATCGGAAGACTGCAGTCTCTGTAAGCGTCGTTCGGCCATAAGATTTAGAGTTTGATCGGAAAATTTTTGAGGTCTCTTTGTACGACGGGGTCTAAAGAATTTAGCACCCACCGTCTGGACAGTTTCTACGAGCCCGTTGTTAATCTCGTCCACCGACGCAAAGTTCTCCAGGCAAGCAAAGCGATTTGAGAGCTCGACCTGAAAGCTCTCGGGGTTCTGGATATGGGCACGAGTAGGCCGGAGCGTAGACTTCATCAGGCGTGACCTTTCGAGTTTAACGTTAATATCCAATGTGCCTCTTACGATTTTGTGATCACTACCGGTTTTCACTCTGTGGATCACGGAGACATCATTAAATATCCATTTCTCAGTGGTCATGATGAAGTCTATCTCATTTTTGGTGGAACCATCGGGGCTCATCCAGGTCCACTTCCTGTGAGGCGGCTTCTGGAAGAAAGAGTTCATCATGAAGAGTTCCTCTCTCTCCAGAAAGTCAGCCAGCCTCTGGCCCCTGGGGTTCCGTTGTCCATATCCAAATTGCCCCACTCTCAGCTCATCATCGCTTCTTTTGCCCAACTTTGCGTTGAAGTCCCCCATAACAACAGTAAAGTGGGTCTTTGACGTATGTATGGCCTGACTTACGTCTTCATACATAGTCTCCACTTCGTCATCTGGGTGTGACGAGGTCGGTGCGTATACCTGAATGACCTTCATCGAATACCTCTTGGATATTCTGAGTATTAGATATACAACCCTGCTCGACACACTTTCGATGGTGATAATGTTGTTTACGAGGGACTTATGAACGAGAAAACCGACACCACCTTGGGACCGCTGGTCACCTTCCCGGTAGTAGAGCAGGTTGCCGGATTTCAGAGTTATCGTGTCCTCCCCCTCTCTACGGACTTCAGACAACCCCACAATATCCCAACGCAACCTACTCAACTCTTCTTCCAGCTCAGCAATCCTCTCGTCAGTCCTCATTGTGCGCACGTTGTGTGTTACCAGGGCCAGTCGTCGTTTGCGGGAGTGGTAGCCGGGCGTCTGCCAGGGATTCTTAGCACCCCCTTCTCCGCCGTTACCGGGGCCGCTACCGTAGCCCCGGGCTAGCGGAGCTGCTGGGGACTGGGGGCCTGATCTATTTGTTTCTGCCATATATTGGGGGTATTTGCCCATAATCGCCGCGCTGGGCAAGCGTGGTGGCGATCGCAGAAAACGTAGCTTCGCGACAGAGATGCTGCTTCCCATCCCTGCCCTGTGCTATTTTAGCTACGTTTTTATTTGAATGGTTATACCGCCATTAGTCGGTTCCGCTGTACCTCAGTCGGCTCTTACGACACCTGGTACTAGAGGGGGGTGCTATTCTACTCTGCCGACACCCCACGGCTAATAATTTATAGCCTATGTGTTATTCTGATATATAAGCTATGTTATTGCAAAGTTTCATCTCAATCCGATCAGTAGTTTTTGCGTGAAAGAGTAACAAACATCCATCCATCCATCCTCACAAACTTTCGCGTTTATAATATTAGTAGGATTTTACTTCAAATTACGGGAATTTTAACTATAAGCGGTATTTAAATCCTTTTTGGTCAATCCTATCCTACTAATATTATAAACGCGAAAGTTTGTGAGGATGGATGGATGGATGGATGTTTGTTACTCTTTCACGCAAAAACTACTGATCGGATTGAGATGAAACTTTGCAATAACATAGCTTATATATCAGAATAACACATAGGCTATAAATTATAATGATATATTGCGTATGCGGGCGAAGCCGCGGGTAAAAACTAGTATGAATATAATTTTTCAGTGCTTTCTGAGACGGGTCCACGCGCTATTACCTACTCAATAGTTAAAGGATTTTTTTGCGTATGCAGTTAAACTGCTTATTGCAAATTACAAAAACTCACTTAGCGGCTATGAATAGGTAGTGTTAACAAGATACAAATACCTAAAAATCAAAATAGTTGTCATCCTAGTTCTAGGTATGCACAAAAATGAATAAACCAATAACTAAAAACTAAGGTGAAAATCAGTGCAATCAATATTATGCCAAAAAACCCCAAAAAAGCTAGCCGAGAAAAAATCATACGTAGGGTCTACGTAGAAACTAGTCTTAAAAAAAAACTAATTTGAACCTTTAAAAAATACTGTTTTTTCGCCTCAAACGAAGTAAATAAAGTAAAATGAAAAATAAATTCTAGTTTAGTTAAATAAAACAAAAAAACTGCCAACATCTTTATTGAATAAAATAATTGATTTTGATAATATTTTAATTTACACTAAATGATGAAATTAACTAAATTAAAAATAGATAAAAACAATCTAATCACCTACACTATGAATTTATCTAGATCTTTATCTTAAAATATATTTATGGTATTTCGAAATAATCATAGGTCATAAAAAATAATAACTTATTTATAAGCAAAAATACAATTTTTCAAATATTTTGCTGATTTTTTGAATGGAAGCTTAAGATAAAATTAAATGGCTTGTTTAATGACCATAATAAACACAATTTCTTCAAAGTCACGCAATAAATGAATGATGGATAAAAAATAAAATGGTGTTGAACGATAATTTTGATACGTTTTAACCGGATATGATTTATGACTTTTTAATACCTAAAACAGTTCAATGACCTGCAAAAAAATGATTTTTTTAGGATACCGCAGAAACATGTCATATTCATTACAAATGTACTCACAAAAATATTATTTATTTTGTGGGGAAAAAATGAATGACTTCAATTTACGGTGTAATTTTAAAATCTTCCCTTCTTTGTTCCATGATATTAAAAAAAATGCAACTCGGATTCGACAAAAGGACGAAACTGCTTTTTCTTTTTTAAATTTCGGGTTGGCTTATAGTAAAATTTGTTGATATCATCATCCATCCATCAGCCAAAGGACGTCCACGTAGGCCTCCCCTATGGATCTCCAATAAGACCGGTTGGAAGCGGCTTGCATCCAGCGCGATCCTGTGGTCTTAATGAGGTCATCCGTCCACCTTGTGGGTGGACGTCCTACGCTGCGCTTGCCGGTACGTGGTCTCCACTCGAGAACTTTTCGACTCCACCTGTCATCAGTCCTTCGCGCTATGTGCCCTGCCCATTTCATTTCAACTTTCAGCTAATCCGTTGGGCTATGTCGGTAACCTTGGTTCTTCTACGGATCTCCTCATTCCTAATTCGATCCCGCAGAGAGACTCCGAGCATAACCCTCTCCATAGCTCGTTGGGCTACTTGGAGCTTACTGATAAGACCCATAGTGAGAGACCACGTTTCTGTGCCATAAGTCTTCACTGGCAACACCCATTGGTGGTATTTGATAATTATGCCCTAAATTAACCTCAATTTCGACTTACCTAACCCTTTTTTATGAGGACTGTATATTCCCTCCGACTTTACTAGTTCTATATTCCTATTCCATCCATAGGTTGCCTGACAGAGATCGCCATTAGCGATAAGGCTGCCTCTTGTTCCACGCCATAGTTTAATATATTTATATCTGTGTATTTTTCTTTGTGTTAAAAATAAAGAGTTCATCTTATATCTATATTGATCAAGTCATTTCTATCGTATCCAAAAATTAACTCTACATAGTTAAGTGTGTGCAAAATTTTATTTCAATAGCTTTTCATTGGAGTATAATTATTCTGCATTCATTACAAACACATTCTAATATTACATTGTGAGTTTTAGCTGCACACATTTCGAGTTGGTACTAGTAGTATTTGGTAGTAACCGGTAGTATCTGGTAGAAACAGACTAAATGGCGAAATTCGCGGCTGCTTACATCAGAAAACAAAGATTTAAAAATGATATTTAGTTTTCTGAAGAAGACTTTGTTGTTTTTTTAATTCGCTTTAGTGTTACTGCTACACCTACGTCTTACCGAGTAAAAGAGATAATGCAAAAATATATCTGACTGCCTCAGTGGCTCAGTGGTTAGTGAACCTGACTTCTAGATCAAAGATGCGTGGGTTCGATCCCCACACAGGGCAAGCATTTAGTGTTTGCTCTGTGTCTGGGTGTTATTTAGGTATTATCTATTTAAGTATATATTATTTAAAATATGTGTATGTAGTATATCAGTCTCTGGCAGCCATATCACTAGCTTTGCTTAGTTTGGGATCAGATACCGTGTGTAAGACGTCCACCAATATTTATTATTTTTTTATTATATCGGACTTTGCCTATTACTTTGTACAGTATTTAATTATTTACCTTATTTGTTTTTGAAAATTATTTTCCTATTAATTCCTGTAATAACAATCACCACCAGCCAGTCTAGCCGTGACCACGGTCGATGCAACTCGGCCGAAACGTCGGGATGAGGAGGTATTTATTTATCTCGTAATTTTAGTGCGCGATTAGTCCCGTAGTATAAAATAATAATGTGTTCAAATCGCGAAAGTTTAACAACAACAATCACCATGTAGAGGAATTTCGTATTTCGAGATCTTTTTATCTTCTGACATTGGTTATGACGTTGCCACATCAACATTGAGCGTAATTACGTGTACCTAATTTAGTTATGGGTAGCTTAAATATAATATAATATTATAAAGGTGATAATTAATTTGTTTGTTTAGTGAAATTTGTAAAAAAAAACATCGATTGTTTAAACTGTCCCTACTTTTATCTATCTACTCGTACGTAATAATACCGTTGTTTTCCTTTTTGACCGACCAACCGGAGGAGGTACTCACTTCGACGCATACTCGTATTATATATATTTTTATGTATAACCACGCATAACTTTTATCGTTGCCGTCCGATTTATAATTAATAATAAATATTAATATATTATTTATAATTTTTAATTTATTTTTTTCAATAATTCTTTTTTTATTAGAAATAATATACTTTGAAATTGGTCCCATTTCAATTTTATTGAAATCGGCTGAGTCATTTTTGTTAAATCAACAATAATGTGAAAAATGTTACATCGATCCGTGCGAAATATTCGCGAGTTCTGTACACGGGTGAAGTCGGTCATACTATTTTTTGCATAAAATAATTATATTGTTGTCAAACAAATTAAAATATTTCATGATACCTAACAATAAAATAAACATAATAATAATTTCAGGAGACTCCATCAAATGTTATTATTATAATGGTAGTTATTGAACATCTCAATTGTGTCAAGTCGAGTGGGTAGTCGGGTTATTTTGTTTGTTTAGTTTTGTAATATTTATTGCTTTATCACGAATTTTTGGTTGTTTATGTTTATGTACTGAGTGTGACGACGATATTTTAAAATGTTAATTAAGTTATTTTTATCATGTAAGCGACAGAAATGTCTTGAATGATAAATAAAATTCTTTAAACCTAATTTTGAAGTTTTATACGATGTACAACTATAAAAGAACAGATTAGGTACATTATAAAAAAAAAAACTAGGGTGCCGCCGGCAGCGGGGCAGGGCCCATGCTACCGGTAGTGGGGGCTATAACAGGCTGAGGAGCCTCCTGACGTCGCGCGCCGTGTCCAGGATCACTGCCTTCTCAATCAGGCCCTTGACCCAACCGGCAATTATAATTATTTTTAGCACGTAGTTCAGGTATATGTACTGTATTTTATTATCATTAACAGACAAAAGCCCTGAAAAATCACTTTAATGACGTGAGAATATTCATTTATGAATATTAATCAGGTTATTTACAGACCGAACAAATACATGAACAAAGTACGGTTACACGAAAAGCAACAAACAAATCGAAATCGTGTTGTTTTCTTCAACCAAAAGTAAATATTTACTCAGTAAACTAAATAAAAGGTATCAATTTTTATGTTGTGGAAACGGAGTCTAATTGAGTTCGATGTCATCTCCGTTTCATCAGTAGGACGTCCTCTGCCAACCAAAACACATTTTCTTATGCCTCCCTTATATTACAACGTTAATCAGTATTAGCCGAATCAAATTTCTTGGCGGCTGTGAAGTTAGCTACAAGCTGCGCAAAACCCAATCCTGCTGCTGCAATAAATCCAGCTGTTGCAATCAATCCAGCTGCTGCAATAAATCCAGCTGTTGCAATCAATCCAGCTGCTGCAATAAATCCAGCTGTTGCAATAAATCCAGCTGCTGCAATAAATCCAGCTGCTGCAATCAATCCAGCCGCTGCAATCAATCCAGCTGCTGGAATCAATCCAGCTGCTGCAATAAATCCAGCTGCTGCAATAAATCCAGCTGCTGCAATCAATCCAGCTGCTGCAATCAATCCAGCTGCTGCAATAAATCCAGCTGCTGCAATAAATCCAGCTGCTGCAATAAATCCAGCTGCTGCAATAAATCCAGCTGCTGCAATCAATCCAGCTGTTGCAATCAATCCAGCTGCTGCAATAAATCCAGCTGCTGCAATCAATCCAGCTGCTGCAATCAATAACAGCTGAGCGAGGACTGTCCAAAAATTGATGGATGGATCTCACTCTAATGACCTTTAACATGAAAACAAATAGTTTCTAATTAATGCGTTAGGCACAAAACCTTAACTATACAGCTGCTGCAATCAATTCAGCTGCTGCAATCGATCCAGCTGCTGCAATCAATCCAGCTGCTGCAATCGATCCAGCTGCTGCAATAAATCCAGCTGCTGCAATCAATGCAGCTGCTGCAATCAATCCAGCTATTGCTATCAATCCAGCTGCTGCAATCAATAACAGCTGAGCGAGGACTGTCCAACAATTGATGGATGGATCTCACTCTAATGACCTTTAACATGAAAACAAATAGTTTCTATTAATCCGTTAGGCACAAAACCTTAACTATACAGCTGCTGCAATCAATCCAGCTGCTGCAATCGATCCAGCTGCTGCAATCAATCCAGCTGCTGTAATCGATCCAGCTGCTGCAATAAATCCAGCTGCTGCAATCAATCCAGCTGCTGCAATCAATCCAGCTGTTGCTATCAATCCAGCTGCTGCAATCGATAACAGCTGAGCGAGGACTGTCCAACAATTGATGGATGGATCTCACTCTAATGACCTTTAACATGAAAACAAATAGTTTCTATTAATCCGTTAGGCACAAAACCTTAACTATACAGCTGCTGCAATCAATCCAGCTGCTGCAATCGATCCAGCTGCTGCAATCGATCCAGCTGCTGCAATCGATCCAGCTGTTGCAATCAATAACAGGTGCGCGAGGACTGTCCAACAGTTGATCGATGCATCTCACTCTAATGACTTTCAACATGAAAACATATAGTTTCTATTAATCCGTTAGGTACAAAACCTTAACTATACAGGGTTATCCAGAATCAGTTCTACCATACATTTTGTGGACTCCAAGCTTCTAGCAAATATCTACAGAGCAACAATCCCTAAGTGAAAGGAGTAAAAAAAATGACCAATTGCCGTCATACATATCGACTTAAATACTTACATTAAATAATTCCCAATGACCCGTTTTCTCGAATCTCGAAGTTATGTAGTTACAAGTTTGTATGGAACAGCTGATTCTTTTTTCTCAAATTCTGGGTTGGTCTCATAGAAAAAGTTGTTCGTTATGATGATCCTAATCACCCTTAAGCTTAGTACAGGGCAAGCAAATAACAACAAACAAATTACAACAAATTTCTTTATTGAGGTAAAAACGACCAGAATCAATAACATTTGCCTCACAAAATTAAAAAGAAAAAAATTACACAATACGGAATGAAAAAAATGATTAAAAATTAAATAAACATGTGTAATAATCATCATACAGGATAATAGGAAAATTATAAAATGCCAAACAACAAATCAGTACATACAATGTCAAAATTAGATGCAAAGTCACAAATTTACATTTCTTCGATAACAAATGAACCATCAGCTCGCTTGTTTCGATCCCACTGGTCAGTGAGATTTTCACAGTATGCCGTGAGGACGGTTACAATCGATCTCCATTTGTCAAAAATGATATCGCGATCAATGTTGGCAGACAAGAGTGCATTGAAGTGAGTGCGAGAGCGCAACATAGAGCGTGCTACAGTACGACTATGGTAAACGTGGAAAAGGCACGGCTTCCGGCCCCGTCAGTTTCACGGTGAACCAGGCTCGTCCTGTACAAATAAGACACATAGCAAATTATGCAACTCAATTGAATCAATTGACTAATAACCCTGTAGAGATGGCAGTTAAACTATTATTATCGATACATTTACGTTCCAAGGACATACTAGCTAGTATTTATGGCTTAGCCTGCGTTTAATAAATCAGTCACGCTTACGTGACTATGATTAAACAATATAGTATCTTATAAACTAATAACTCTTAGTGATTGATTGATTCACCCATACGGTAGCGCTCGCCGTCCTAAAGGTCAACTTTGAATTAATATAGTTTAAAAAAAAACTTAAAAATACACGCTTACATAGCATATCAAACTAAAAATGTAAAATAATTTTCAATATAAGCCAAAAATAACAATGACTTACACTTTTTAGTTTGATGTACTATGAAAGCATGTTTTTTGTTTTTTTTTAAACTTTATTTATTTTTCAATTTTTAGTAATCGAATAAATGCATTGTCATCGGTCTTTGATAGTTGTGCAAAGTTTAAAGAAAATCTGATCGCTTAAAGAAGGGTAACATTGAGCTCAAAGAGGTTGGTTACAAGCAAACAAACATACAGCTGAAACTAATAACAGCGTGTTAAAAACGTTCGAAAATGACTTTTATAATCATTCAATTAATTAATTTATTTACGTAAACAAGAATATTTAAAAAAAATATTGTACACGTATTTTTTCTTTTGTCAATCAAACAATAAATGACAAAGATAAACCTTGTCAAAGTTTGGGAGTGGGGGCTCGTGACGTCACTAGTGCGTTACATTTGTATAAGTATACTAGTGACGTCATGTTGAACTTTAACGGGCTATATCTTCAATTAATATTTTGTTAAGTTAACATTTTAAAAAATACGTGTCTGATATTTTGTGATACTATATTTGACGGACTAATTATATTTTTTTTAGTCAAGAAGCCTATTGGTAGTGAGGTTGTGGTTGTGCCCGTACCAATGAGTCCTTTGGAATTTATGTGTACGGAATTTCATACTAATCACCCTTCGTAGCCCTACGTCATGCAGTCGACTATTAATAAGGCTGTTACAAATACAGCATCGTATGCTATGATATCCCTTTCGCACTATATTAATTTAATGCTTGTTCCTACTCTTATCAGGTCTCGTTACCATTTACGCATAGATCTCCTGAACATCAATATCATCATAGTGTTAGCCGTAGGACGTTACTGTTGGACATAGGCATTCATGATTGATTAAATTGACTTAGTCGTGTTAGAGATCTTCAAGTGACTTAGAAACTGATACCGAGGCTCTTAGACAAGCGGTCTATACGGACTTAGTATTTTTAGTCCAAATTTTACTTTTTCTAAGGAACTAAGGTCACAAGTTCAAAGTTCAAGACAAACAGCCTAATGAGTTAAGAAAAATCTAGTCTGAAGTTGTAACGTGGAATATATAAGGCCAGTCTCACACGTGGAAACGAAAACGCTACTTAAAATGTTAATAAAAGCCATTTTAAGTTGCCACGTGCCAGTTGCGCAACTGAGGAGCGTTTTTGGACTTCGCACGGTATGGTCGTATACGGGATTCAAAGTTTAAAAAACGATTCGCTGTTAAAAATCTGTTTTTAAAAAAAAGACTTATTATGAAAATTAACTTTAACTATTTACTTGAAAATGATGGAATTGCGAAAACGGTTTCGCGCAAAAAAAATTAGGTTTCGAAAAAATATTTGGTAAAGCAGGTTTGTTCATTTTTGTGATTGCATGATGAAGTTCCATAGTACAATTTGGTTAAGGCGATGCATAACATATCAGCATAGCCTTTATAATAGCCACTACTAAATATAGGCCTACCCACGAAAGATGATTGAGCCATATCAACCACACTGGCAGAATATACGTAAGAAAATAAAATGTATAACGTACTCGTAGGTAGCTAATATGCTTGTGCCAACGTTGAAAACTAGTTTTACTTAGGTTGTTACGTGTGAGCGTGGCTTAGTTAGTGTTTCACTTAGATTGCTTTGACCTAACTAAGTAAATAGCTATGACAGATGAGTGACGTCACCACTGTCAAGTTAAGTGAACAAATGACATGAGTGACATTGAAGTTTATTTCAGATGCAAATCGCTTTTTTACAGGTTTTATACGATTTGTACTATGCTGTAGGTTATATTTTATGATTAAAACTGTAGTAGACTTTTACGACCGATACTAATAATGATTAATTTGTCAACGAAGTCTTTAGGCACTTTTAACTGACTTCAAAAAAAAGAAAAAGGAGGTTCTCAATTCGACTGTATGTTTTTTGAAGTAAAAACTTCTTTAGCGGCGTTTTGCACTTTTCGGAATGGGTAAAAAATGTTAAAGTTAGTTGGCGTCAAGACATGACCTGATCGGAAAATCGTAAAAACGTAAAAACGCAAGTCTTCACTTCTGCCGGCACTCCTGGAATGCAACTCGTTGTTGTATGTGTGTGTGTGTGTGTGTGTGTGTGTGACCAATTTTGTTGATTAATTTGGTACACCGCATTGTGTTTTAGTAAAATAAACAGTAAGTAAAGTAAATAATACTTCATCGATGATACATCGATTCATGCGAACTGTTCAAATTCTGAACAACTGAAGTCGGTCGTGCCATTTTTGGCGAAAAATAATCATTTATATTTCAAATCTTTTTATTTTGATAGTTTTGTGTTTCACACAATTAGTCATTTATACTCTATAAAATTTAACTTGATCTCTGCGACAGTTTCATATTGACATATTTAGGGTTGAGATAGTGGTGGAAAAAATCGATTTTCAAACAATGTTGTGATGAAATCGAATGTGTAGTTGAAGGTGAGAAATTGGATTTTATTTACTTACTATTATTTAAGATCAAGTATGTACACATGTAAATAATGTTATGATATTATTTAAATACTCATAATAATGTAACGATAGTATTTATCGACGATTTTCACTATTATCGATGCTAATGTAACATATAATTGGGTTTAATTTAATTACACATGTAAAAAATGTTATGATATTCAAATATACAATAAAATTAATGATAAATTAAGTTTTATTTAAAATATCGTCAGTATAAACTATCGATATTTTAATTAAAACTCCATCTAAAACTCTGTAGTCACGATCATTCGTCGCCCATCACTAATCGACATGCACATAAAGTATGACATTGACAGGTACTGTCTGTGCTATTAAGAAATTCAGGACTTCATAGGCGTGATTTTTCTGACAGCTGTCGCAGAGATCAAGTTAAATTTTATAGGGTATAAGTATTGTTAATGGTCTTCTTTGTTTCCTGGACAATTGTATTGTAAACAATGCCATTCTGACAAAATAAACAAAAATGTTATTTTTGTCTTTCAATATTTTTTTTGATAAATCACAATTAAAACACCACTTTCTTTTTCTGAAAGTGTTTATTTATGTTCCTATAAATATGATATATGTTATTTCTCTAACTATTTTATTATACTTTTATTAAAAGTCGTAAAAGTAAGCGGTTGACATGGAATAGACTTTTTATAGCGTGATAGACAGAAAAATCGTGATTTTATTGGATCAAAATCAACATAATTATTATAGAAAGATTTATTCCAACAATATTTTATATAAACATACAGATTTAATACTTTTACCATTTAATAAAAGCTTTATTTGATTTTTATTCAGTAGACTCTTTGTAAAGCTTTAGAATCAGTATAGACCGGTGAGCTGTTTGGTGTATAGGTGTGAAACGTTAATTGTAAGAAAACTTTCAAATTAAAATTCACAAACATGTTCCTCGCGTCCTAGTATTTTTCAGTAATTTCAACTCCAGTCTCGACTGCATTAAAAGCAGAATTATTCGCGATAAAAAATCTGTTGATTTAGGTACATAAGTTTAAGATAATAAATCAATCGTGTGATTTACGTAAGAAATAATAAAAAAATAGAATATTCTTTAACGATTATGACTACCCTTCTGAAAATCCCTGCTCTATGAACATATAATTAGAACAAGGATAACTTGCAACTATGACATTTGTGCTTGTAGAAAACTAATAGTTAAAATTAAGGCAATTGTGAGGTGCCAACTTAGCCATACAAAAACCAAAAGCTGTTATCTACCTCAAAATATTGTCCAATTTGAATATTTTATTTTTCATGTTATTAGCACTTCAATAGCTAATATATATATATATATATATTTATTTATGTATTTTTTGCAAAAACTTGACTGAAAAGTATCCTTAAACTAAAAACTTTTCTGAAAAGAAAATAAGACGTACGAGCGTGCAATATTTCTTACACAAGCGATTGACACCAAAAACCATAACATTTGTTAAAATTTAAAAGGTGAAACCACTTTTCTCCCGGAACGTAAATTTTGTCAAAAATGTACTGAAAATTTTCTCGACGTTCTACAGAAAACGCGAAAACACTGGTCGGTTCACGATCCTCTTAAAATTAAGAGTCACAAATCAAATTTAAATGCTTTGAATTAAAATTAAATGCTATAAAGTTTATAGCATACATTAACTTTTTAGTGCGACATCTTCCTTTTAGGATAAACATAATTATGGATTATCTTATCAATGCTTTTAGATTAGTAGCTATTTCCGATGTTTTGTCACGAATCAACGTTAATTGGTTTGAGAAAAGTGTTATTTTTATTATTCTTGTATTACTTAAGTTTTTGCCGGTTGGAGATGGCATTTTTGATAAAAAAAGAAATACTGAGAAACTAGTGTTTATAAATACAGAATATAGGTATGACTTGAAAAAAAATAAAGTATATTTGGCATGCATTTGTGCTATAAATTTTTAAAGCTCAATGAAATATAATCAATAAGTTATAAAATCAATATGATACAAAATCACAGAGTAATTATACTTTTTATCATTTTACAATTACACCACAATTACCTATTAACTAAAGTAAAATACAGTAAGAGCGGCCTTTATATATACCTTGAGTAATGTTTGCCAGGCATATTTTATAACTCTACTAAAATGCACTTAAAATGTTAAAATATAAGCTACTTAATAATATACATAATTATTCACAAAACAGTGATATTGAAAGATAAATTTAGCAATCTATTCTTTTATAGGTTTATAATCACATACTTTCGATCTTTTTACAGTTTTTTTATGACAATCGATGCACCTTAAATCTTTTATAGTTTTTCAATAATACGAATCGACACTTAAGAGGATCGTGAATTTTCGCGTTTTCTGTAGAACATAGAGAAAATTTTGGTTACATTTTTGATAAAATTTACGTTCGGGAGATATGTATACAGGGTTATTTCTAGTCAATTAGCATCCTTTTAGGGGCTTGTTCTGTACATCAAAACTAACAACTTTTGTTCTACGACTTTTGTCAAAACTCAAAAAAGAAAATCAGCTGTTCCATACGTTTTGTCGCGGGTGAACGATATTTTTCTATGGAACAACAATTTTTTTTGACTTTTGACAAAAGTCATATAACAAAAGTTGTTAGGTGTGATGTACAGAATAACCCCCTGAAAGGATGCTAATTGATTAGAAATAACCCTAGGCTGTTTTTAAAATTTAATTTCTGGAGAAAACTATTTTTACAACCTACATTTTTTTAATTATCCTTAATTTGTAGCATAATGTTATAATTTGGTGTCAATTTCTTTGGTAAAAAATATTGTACGCTCGTGAGTCTTATTTATTTTTTCAGAAAGATTTTTTTTCATGAATACTTTTTAGCCAAGCTTTGCGTAAAAATATTATGCCCTTTTTAGAGGATTATAACTTTAAGGTAATTTCAAAAACTGTACAAACGAAGTCGCATAATCCTAGCCATTGAAGTATGATTACATGAAAAAAGGACCACTCAAATCGAATAATATTCAGAGATAGGTAACAGTTTATTGTTTCTGTATTCATATTCATTTATTGATACATTTTAGTACACGTCATTTAATTACATCAATCATCAAATAACAATTTTAATACAAAATAAATTCTCAAATAATTTAAAATTATGTTCATTCTAATTAAAAATAAAATTAAACACATCAAATTATACGATACATTACAACAATTGCAGAGAAAAGAAATAATATGAACTGAATTAAATAATTATAAAGCTTCATACTAACAGTATGTGGTTACTTTTAGCGTCATGAATTCTTTTTCTATATCATAGAACGCCTGACTGATAAGCCACCGCTTTAGTCTTGCCTTGTATATATTATGGTCAAATTAGATGCTTCAATGACATTTCGGGGAAGTCTCTTATAGATCATAGTACCCATGACATGGGTCAACTTGGTGGACTTTGTCAGCGTTCGTTTCACAGGTAAGAGCCTGTTCCTGTGACGAGTAGTACGCTGTTGGGATTCATATAGTGCTTGCCCCATCACTTTGTAAGATTCAAGGTTAATTCTCACATAAATAGCCACTTGCATAATAACTATAGATGGCAGTGTAAGTATATTCAACGATATGAAAAATGGTCTAGCTGATTCATCAGTCGGGATGCGTGCCATTATGCGGACGGCTCGCTTTTGGCTAACAAAACCATGTATGTATGTATGTATCACGTATGTATGGTCAACTAGGCGCCTCACGATTGCCTTAACTATTTAGATATCGCAGACCAAATAGTTGCATATATTTACAACTCTGCAAACCAGGATATAAAAAGTGAATAACTTTTTAATGATTTCTGACTGAAATTCTTTGATAAAAATACTCCAGTAAATTTAGTTAATGTTTTTTTTACATCAAATATTTACCTAATTATATTTTAAATTTTATATCTAGATTTAAATAAATAAAGTAGTGCTGACGTCAAATTTTAGATGGAAAAGTAAATTATACCTTAATTATAAAATATAACACAATTTATGTGTTGATTTACTAGACATTTCAAACTAATTTATATTCTTCCGTTCTTGATGTATAATTAATAACTAAATATTTACCGAACTAAATATCAAGTTATAAATGTTAAAATTTTAAATTTATATTTATAAGGGGACGTCCACTACTCATAAGACCGGTTGGAAGCGCTTGCATCCCACTAACTATAAATTAAATTCTTATTTGGCATTTTTATAATACTGTGGCTGTGTAGTTTTGTGAAGAGAAATATTAAAAAAACCGGACAAGTGCGAGTCAGGGTCGCACATCGAGGGTTCCGTACAAATCCAGAAAATTTTCACAAAATTGGGAAGTATGTTGTAAAATCTCTATACTATAACCACCGACTAAAACAGTTTTTTTTTTCACTTTTCTTATCATACATCGAAAATTACACATTGTTAATATAATTAGAAACCTGTTTTAGCACGTGCTAGTGAAGTTCTTTTATAATATGATACGTTACATGATACGATTTACTCACTTTGAATTCTGAACTCATATTTTATGAATTTTGAGGCCCTATTTTTTGTGATTTAAATAAAAATGTACAGTTTTCACATTTATTCCTATATGTGTACTTTGAGACAATGCTTCTCGTCAAACGTTATAGTTATATGTCAACGGAAAGTACCCTGTAGATTTAGATTTTTGTGAGTGTCGAAATGTGCGGTTTTTAACGACATAAACAGCTCTAACTTTTTTAAACGACAACTGAGAAGTTTTTCTTTTACACAACTGCAAGAGACTATAAATATACGTATACAGTTTAAATTTCAGCCCGATATCTTTACGTGTTTCCGAGATAAAGAGTCTTGACATACACAAAGACGGATAGACGGACAACAAAGTGGTCCTTTAAGGGTTCCGTTTTTTCCTTTTGAGATACGGAATCCTAAAAATGAATATATACAATATAATACAATATTTTCATTAATAACAGCATTGTTACATGTCAAATCAATTATACAATTCATCAATTGTTACTCTTCACAAAATATGATACAATAAAATTGTTAACTACAATTCAATACGAATAATACGATTATGTAAGTATGAAATACTGTAGGTATTGGACTTTTAATAGTCCACAGCTAAACGTAGTCTAAAGACTGGTACAGTATTTTTTATACTATGTTTGAAGCACGTTGATGGTAAGTCGTGGTTAGCTTAGTAGATCGTAAGTATAAGTAGTTATGTATTCCATGCCTAATACGTTCCTAGCACGGTCATGGTATAGTACGTATAACCTTCCTATACCCGCGCGTTGGTCTGAGAGACCGACGAAATAATAAAAATGAATTCGCATTTATTTCATATTTAAACAATGCACAGTCTTTTACTTTTTTCTAGCTGCCTCATTTGTTGATAGCTTCACTTCAGTATGCTGAACGAGCTTGTGCAAGTACGGCGTGTGGGTGTATTTGGCGTCCATCGGTCCGTAAGACCGACGCGGGTATACGTGTAACAAAATTTTTTGTATGAAATGTTTGTGTGGAGTTTAGGTTATTTGATTTTTTTATGGTCTAAAATCTTCATAGCTACAAAACTCATATGGTACTAAACTGATTTTTTAAGAGTACTTATTTTAGTTAGTTTTTTCTTCAGTTGAACAAAAATTTGATATTTTTGAATGAAGGCTTTTACGTGAAGTTTGATATTATCCAGTAAAATAATAAATTATTTGTATTATTAATTGAATTTATGTTTTTCTTAAATCTTATAGCTACCGGAAAAAAAATACATACGTAGCTTCTACTACTAACAATAAAAATGGGTTCACGAGGTTACGGTCTGTGACACCGTGCGTGGGTATAGATGTTAAAAAATTTGACGCGGGTATAGTAAGGTTAAATGGACATAAACCTTTACCTTAACCACAAAGAAGTCTTAACATGGTGTATGTAAAAAAAAACTAGTTTTATTACGTATTTTCTGGGGTGTAGTCTAAAAATAAACACAGGTTTAGTCGGAATAGACATGTTTATAGTTACAAAGTTTATCTAAATATTTGATCGATATACCGATATCAAATTTCTCAAGAGTGTTAGATATTAGCTGCAAAGTGCAGCCAATATTTTACTTAGATTGTCGAAATGATAAGAACTGGTAAAAAGCCAGATGAAATCGCTTCTGAGGGTTCCATACACATAAATTATGCAATATTCAGGAGATCCGATAAGTAATCGAACCAAGAATGAGACGTGCATACGAATTAAAGTCACCGCCTTGGCCGGGGGATGAGTAAGTTGCAATGGCAGTGGGCAAGACACAGTGGAATGAATAGTGTTAGTTAGTTCAAGCAGTTCACATAGATAGTTTGGTGTACGATTTATAGTGTGCTGTATTGTAAGGTTCATGGACTTTCAAAGCTGTAGGTATATTAAGTTCGTCATTATAAATATTTTTACTAGGAATTATAGGACAAAACCAAGAAAAAACATTTAGCTTTTCCATGTAAAAGTTCATCGGTTCTCGACAAAATGTATAGAACAGATGATTTCTATTTTACTGATTTTGAGGTTAGTTCCGTTGTAAACATTATTGTGAGATACCCGTTTTCCACTTTTATACACCTATTCTGAAAAAAAAAATTATGTGAACTGCAAAATAGCGCGAACAACGCAACATAATATTTTAGAACTTATTGACAATATAATAACATATTTAAAAAAAAAACTTCCGTAACCATATTTCAGTCTAGTCTTAGCTTTCCTTATATAGAGATCTCTAAAATAAAAAATGGAAGACAGTTAAAATACGAAACAATATTTAGAACGAATAGTGTCGTCGATGCCTACACTAATACATCATAGGAGTCCATGCAATTAATTATCTGACAATTAATGACAAGTTTGACGTTCGTGCACCGAAATAATTTGCCGCCATTATGTCAAAGCTTTTACAGTTCGTATTTATAGTCTTTTTAAATTTATTTATCTGTTTAAGGCAATTGTGAGGCGCCAACTTAACTATACAATAACAAACTGTTATAGACCTTTTTGATTATGGAAACTAGCCTGGTTTTTGCACATTTGAACTGAATTATAGCACAGGTAAAAACCACGCTTTATTTTAGTAGAAAAACAATCTATTTTTAAAAAAGATCGCTAAATGCCATCGAATTTATAGTAGTAGTTATCTACTGAAATAAAGCGTGGATAACACCTGTGATAACTGTGTAATGTAATCAGCACTTCAATCGCTAGAATTAAACGTCTTAGTTATTTAAGATTTTTATAAGACCTTAAAGTTATATCCCTCTAAAAAAAACTGGACAAATGCGACTAGTGAAGCTCTTTTAAATGCTAGCTTACACGATACGATTTACTCACTTTGAATTTTGGACCCATATTTTGTGAATCTAGGCCCTATTTTTTGTGATTTAAATAAAAATGTACAGTTTTCAGATTTATTCCTATATGTGTACTGTGAGAAAATGCTTCTTGCCAAATTTCATAGTTCTATGTCAACGGGAAGTACCCTGTAGGTTTTGATTTTTGTGAGTGTCGAAATATGCGGTTTTTACGACATAAACGTAAGTATAATAATAAAATAAATATAAGTATAATATATAAAACTTGGATCGGATATTTAGAGCGAAGTAAAATTTCTGATTTACCTATAGATCTTCTCTCTAGTTTTCCAAATAATACCGGTTGTAACCACCTTGCAACCAGTACGATCCTGTTAAAACTAGGACCATACTACTAGATTATTTTCACACGGTTTAATAGTATTCATACCACAAAAAAAATAGATATGAGAAGCACTTAGCCGGCTTTTTATCTAGACCGATTTTAGGCTACGCGCTATCTGTCAGTCAATGTTGGAATTTTTTTCAGTAAAGTTGTTCGCAAACGAACTTCATGCCACAGCCACAAACGCTACCGCTAGTTATAAATACAGCTAAAGGCAACTACTGTATGTGAAGCATGATAATTGTTATCATACAAACCTTTGAACGTACACTGACGGACACATCCCTGGATAAATAAATATTTTGGGGACATCTTACACACGGCCTCTGACCCCAAACTAAGCAAAGCTTATGATATGGCTGCTAAAGACTGATATACTACATAATACATTCATACATAGTGATCGGACGTGGAGAGGCTCATCGACGGCTCATGCTGGGGTTGCTTTCTTTATTCGAGAACTTAGTGTGGTCCCATCAGCAAATAAGTAGCTCTTCGTGCTACGAGTATGTAGCCACGCTATCATGAATTTTGTACACCTTTGTTATATATACAATCTTGGAAAACTTTTGTAATTATGTATAGGCCGGTTAACTAGCCCGTGTGTCAGTTTTTAAGCCGGTCGAAGGCCTCTGACATAGTTATACGGATAAAACAACCAGACCTACAATTTAACGTGGTATGCGAGCCACGGTAGCGCTCAGTTGTAAAATGCTGCCCGCGTTCACTTATTCGAAGATTGACCGTTCTGAACATTACTTGACTGCGATCATCGCTACGAACAGCTAGTCAAACTATGCTTTAAGCGCTACAAAAAAACGTAGCAGCGTTTTTGGCTGTAGCGCCACGTTCGTTTGCGATAGCACTACGTTACAGAGATGTAGAGCATGCACATATAATGTCATTAATCATTTGATTATTAACTTTCCGCCTAGAAAAAACCTAACTTGTCAACTTAAAAGAGTCTATTACTAAATTACTAAGTAAGATTAAAAAATTGATTGATGTTCGCAGTAGGTGTACAAATTAATGTTATTTTTTATAAAACAGATTCGTGTGACTGTTCACGAATAGTCAATTTAAAGATTAGCTTATCAAAAGAAGTCTATTAAATATAAGCTTACCATATACGATGTGTACTGATCAGAATTTCAGTAGATAAAATTTCCTGCATCACTGAGTTTTATATTAGTAATTATTTAAGCTGCCTGTCTCGGCTTTGCCTGATCACTACATGGTATAAAAGAAAGTCGCTTCCCGCTGTCTGTCCCCATGTATGCTTATATCTATATAACTACGCAACGGATTTTGATGCGGTTGTTTTCAATTGATAGAGTGTTTCAATAGGAAGGTTTATAATACGTATAATACACCTGTGCGAAGATGGAGCTGGTCACTAGTTGAAAATATAGCTCACGTTTTTCATTTTTAAAGTAATGCAATTTTCTATGGTTGAAATTAATAGTGTCTGAAAATCTTTAGAACCTACTTATTAAAAACAAAATCATAAAAATCTTCTGTACTATAATACAATGTGTTTGTCTACCGGTGTCGGAGCCTTAAGCAGTGACATCGATGGCAAATTTTGAACAACTTTTACTATGGGACTAACTCTGAAAACGTAAAGAAAACTGCTGTTCCGTACGATTTTTTATAGACTTTCGACAAAAAGTATGGAATGGCTGTTTTTTTGCGTTTTCATAGTTGAACCCACAGTAAAAGTCATTCAAAATTTGCCATAGATGTCACCGCTTAAGGCTCCGACACCGGTAGACAAACACATTGTATAATATAGGTTTTATAGATTATTTGACATCTAAGCAGTGGCTTTTTAGAATAGGGATGTTTACCGGGTATAAAAAACCTTTTTTTAATCAGTCCTTCAGTTAGATTACTGAAAAATATTGAACACGTATTTTTTCTTTTGTCAATCAAACAATTAGTGACTAAGATATACCTTGTCAAAGTTCGAGAGTGGGGGCTCGTGACGGCACTAGCCGGTACATTTCATAGCGGTTAGTGACGTCACACGGAACTTTAACAGGCTATATCTTCATCAATTTGTGTTAAATTGAGAAAAGAAAAAATACGTGTCTAATATTTTTTGACAATCTATTTGACGGACTAATTATATTTTTTAGTAAACATCCCTATTAGCACAGTACAGTCACAGTAGAACATAATCTTGTTTGTTACCATTACGACGGACAAACGAATGGGTTTAATTGTTTGTATGGTATGAAACAAAAAAAATCAGTGCCCAACATTGCTCCCCCCACCCTTAATTATCTCGATAAACCAAAAAATCTTGCACTAAAGTTTGAATCCAAGCATCGGCAAGCGCAGCGTAGGACGTCCACCTACAAGGTGGACGGATGACCTCATCAAGACCGCAGGATCGCGCTGGATTCAAGCCGCTACAAACCAGTCTTATTGGAGATTTAGGTGGCCTATGTCCAGCAGTGGACGTCCTATGGCTGAAAAGACGGAGACTGAAGGTAGAGTTCTGTCAACATAATTATAATCATGAAAACTATTAATATACTACTAAAGGTCCCGGCACGTAAGTTGAACCAAAAAATATCACTCTCTCTCTTTCGTTAGCAGAGAAAACAAAAGAGAGGTAGCTATGGTTTAACGTTCAAGTTGTTTGCCGGCTACTATACAAACACCCAAAGTTATCTTCAAACATGAATATGCAATTTGAAACAAAAAAAACATGTCTATGATTAATTTTTCTATCTGCACTTTGAGATGGAACAAAAAACTAGACAGGTTGGTACAATTTAAATAATACTGTAAATATTTTATTATATTGAAAAGTAATTAGTGTTAATAGTAGTATAATAATAAATTATGCACTTTTTTCTCTGAATCTGACATATCTATTTGACTATCGATATTATTTGTTCATGTTTGCGGTTGGAATTTTCTAACTGAGCGCTATCGTGGCTCGGATGACACGTAAAATTCTAGGCCTCGGTTGTTTTAACCATTTAGTCATGTCAGAGGCCTTCAGGCGGCCTAAAAAATCTGACACCAGGACTACCGACCCGGTCTATAGATAGATAAACTCTTTATTGCACACCAAGAAATAAACAAAAAGAAGAAACAAAGATACATAAACAGTGTAACAATGGGCGGCCTTATCGCTGATACCGATCTCTGCCAGGCAACCTTAGGATGGAGAGGACAGAAAGCGTATAAATGATGGACGGGGTGCGCATTAGTTAAAAATTTAATTTAGATTATACAACATAAACATACATACTAATAATATTGATATAAATACTTAAAATACCTAAAAATAAAGAAAACAATGCATATAAAAATCATAAAAGAAACCTATGACGAATAATAAACTAATACATAATAAATTACAATATACAACTTACATACCTACATCTATACGGACTTACTTGCGTAAAATAGTTTTAAAACTAAGTCTAAAGTTCATGTAAAGTAGGTAACATATTCTTGCAATATTATACACAAGGTATATGACAAAAAACTGCACTGTAGTAGTTGACATTGAAACTAATTCAGATTCCAGACAAATTATTAATTTTTTGTTTCGAAACAAGCACTTTGTCGGTATACTATATACCTATCAATACTTATTTAATACACACTAGCTATCTGTCCCGGCTTCACCCGGGTACGATTGGCTAAAGAAGATAAATAGTAAGGATCCCTAATTTTTATAAAAATATAATATACCTAGTGTAGCTTCCCAACAGTGAAAGACTCTTTCAAATTGGTTCTGTAGTTTCAGAGCCTATTCGATTTAAATAAACAATCAAATCTTTCCTCTTTATAATTTTTGTATATTTATGGGTATTACCTATTAAAACTGGTTATACAAAAAAGTGCTTTAAAGTAAAAATATAAATTAAAGCAAAGAATATACGTATATGTAATATGTGTAAACGCTAAGCTGGATAGATAGGTGCGAAAAAAATATGTAAAAAAGACGAAATTAAAGTTTTTCCCAAGATATTATGGCTTATACAAATAAACGCATATAGAAAAGGTCTACATAAATACCAAATTTTGTACCCATAAATTGTTATAGCCGTTCTCAAAAAAAATATCAGCCAAAAAATTTCTTTAGTCAGTTGTATTACACAATGTAATATTCCATAATATTACAATACAATACAATACAAAAACACTTTATTGACACCACAAGTAGTAAAAAAAATAACAGAAAAATATTATATTAATATTATGTATATGACACCTTTATGAGTTTTGCGTATGAGTATGATACCTTTTGAAATATGCTACACACACTTATGACTGTTGAACAGTCAAATTCTGTTTTGCAAAATCTCAAAAACTCAATAAACCTGTTTTATTAGGTGGCCTTCTTGCGCCGTTTTTGTTTTTTGGTACTGACAATTAAGTATCTTTTGTTCTATAATTGCCAGAATAGAAAATTATTTAGGTACGTTGAAGAGAATTCAAGATTGTAAAAAATATCGTTAGCCATAAAAACTACACGAGTCGGTAGTCTATTTTTATCCTTGATCGTTTAAGGCTGGCGCACACGAGCCCGTAGTCATATGTGTTAAGTAGCACGTAGATGACCTGATATAGCCCATTCGCTTGCCGAGAGGGAGTCGCGTCGTTCGTTGAATTTTGGTTGTTTGTTTGTTGATTTTATGAAGGTTTTTAGTAACTTATAAAATCCCACTTTCCTCTGGTCATAAGTACACCTCAATACGTCAATACACTCTTGGCCGTCAACACTGAATTTGATGTAATTTTTGACAATTGGAACAATATATTACCTATTTGACATGTTGCGAAAACTTGGCCGACCAATGGGACAAGTGCCGTCGAATAGACGGCACAATTGAAATTTTAGAAATTGTATGATATTTTGTAATAGCCGTAAATTTTGTTGTAATTGTTGTAATAGCCGTGGTGGTCAAGAGGTAGTGACACCCGCCTTACAATCGTGAGGTCGTGGGTTCAAATCCCCGGTCCCGTACCAATGAGTTCTTTGGAATTTATGTACTGAATTTCACACCACTGGCTTTTCTGTGAAGGAAAACATCGTGAGGCAACCTGCGTACGTCCTTAGAAGAAATTCAATGGCGTATGTGAATCCACCAACCCGCACTGGGCCAGCGTGGTGGATATGGCCCAATCACCCTTCGTGGGTAAGCCTACGTCCTGCAGAGGACTATTAAAAAGGCTGGTACAGATGTACAGATGATATTTTGTTTTGACATTTTTAATTGGACATGTTTAATCTTGATATTTTTGGCATATTGTAGCATTGTATTGTATTAGTAATAATAATAATTGTATCCTTTATAATTTCATTCTATTTCCAATTTGTTTTGTAACAATTATTATGTGATATATCTATTTAAATGGTGTAATTGTTTATATCTCAATAAACAATTAAACAATAAGTATCTAATCACATTATATCAATTTCTAGTTCATTTGTCCATTTAAGCATACCCAATTTAAAAAGAGGAGGTTTTCAATTTGACTACATGTTTTTATATGTTTGTTACGCGATTATTTTGATATTTTTATTTGTTTGGTATATCATTAATTTGATACTATTTAAGTTTTATCGAAATCAGCTTAGTAGTTTCGCGAAATATTCGAATTCTGTACACAGTTGAAGTCTGTTATGCCATTGATGGCGAAAATTAATTGTATGTTCTACAACTCAACCAAATTATAATGTAGTGTGTGATCCGGTTTTATATTAAACTACACTTTATACACTCAGTCCAGTATAAGTTATAGAAATTTCTAGTTCAAACTCTAAACTTCTAGTAAACTGTGTACATCGAGCCCAACCAGTGTGACCGCACGGTCGAGAATTCAGTATAGACTTTAAGACATCGCACACTTATAAATATTAATTACTTTAAAAATAGATTCAGATTATGCAGGTGGGTTTTATATATATTCTGAGAAACAAGTAAATGTTTGATACAATCTAATCGTGCAAGCTCTGGACAGACGCGAACACGCGGACTGTGATGCCAAAGTCATGGTCGATTAAAATATTCAAGACAATTTATATTCGATGGAACACCAATTTTTTTTTTGAGTTTTGACAAAAGTCGCATAACAAAAGTTGTTAGTTTTGATGTACTATAGAATAAACCCCTAAAAGGATGCTAATTGATTAATAACCCTGTACAGATAGGTACGTTCAGTTTTTTTTTCAGTCATTGGACGTTAAGACGACGTTTTGTAAATATGTAAAGTGCAGGAACAAAGGTATAATTATGTTCATCTTTAGGAACGACTTTTACTTTCGAACCAACTACAAAATTGCGGAGTCGATGAACTTTTTATAAAGTAGAGCTGAGTTATTTTCACGATTCGTAGGTGGACTGAAGTTACCCGCGTAGCCTAGCGCGGATTAGCAAATTTAAATTGGCAGTAAGCAGGGCACAAATGTAGTTCAAAAAACTGGTGGCCAATGGAGTCGTAAAGCTTTGGCTATATTCGTTAATTTTTTTCTCCAACTTTTGTCGAAAGACTAAAAGCGTAAAATAAAGAAAGGTATTATTATTATATACTACGGGACTAATCGCGCACTAAAATTACGAGATAAATAAATACCTCCTCATCCCGACGTTTCGGCCGAGTTATATCGACCGTAGTCACGGGTAGACTGGAGTGTAGAACAGCTGGTACCGCCAATTCAATTTGAACTTGAAAAATTGTCACTACGACACACAACACTGACGGTATCTAACAATGTCCTTCTACCTACACTACGCGATTTACATTTGTTGACAACAAGATTCCACGACGCCGATAACTTAAATCCATCCTCCCGGTTGAAATTCTTATGTTTTTTGATTTTCACCGCTTCACGAACTATTCTTGAAAAATAGTGTCGATCCGTGGAGAGGACTTTTGGGTCGTGGAGCTCGATCCAATGACCAGTACCTCCGTCAAGCAAATGCTCAGCTATATGAAATCGCGAAAGTTTAAAAACAACATAAAGAAAGGTAGTTTGGCCATGTGGCCGTCTTTCAAATATATGCCGCTCTAGACTTCAGCCTAATGGTAAATCCGCTACTTCCTAAGATAAATCGCTCTATTTATGTTAGAAACACTTCAGCAGTAGGCTCTACCTATCAGGAGCAAACAAAAGACCTGAATGACAATGTTTTGGGTTCAGAAACCGAACAAAACAAAAAGTATGCCAAGGACATTTACATCTTGATGGTCGCTTAAGGAAGCCGTCTTCAGATAAAAATACTTTGATGTTTTCAGAGCAAACATAGCGCTATTTTTATGTGTTTACCACTCATTAGCGAGTGAGTGGAGCAAATATTTGCGATGTAAGGAGCTAAGTACTAGATCTTGTTGGTTTCTTTTAACGGCATTTCACTTAGCATGCCATGCCGCAGCTATCTTGCTCGCACAGTTGCAAGTTTAATTAAATATCTAAAACCTCTACTCAAAATGTATCAATTTTAGCACGAAGGTATGTTGATTGAAAGTTTGGTTTTCAAATATTTTGATTTAATAGAAGAGATCACAAACTGTTATTTTCGTTATTTCGATCTAAAACCTTGTATCTTGATACACGCATATTTGAAATTTGATTACATGCGCAATGAATTTCCAAAAATAACATATATGGTTGTTGTTTTCAATCATAACGCGTATCTATAAATACAAGTATATTAAAGAAGAAGGAAAGATTTTGTAATCATTTTGACTGTCGGAAGAGAAAAGAAATACACGTTATTGTTATTTCTATTTTTGCCCGACGAAACGGAGGAGTAATATATATTTATATTATGTGTAACCACGCATAACTTTTAACGCAGTAGTCCGACTTCAACATTTTTTTTTATTGAAAAAAATATACTTTGAAGTTGGTCCCATTCAAATTTTACCGAAATCGGCTGAGCCATTTTGGGTAAATCAACAATAATGTTAAATTGCTACATCGGTCCGTGCGTACTATTCGCGAACTCTGAAGGTTTCGCACGGTTGAAGTCGGTCATGCTGTTTTTTGCAAAAAATAATTAAATATACTATTTTGTCAAATAAAAACACATCAAATGTGTCATCCGTAAGCGTGATTTTAGGTTGCCTTTGGTGTCAAATTGCGCGAGCAGTATAGAACTTGGCGGCTATAATCCCATTAAAACAATGTGTACAGAAACGAAAAGTTTGTACACATTTTCGAACGAATTTTCACAGGTAGATAAAAACAACTTAGCACGCGGTTGTAAATTGTACAAATGTACACATACAAGTTTATGGTTAAAACTAATATTTTGTGAATGATATCAATCAGTATCTTTTATTATTGTTTGATATCTTGTTAATTTAATCTCTTTCGAAATCTATATAATTTACATAATAAACAAAAATAAGATAATTGAAAATAACAGTATTTTACGTTTCACGATGTCCCCTTTTTAATAATTTCATTAAAAGAAAATTGTTCGTAAAGTTAAGTATACGTCCGAGCCGTTAGAAGTTCTAAAATAGGGCGCTAGATCTGACCAAATAATAATATATACCTAATTTGCTAAAATACGTCTAATAGTGTGTAAAATGTTAGTCCCTTAGAGTATTAATAACTATAGAGCGCGCACAACGAAGTGGGAACAGTAGGCACAGGTGAGAACAAAACGACGCTCCCGCCGCGAGCGCTTGTAGTCGTAGCTGAGTACTAGGAGAGTGCGTTTCTCGAGGGATTTTTTTCAAATTTACGTATTAAAATGTAATACTTTAGTTATTTATTCTCTAAGGTTAGTCCCATAGTATAAGCTATAATGTATATTAACTTCTGAAAATAATTTGAATTTCTAAAGTAACACTTTTCTTATTTTTAATTTTTTTTTATTTAGTCCCCTTTGATTATTTTTATTACGGGACCGATTTGCATCGATCGTGGTCACGGGTAGATTGAGCTGAGTCTACCCGTGACCACAGCCGATGCAACTCGGTCGAAACGTCGGGATAATGAGGTAAGTATTTATTTATCTAGTAATTTTAGCGCGCGATTAGTCCCGTAGTATATAATAATAATATGTTCAAATCGTGAAATTTTAAAAACAATATCTTTGATTAGTTTTTATTTATGTCGTAAATGAATCCATGTTAAATTATCTATTAGCTCGACTGTGATGGTAAATGATGATGTGTATTAGTACATCGATGTACCTACTAGTCCTGTGTCGGTCGTACATTCTCCGTGTTCCGGATCGTTCATGACCGATCAGCGAAATAACCGAATCAAATGTATCGGTCGTTCATCGGTCACGTGACCGAACCATACGGTGGCGATAAGATCCTACGTACATTCACTTATGATCAACAATATTTGACCTGTCATTAGAAAAGTTAGCGAAATTCATTCTTATTACGAGACAAGAAGATTTATTTTGAATATAAAAAACGAAAGAGACATAGAATCATCAAATAAATGGAACATTGTTTGCATACATTGCAGTAATAACTATCATATTACTTAAGAGGTAAAGTCTAATTTAGAATTTTAATCGCGAAGTATCATTGCAATCTAGACACGTTCCGTTTAATGGTATGCCAGCAGTGTTTCACGCCTCATTTTGTCGCGAATCGCGCGACACGGAACATGCGACGCATGGTATAAATGATGGAGATCAAGAACATATTGTAATGAACGATTCGATCATGCGCTGATTATGTTTCGGTCATTGGGACTTGGTTCAATCACGACCGACACAGGACTAGTACCTATGGTTGATACAAAATACAGACTTCAATACATTGATGTATGGATGGATACATTTATTTGTCGAAGAGCCTAAAGAAATAAACATTAAAGCACGCATCGCCAATCAAGTAAAAGGCGATTGTTCGGTCCAGTTTCTGGTTAATATCCAACGGAGCCCTCGTTAAAGGAAATAATAAAGTGAAAGCAGTTTTTTCACAGATATAATTATAATTTTAATCCATTCAAGGCTGTTTGCACTTATTTTTGGAACATGTCGAAATTGCAACGGAACAGGTTATTTTTGATATCAAGTTACAATGTAAAGCGAGTTAAATAAACTTGTACGTAATAGCGCTTTAGGTAATGCAAGATATTATGTACGTTTCCCGGGAATGATTACATTTATTTTTAACCCATTTCAAAAGAAAAGCTCAAATCATTTATTGCAACTTTACATGCAGTTCTTAGTTAACATGTTTTATTCTTAGTTTTTTTCTTAGTTAACATTGACCCTAACTTCTAGATCAGAGAGGCGTGGGTTCGATCCCCACCAGGGCAAATATTTATGTGATGAACATAAGTGTTTGCTCTGTGTCTGGGTGTTATTTAGTTACTATCTATATAAGTATGTATTTAAAAATAAGTATACGTAGTATATAAGTCTCTGGCAGCCATATCACAAGCTTTGCTTAGTTTGGGGTCAGAGGCCGTGTGTAAGATGTCCCAAAAATATTAATATTAAATATATATATATACAGTCATACATACGACCTACAGCCTTGGCCAAAAGTGTTAGGCACCTTTAAAAAATCAAAATGCATGTTTACTACTTAACCAATAACTGAGTGCTTATCTTAAATGACTTACCGGGCTCATAAATAGCTTCTTAGAATATCAAGCGGCTCTTTGTTAAGGTCGTAAAAAACCTGGTGACCGAAAACAAATTCTGTTTTCTTTCGGTCATAACAGTCAAAGTTTGGTCACTTGTGTTCTGCCGGCTTAGTATGCGAGCCGAAGCAATTATTTCGTCCATAATACCAATTCGTAAACGTTCCTTGTATGGGAGCTCCCTTAAATATTTATTTAATTTTTGTAATAGGGTCCCGTTTTTACCCACAAAACTTGAACAAAAATTACAGATTCAACCAGTGAAAATCGGACACAGTTGGAAAAAACTAGATCGAAAATTATGATCGAGATACCACCAGACGACTTTTCTATTACCTGGGATCGTGAATAAATTAACACTAAAATAAAAGATTATGGGGGTTCAAATAACTAATTTGAATATAATCTAGATATTTTTGTTGATAAGTATATACCTACTTGACAATAAAATTATTTAGTCAATTATCTTAACGACAACTAACTGACTGAACTGTTATATCTGTTCTGAATTGAGTAAGTTTTAAAATAGGATGGATAGTATTAATTGGTTTTTCAAGAGTGGATAGTACTTCACTGGCGAGCGGCGTAGGTCATTACCAACCAAATACACAAATTTGTTTTCATTGAAAATGCCATGGTTTTCGAGATATTTAACATTTTCTTACAAATTTAACACACATTGAGTTTAGAAAATGTGAAATATCTCGAAAACCGTTGCAATTTCACTGAACACATATTGTGTGTATTTGGTTAGTATGGACCCCATATCCACGCCAGTGAAGTTTTATCCATTCTTTACTGAACACCCTGTATATGCAGATTTACAAAGATAAATAATAAAGGATGTACCTAAATCAAGACGATTCAACTATTCTTGAAATATCTTTCATCTAGTGTCAAAGATCAATGTACATTTTAATAAAACAAGAGATTTTTAAACAATTTCAGCGTTGGTGTCACAGTAAAACTTGATAACCATGTACACCTAAAGGTGGGCACACACGGTCAGTTAAACTGATCAGTTTTTCGCGTCACTCCAACTGGGTGCTCATTCAGTTAATGAAAAGGTGGGAATTGGTGGTTCCATATTTGAAGACAGTGGAGCCATGATATTTCTTCGATAACTTGTGTTAAGTGTTTCAATTTTTCATGAAAAATTATTGGAACCAAAGTTGTTTGAAATTTGATTTTACACAACTTTGATTCCTATCAACTTTTTCTAGGATCGATATTTTTTAATAAGCCGGTGATACCATGATGTTTCTTCGATAACTTGTGTTATTTCAATTTTTCATGAGAAATTATCGGAACCCCAGTTGTTTGAAATTTGATTTCCTATAACTTCGATTCCCATCAACTTTTTCCAGGATCGATATTTTTTAATAAGACAGTGGTGCCATTTTGTTTCTTCCATTACTTGTGTTATTTCAATTTTTCATGAGAAATTATTGGAACCAAAGTTGTTTGAAATTTGATTTTCCACAACTTTGATTCCTATCAACTTTTTCTAGGATCGATATTTTTTTAAAAAGCCGGTGGTGTCATGAGGTTTCTTCGATAACTTGTGTTATTTCAATATTTCATGAGAAATTAGTTGAGCCAAAGTTGTTTGAAATTTGATTTCCTACAACTTTGATTCCCATCAACTTTTTCCAGGATCGATATTTTTTTAAGAAGTTAGTGATTCCATTTTGTTTCTTCCATAACTTGTTATTTCAATTTTTTATGAGAAATTATCGAAGCCGAAGTTGCTTGAAATTTGATTTCCTACAACTTTAATTCTCATCAACTTTTTCTAGGATCGATATTTTTTTAATAAGCCAGTGGTGCCACGATGTTTCTTCGATAACTTGTGTTATTTCAATTTTTCATGAGAAATTATCGGAACCAAAGTTGTTTGAAATTTGATTTCCTACAACTTTGATTCCCATCAACTTTTTCCAGGATCGATATTTTTTTTAATAAGTTAGTGGTTCTATTTTGTTTCTTCCATAACTTGTTATTTCAATTTTTCATGAGAAATTATCGAAGCTGAAGTTGCTTGAAATGTGATTTCCTACAACTTTAATTCTCATCAACTTTTTCTAGGATCGATATTTTTTTAATAAGCCAGTGGTGCCATGATGTTTCTTCGATAACTTGTGTTATTTCAATTTTTCATGAGAAATTATCGGAACCAAAGTTGTTTGAAATTTGATTTCCCACAACTTTGATTCCCATCAACTTTTTCCAGGATCGATATTTTTTTTAATAAGTTAGTGGTTCTATTTTGTTTCTTTCATAACTTATTTCATTTTTTTATGAGAAATTACCGAAGCCGAAGTTGCTTGAAATGTGATTTCCTACAACTTTGATTCTCATCAACTTTTTCTAGGATCGATATTTTTTTAATAAGCCAGTGGTGCCATGATGTTTCTTCGATAACTTGTGTCATTTCAATTTTTCATGAGAAATTATCGGAACCAAAGTTGTTTGAAATTTGATTTCCTACAACTTTGATTCCCATCAACTTTTTCTAGGATCGATATTTTTTTAATAAGTTAGTGGTTCCATTTTGTTTCTTCCATAACCTGTTATTTAAATTTTTCATGAGAAATTATTGAAGCCGAAGTTGCTTGAAATTTGATTTCCTACAACTTTGATTATCATCAACTTTTTCTAGGATCGATATTTTTTTTAATAAGACAGTGGTGCCATTTTGCTTCTTCCATAACTTGTGTTATTTCAATATTTCATGAGAAATTTTGGAAACCAGAAATGTTCGAAATTTGATTTCCTACAATTTTGATTCCCATCAATTTTTTCTAGGATCGATGTTTTTTTTAATAAGACGGTGGTGCCATATTGTTTACAATGGCACCACTGTCATATTCAAAAAATATCGATCCTACAAAAGTTGATGTGAATTAAAGTTGTAGTAAATCAAATTCTAAACAACTTTGGTTCTGTTATTTTTTTATAAAAAATTGAAATTACGTGAGTTACTGAAGATTCAGTTAATCATCGAAGTGGTACAAGCATGCAAACCATCGCAGTACCTATCGGCAATAGTTGACTACATTAGGACCCCGCTGCAATTATTTGATGAACTGATGCGATCATTTCATCATGTGTGACCAGCTTCTGGTAGTGGTTTATACATAGAGCCACCAATTCCCACCTTTTAATTTACTGAATGAGCCCCAATTGGAGTGACGCGAAAAACTGATCAGTTGAACTGACCGTGTATGCCCACCTTAACTATATATTTTTCAAAGCAACATCTAAGCACAAAAAACCATATCCAAGTCTAAAAATAATTTGCTCAAAAATTAAAATTCAATTTTAATACCAGGATCTAAGGTTCACGAAGTTCTTTTATATTGAAGCAAGCTTATCAGTGTTACGCTTCGAATGTTTAATAACGAATCATAAAAGTTATGCGTGTAGATACGCAATAATAATTAACATTACTTCAGTCATAGAGGATATTAGAGTACAGAAGTGAAGTTTCATACGATACGTGCTCGAGTAACATGAACAAACATACATATTTTTCGTTCATTATTATTTTCTACCTATACAAAAAAAATATTTTACACTTTTTAGTTTGACTTGCTATGAGTGCGTGTTTTTTTAGTTTTTTTAAAACTATATTTATTTTTCACTTTTTAGTAATCGAATTAATGCATTGTCATCGGTATTTGATAGGTGTGCCAAGTTTAAAGAAAATCTGATCGCTCATGATAGTAGGGCAAAATCTAGCTCAAAGGGGTTGATTACAAGCAAGCAAGCAAGCAAACATACAGGTGAAACTAATAAAAGCGTGTTAAAATTTTTTTTTTAGACACACAGGAATGCTTTTTTTCCGAAATAATAAATAGCCTATGTCGCTCTCAAATTTTTTACTACACATCCATGTCAAAATTCAAGTGGATATAGCGGGTTTATGATAATATTAATAAGGAAGTAAGTAAGAATAAGGATAACGTGAAACATTTTGAAATAATAGTCATCATACATCATCATCATTTCAGCCATAGGACGTCCACTGCTGGACATGGGCCTCCCCTGATGATTTCCAATAAGACCGGTTGATAGCGGCTTGCATCCAGCGCGATCCTGCGGTCCTAATAAGGTCATCCGTCCACCTTGTGGGTGGACGTCCTACGCTGCGCTTGCCAATACGTGGTCTCGACTCGAGAACTTTTCGAACCCATCGGTCATCAGTTCTCCGCGCTATGTGCCCTGCCCATTGCCACTTCAACTTGCAACCTTGGTTCTTCTACGGTTCTCCTCATTCCTGATTCGATCTCGCAGAGAAACTCCGAGCATAGCCCTCTCCATGGCTCGTTGGGCTACTTGGAGCTAATAAGGCCCATAGTGAGAGACCACGTGACGAAACCATAGTACCTACTAATAAATCTTAAAGACAAGTACCTATAGTTATTTTTTTTAATTCATTCGAACAGGAAAAAATGTTAAGTGATTGGTGTGGTCTATATTGTAGCACATAGTTGCATTTACACATTGTACTTGCTCAAATTTAAATGTAAATCGAGGAACAATTTTGTCATAGTACTAGCAACGGTACAGAATAAGGATAAATAATTGGTGAAGGAAGGAAGTTTATATCATGCAGTGGGTTAAAATAATAAGATGGCGACTCATCCCGGTTTTGTAGCAGTAAAACATTAAGCTGTTTTTAGGGTTCCGTACCCAAAGGGTAAAAACGGAACCCTATTACTACTAAGACTCCGTTGTCCGTCCGTCAGTCTGTCACCAGGCTGTACCTCAAGAACTTGACCGATTTTTATATTATTTTAACCTTACGAAGATCTAAACTATATCCTAAACTATCTCGTATCTCGCACATAATTTAATATGGTCTAAAGTTAAATATACTTATAGAGTCTAATTCATCTCGTAAACTATCTCGTATCTCTTAGGTACATAATCTAATATGGTCTAAAGTTTAGACCATATTAAATTATGTACGAGATACGAGATAATTTACGAGATAGTTTAGACTAAACTATCTCGTAAGGTTAAAATAAAATAAAAATCGGCCAAGTGCGAGTCGAGTTCGTGCACGAGGTGTTCCGTGCCGTATTAACCGCTTGGCCCTTTTCGAGCGGCTACCTGTTGCCGTTTTTAATATCAAGCAAAAAAGGGCAAGAAATCACGTTTGTTAAATGGGAGCCTAACATATTATTTTTATTCTGTTTTTAATATTTGTTGTTATAGCGGCAACAGAAATACATCATCTGTGACAATTTTAACTGTCTAGCTATCAAGGTTCTTAAGGTACAGCCTGGTGACAGACTGACATAACTTAATATGGTATAAACTTTAAACCATGTTAAATTATGTTATCAAATTAAATTGCGTAGTTACCTAAATAAAAACTAACTAAGCTATGTGTCCATATAGGCACGCGCGAGTGGCAACTTTCTCATAACAAACATTTAGAGTAATAGTAGAGATAACAAAAACATAAAGCAAATCTACAATCCTTTTCAAAACAATCCCTAAACGAAAACAAAAGGAAATTGAAGACGTTTTCACCAAAATCTACAAATACGAGTTACACCAGAATCTTGAATTAATTACTTCATTAATTACATTTATCTGTTTAATCTAAGCTATTATAAGTATAGGCCGAGATTCCACTAAAAGAAAACGAAGCAGAGATTTGCAAAGCTGTGAAAAACTATAACGTTTTCCGTCCGTAGATAGATAAATAAACGGTGTTTGGTTCACACAATCAACAATATAACAAATAATTATTTTTCACAAAAAATGGCATGACCGACTGGAACCGTCTGCAGAGTTCGCGACTATTTAGCGCGGCTCGACGTAGCATTTTTCACATTATTGTTGATTTATCAAAAATTACTCAGCCGATTTTGATAAAATTGAAATGGGGCCAGCTCCAAAGTATACCTTTTCCAATAAAAAAATAATTATCGAAATAGTACCATTTTGTAAAAAGTTAGTGGTTATAAAAAACACAAATAAAAAATATATACGCGTCGACTTCAGTACCTCCTCCGTTATTTTTATTCGGTCAAAAAAAGAATGAATTATTTTAAATTAGTGTGACAACCGGCGGCCTTCATTCTTAGAGCGATTTCTATCAGGCAACCTGATTGAGAAAGGAAAAGATTATAGAGGAAGGTTAGTGACGGGATATACAATATTGGAAAAAATTGTTTGCAAAAATAATAATAAATATACAACATAATTATATGCACCATCAGCACAAATACCACAGAGGCCGATTCATATCAGTCAAGCCACCGTCAAGTCACAGTCCCGTCACAGTCACAGTACCGTACCATCACAGTGAAAAATATTATTTGGTGGTCGAAACGTTTACATCATATTTATAATCATTTCAATAAAACTCGCGTGAGAATTCATTATACTAAAGAAAACACGAGTTTTTACTCACATATAATATCGCGGCCGGGCCGTTGGGAACCCGACCGGTTTCAGAGTAATTAGTACTCCTTTGTCAGGGAATACGCGCGCTCCCGTCGACTGGCGCGTGCGCGTGCGCTAGTATTATACGTGAGTAAAAACCGGTGTTTTCTTTAGTATCATATTTATATATGTATATTTATTTCTTTATATTACACAGAACGTGATTAATTCCGTAGTAAAAAATAACAATAAAAAATAGTCCTAGTTACGTAAATATAAAAATTCTGCAATAGCCTCATGTACTACATCCTTCTACAACGCACTGTCGATCTCCGCATATTGGCCTAAGAACCGCTGAAGATCGGTCTTCACCGGAATGGTATCCAGATCAGACACATTTTTATATCTTCGCTCTGCTTTATTGGAGTAAACGTCCTAAGATAGAGACAGGGATGCTATTAAAACAGTTTGCAAATCATTAACTATTTGTAATTAACGTCATTCATGACGTAATTTCTCTAATTTGACGTCACAGTGACGTTGTTTCATTGCCTATGAAGGTCGATTCACACATATCAGTGAACCCACAGTTCCGGCACAGTACCGTTACAGTTCCGTATCCGTGCTACAGTGGTGCATCAGTGCTTTAATTCACACATATCAGGCACAGTACAGTTCTCTGCGGGTCTTTGTGCACGACGTTCCCTTCAGACTAGCGTTGATGTCGATTGTTTTGATGGCACTCTTCAATAACACAGAATAAATCATACAAAACAGTATTCTCACGAACTAAAGGTCGATTCACACATATCAGTGAACCTACAGTTCCGGCACAGTACCGCATCAGTGATAATTATTATTTCAAATATTCTCTATGGATGTATTCACACTTGTCAGTGTCAGTGTCGTCTCAGTACCGTCAGTGTCAGTGCCGGCACCGGCCATCACGGACGTGATCGGCGACGACGATATTTTATCACGGATCACTGACGCCGCTGCATCAAAAACAAAATGGAGGACGAGATGTTGATTGAATAAGTTCGTGAGAATACTGTTTTGTATGATTTATTCTGTGTTATTGTAGAGTGCCATCAAAACAATCGACATCAACGCTAGTCTGAAGGAAACGTCGTGCACGAAGACCCGCAGAGAACTGTACTGTGCCTGATATGTGTGAATTGAAGCACTGATGCACCACTGTAGCACGGATACGGAACTGTAACGGTACTGTGCCGGTACTGTGGGTTCACTGATATGTGTGAATCGACCTTAATTCAATCAACATCTCGTCCTCCATTTTGTTTTTGATGCAGCGGCGTCAGTGATCCGTGATAAAATATCGTCGTCGCCGTTCACGTCCGTGATGGCCGGTGCCGGCACTGACACTGACGGTACTGAGACGACACTGACACTGACAAGTGTGAATACATCCATAGAGAATATTTGAAAGAATAATTATCACTGATGCGGTACTGTGCCGGAACTGTGGGTTCACTGATATGTGTGAATCGACCTTTATGGTTTTGTTCAGTGTAAAGGTTGGACCGCATTTGACTAGACAATGCGCGATAAATAATTATACAAGCGACTCACTGCAACGCTGCGTTTCAAACAAACAAGAAGCACAAATAATATTTTTTTGACAATAACAACTGATTTCAAATCTAATGCACTCTAGACAATTTTTTTTTAAAACAAAACATACTGACTTTATCCAATATGAAAACATCGTCGATGAAATCGAGGTCAACATGCGTATACATTAAAAATAACTCAAAAACTATCGGTCCGATCTTGATTTTTAAATAATATAATTATGATCACGTGAAGTGCACCAGCTTGCAAATAAAAATAAGAATCGGTTCACGTACAAAAACCGGACAAGTGCCAGTCAGGTTCGCACAAAGAGAGTTCCGTACAAATTAAGGAAATTTCACAAAATTGGAAAGTATGTTGTTAAAATCTCATAATCATCGACAAAAAAGTTTTTTTCACTTTTCTGGTCATACATTAAAACTTACACATTATTAAAATAGTTAAAAATATGTTTTAACTTGTGCTAATGAAGCTCTTTTATATGATACCTTACATGATACGATTTACTCACTTTGAATTTTCAATCCATATTTTGTGAATCTAGGCCCTATTTTTTGTGAATTAAATAGAAATGTTCAGTTTTTAGATTTATTCTGTACTCTGAGACAATGCTTCTTGCCAAATTTCATAGTTCTATGTCAACGGGAAGTACCCTGCAGGTTTTGATTTTTGTGAGTGTCCAAATATTTGTTTTTTACGACATAAACGGCTCTAATTTTTTTAAACGAAAACTGAGAAGTTTTTATTTTACACAACTGCAAGAGGCCATAGGTATACGTATACAGTTTAAATTTCAACTTGATGTCTTTAAGCGTTCTCGAAATAAAGAGTCTTGACATACACACAGACGGACAGACGGACAACAAAGTGATCCTATAAGGGTTCCGTTTTTTCCGTTTGAGGTACGGAACTCAAAAAAGTAATAAGCAAACAAACATTAAATGCATACAATCTAATTGAGAATCTCTCCCTTTTTGAAAATTTGTATAAAACAACTATTTATGAACATAATTATTTTGACATTTCGTACTTAGCCGTGCATTGCGCAAAAATGCAATCCGACCTTTAGGCGTGCTTAATGTCTATCTAACTTCAATATGAAAAAAACCTTAATGTAATCATATATTTATACATTACGTAACCAATAATCGAGCCTGTTTGTGTCGCTGTCGCTCTAGTGACATTTCCAAACCAACAGACCAAATCAGAAACATTACATATATATCACTCAAAAATACTCACGTGGTCCACCATGCAGTTTCGCGCTTCAAAAACTCGGTATTTTACAAAATATGTTAAATGTTTCTGTACAAGCTAATTTGAATTTAAATATCTTTTATTTCGCTTAAAATACCAAAATTGAATTTATGTGGGTGATAAAATAACTGTAGGTATTTCATTCAAGTGCCAAAATCCGAGAATTGATAAAAAATAAAAATAGAGTATTTTAAGAATTTTGTTGGTAATGAAGTATTTTGCATGCAAACTAGCCAGACCGACATTTGTTTCTGTATATCTTTCTTAACCTAAATATATTGGCTTAGGATCAAAAATAGCTGGAATAATTTGGATCAAACTGCTATTTGCCGAATTAAAAAATAAAAGTTAGCCAAAAGCTAGAACGGTTGATCAAAACAGCTTTTTTATTTTAACATTAACATTTATAAACCGAACATATATAATAAATTTTCTTAGTTTATTGTTTGAACTCTGGATTTGATTGGATGCGTTAAAACTGTAAAAAGAAGAATGACATAAAATATTCTACAAATTGAAGTCAAAGAAACTAAATTTGCTGTTCGTTTTGACTATTTAACCTTGTTATACCCGCGTCAAATTTTGTAACACATATACCCGCACGGTGTCACAGACCGTAACTTCGGGACCCTATTTTTTTTTAATTATTACCAGTAGAAACTACTTAGGAAAGATTTTTTTCCGGTAGCTGTAAAATTTAATTACAAAATAAATTTAATTAATCGTACAAATAATTTATTATTTTACTGACCATCAGACTTCGCGAAACAGCCTCCAAAAATATCAAATCCTGTTCAAATTTTTTGTAGAAAAAACTAACTAAAATCTGTTCTCCTAAAAAACGAGTTAAGTAACTCATGAGTTGAGACACCAGATGTAGCTATCAAGATTTTTGACTATAAAAATGCCAATTAATGTATAATCCATACAAACATTTCAAACACATTTTTTGTTGCACGTATACCCGCGTCGGTCTCACAGACCGATTGGCGCCAAATACACCCACACGCTGTACTTGCACAAGCTCGTTCAGCATACTGAAGTGAAGCTATCAACAAATGAGGCAGATAGCAAAAATCTCAAAGCGGTGCATTGTTTGAATTTAAAATAAATGCGAAATAATATTTCGTCGGTCTCACAGACCAACGCGCGAGTATAGGAAGGTTAATATGATGATATTTAGGGAAAAAATCTACTAAGTGGTGTAGGTTGAATAGTATCTAGTCTGCACCATTTCAAAATTTTAACTAAATGGGCCATCTTTTGATCTTGCCGAGGGTAGTAGGTACAGTACATTTAAAAATAACCTGTGTACCAAGTTTCGTCGAGATTCGTTCAAAAATAGGACAGCTAATACAGTAATCATACTAATATTATAAATCCGAAAAGTTTGTTGGTTTGTTCCTCTTTCACGCAGCAACAGAGCAACGAGTTGACTTGATTTTTGGCATGGATATAGTTCAAAGGCCGAAAAGTGACATAGGCTACTTTATATCCCGAAAAATAAAAGATTCCTGTGGGATAGCACAAAAATCAAAAACCACGCGATAATATTATAAGTACTTTACATCATGGGTCCAGCCCCTTTGGATTGCTCTCTGGGTAATCGTTACTGACCGAACCGAAGCGAAGGTTTCTGCTTCACACGCCGATTTTCATTTACGTACAACCATTTAGAATTATTTATTTACTATTCTAGGTTAAAATTAGGAAGCAATGCTAGGAAAATCCAGCTGGTAACTCCTTCTCTGGTTCGCTAGCGAAATCGGTCTGTATTTATATTGGTGGGCCCGCTATATACAACCGAATACCCGTAGAAGTTCGGGGTGCACCTTCCGCTGGGTCGTTTAGGAATAAATTAAAATGTTGACTACACGAGCAACTATTTTATGACGTAAATGACTTTTTGAAATTACCTGAATTGTTTAAGATTTTGTGACTAATTTGGTAATTGTCAAGTTCATCTATTTTTATTTTGTGCCATATTGTATAGTGCCCTAATGTAATGTTTACCTACTTATTGACTTGTAACAAATGGTGTTATGAATAAATGTCTATATGACTATATGATGGTTTTGCCTCGCTGAATAGCAATATTCTGCTTTTGGGCATTCTAGATAGTAATCTACTAATAATAATTATTATTTTATAATTGTTGTTTTGGCTGGCATTTTTAAGATTTAGGCCAAAATAAAACTCGCGGCACATGAACAAGCGAGACAAAACTGCCACATATAGCGAATAATGACTCTTGATCTTTTCGTTCCTTGATTTCCGCATGTCTGTCCACGTGCTTTTCATTTTAATATGTGACATAATACTGAGAATTGGTTTATTTTAATCAATGCAACTCATTATTAATGTAGGCATTAGATTTATTTTAAGATACACGTCGTTTGGCATTTTAGTCTTTCGTAATGTCAATATTGAAAAAAAAAAAATATCGTCGTAAAAAGCACTTTGTAGCAAAAACTAGTTTTGTGCACATTTTAGATTGTTTTTTAACTTTTGTGTTCTCAAATGACTGTTATGTCTAAATAGAGCTTCGTTATTTTCTTGATCAAGCGTAAGCGAAGATCTCCATTTTAGACACGCGTCTGTCCAGATGCTGATTTTGACTACAGGTCGCATTTTTCAACGGATCTCGTCAAAACTTGGTAGGTAAGGTTTTATTAGTTAACAGTATTTTTTTCTGTTGGCGATTTCTAATTGGAGACTTGGGACCACTTGGGAATGAAGTCAGTTCAGGGTGGTGTTATAGACCAGTTTTCCTAATTGCCAGGGGGAGCTTTTCACCTGGAGCGAAAATAGCCACGATTACTGGGTAAAAAAATTAATAATATTATTAGACCGTAAGTTAGATTTTCAAAAAATACTGTACACGTATTTTTTCTTTTGTCAATCAAACAACCAATGACAAAGATAAACCTTGTCAAGGTTTGGGAGTGGGGGTAGTGACGTCACTTCTCTTACAGAAGTCGTATAGACTTCTGTAAGAGAAGTGACGTTTCGATTGTGAAGTGAAGTGACGAATTGTATGGCACTTGTGACGTCACGTGGAACTTTGACGGGCTTCTTCTTCATCAATGTTTTGTTTAATTGACCAAAGAAAAAATACGGGTCTAATATTATGTTTTAATGGTAATTCTGACGGACTCATTATATTTTTTTTGTCATTATGCCTATTATAGTTAGGTGATGGACTGTGCATTTTTGGCCACGCGTCAAGTCTGGCATTCAAAAAGCTTTTGCGGCTCTTAAGTCGGTTGTTGGATGTTTCTGCGTTGAATAACAAATGGCTGTTGTCTGATCCCTGGCGTTGCGTTTCAATTATCAAATAGAAACCATGACTTTTATTTACGTGTTCCTGCAGCAGTAGGTCATATCATATTATTCGCACTTCAATGCGGTTTAGTTCCATACTAAATATTGTTCGTGATAATAGTCTGAATCCAGGGTGATTCATAGTAGTCAGTTTAGTCTTCCCCATATGATAACTCCTTCCTTCCTTCGCTTAGTATATCGTATGTAAATATGATGATTCTATGATGTTGTAATTAATTTGTGTGTAGCGTTCGTAGCATAGTTTGACTAGGTGTTTGTCAGCGATCACCGAAATTTAAGCAACGTTCCACAAGGAGACTCACCGAATTACAATATGTGTGGGGTGGCAGAAGACGTATACCTTTTGGTGGAATGTATACGTATACAAAATGAGAGGCGGGCACTTGAGGTGACTTATCACTTCAACAGGCTCGACGTTGGGCTCTATAATAAAATACGAGTACTTGCTGATCCCAGTTCGGACGCAGCCGGAGCGCTGTTTGATTTGGTAAGTCGCCTCAAGTGATCCGGAATATGTAGTAGTATTGAGTAGCTAGTAATTTATAATAAGTTAGAATATACTGGGACTGCCATGTATGTTTGTATAAAAGTCCCAAAAATAACTTGGAATAAAAAAGTTCCGCTCGGTATTTGTGTTCGGAGTGCTACAGTGACTCAGATGACATGTTAAATTGTAGGTTCTGGTTATTTTTACCGTTTAGCCATGTCAGAGACCTTTAGCATAGGTGGCTTATAAACTCTGACACCAAGGCTAGCCCAGCCTATACGAACTTACTTATTAATTTGTGTACTCTAGAGATGATGAGAGAGATGCAAATATCCTTTTCTATTATCGTGTAATTAATTTGTAGTGCTCACTGACAAAAGCCTAATTGTAGAGAACAGATATTGATTTGGAATAGGTATTGAATATATAGGTATGGAATATCAATTATTCCATCGGTTTCCCACAGTATGCAATTAGTACATCACTGTGGCTTTCTCTCAAATACTAATGAGAATGTGATATATTTATATCTACTAAACTCATATTTACATATTCATCATCAGAATCTTTCTTTTTGTGATGAACGTTTCAAAAATTGACGCGTTCGCAGGATTTGAACCTGCATCTCTCTGGGATTCCGGCCCAGATGCTTTGTTCAAATTGAGCTAGAACGCTGTCTGCGAAAACGTCGAATTATTGAAAGTGTTTTATCATTTTTACCAACTACTACATTGTCACATATGGCGCTTCCACCAATGTAGTCATTACTTATTATGCTTACTAGGCTGTAAGCATAATAAGTAATTGTTGTAAAATAAAAAAATAAAAAAAAAATAGGACTGATCGTACTCGGTTTTCATTTTAGGAGCTCTATTTTGAAATGATAGAGAAGACTTTGATAATCCTCCTGGCGAGGTGCCATTGAAGGGGTTACTTGCTATGATATCCGGTTCGCGCTAATATAGATTTTCAACTTAGTTCGGTTATCAGACGTCCACTGATAGACATATTTCTCATAGAACCGATCGTATGCGGTTTTCATTTTAGGAGCTCAATTTTGAAATGATAGAGATGAATTTGACAGTCGTATACTTACTATGATATCCGGTTCGCGCTAATATGGATTTTCAACTTAGTTCAGATATCAGACGTCGACACGAAGGAGCTCAATTTTGAAATGATAGAGACGACTTTGACAATCGTATACATACTTATCCGGTTAATATAGATTTCCAACACTCGCTCATGTTAGCGTATGCGAACGGTAGAGCTTAGCATGCGATCCTCTACGAACGTTAGAAATAATTCTAACGTTACAATAATAAAGTCCCTGAAACGTTTAACGTCTGGCGATAGTAAATACTGAAATTAACACTAAATAAGCCGTTCTAGCTCCATGATGCTTAAAAAATATAATTAGTCCTTTTGAACACACTATTATTTTATACTACGGGACTAATCGCGCACTAAAATTACGAGATAATATATACCTCCTCATCCCGACGTTTCGGCCGAGTTGCATCGACCGTGGTCACGGGTAGACTATTTAGAGTAGAGGTATTTATTTATCTCGTAATTTTAGTGCGCGACTAGTCCCGTAGTATATAATAATAATATAATTAGTCCACCAAAAATAATATTTTTCATAAGTCAATTAAAAAAAAAACATTGATGACATGAAGATATGGAAGAGACTAAAAATGTAAGCCTTTTAAAAGACAAGTGACGTCGCGAGTCCCCACTCCCAAACTTGGACAAAGTTTATGTTTCACTATGGAAACTAGCGTGGTTTTTGTACATTTTAATTAAGTAAAGCCATCGCCAACTGCATTTGAAACTATTGTATCAGTTTTCTACTAAAATACAGCGTGAGTAACAGCTGTGCTTTACTTAATTAAAAAGTTTATCTTTATCATTTATTGTTTGATTGACAAAAGAAACAATACTTGTCTAATATTTTTGAAAATCAACCCACGGACTAATTATAATGTAATATTTATTTTATAACCCAGTCATCATTCCTATTTTAAGAATGTTCCACCTTTTTGGATTTCTAAGTAATTTATTGAAATAAAAATAAATAGGCCTTCATAAATAAAGCAATAGTACCCTTTCAATTTGAAGTAACGAAGCGTTCAGTAGAGTTCGCTCACTGGAACTTTTTGAGATAAAATGTAAATTGACCGGAAAGGCTGTTTTAGTTTCTTTTCTGAATATTTATTGAGCTCTATTGAATTGCTTAGAGGATATCAAATTATTGCAATTTTTGTGTGCGTGTGCGTGTGCGCGCGTGTGTGTATGTGTGTGTGTATTTTAAATAAAAAGTAAAATATGGATAAAATAGAGAAGAATTTCGTTATTCAGAATACTGGGTGTATCTATCTATACGAAGAACAGAATTATTTTGTGTTATATGATTTGTGTGAAAGGCTTCGAGCAAATATCTATAAAGTCACAATCGTGCAATAAAAGGGTTCGAGCCAAAGCTCTTCCCAAGCTACGTAGTGGACAAGTTAGTAGATGATAGATATGATGGATATGATTAGATAGATGATTCCTTTAATAGTTTCGGAGTTGAGTCCGTAGTAAAGAAGCATATCTATCTATCATCTATCTAAAGAATATCTATCTAAGTATTCTTTAGATAGATGATAGATATGATGGATATGATTAGATAGATGATTCCTTTAATAGTTTCGGAGTTGATTCCGTAGTAAAGAAGCATATCACGGCATTTACGGCCTTAGTTAGATAGATATTCTTTATTGTTTACACAAAGAGCCCAAATAACACAGATAACAAAAACATTTAAAATATAGCGATAAAGCCGCTTCTTGAAGCGGCATTATCGTTAAAAGCGATCTCTGCCAGGCAACCTTTGGATGGAATAGGAATTTAAAACAAGTAAAGCCCCATATTTACTTGTTTTAAATTCCTATTCCATCCAAGGGTTGCCTGGCAGAGATCGCTTTTAGCGATAAGGCCGCCTGTTGTTAACAAAAGAAATCGTACTTATAAAACTTACACAAACATACTAATAAATACATACACATAAAATTACCTACAATTTCTAAAAAGACTTAAAATAAGAAATAGTATTAATAAAATTATAAAATTGCTTATACTACAAAATTAAACAAAAGAAAAATAAAGACAACATCGTTTATCAACGAGCGGACAACTGCAAGTAATGCTTTTTAACCAAGCAGGGCGATTCAGTTAACCAATCTCGTTACTGAGGTGACACGTTCTAGAACCTCTCTCGTTTTTCTGACAGTTCTGACAGCTCAAAGCTGTCAAAAACAACGAGAGAAGTTCAAGAACGTGTCACCTCAGTAACAAGATCGGTTAACAGAATTGCCCCGCTGGTTCTTTAAAAACGCCTTCCACTTCATATACGATTCCACTCCATTTGTTCGTACAAAGACACAGCTTAGTGTGGACACGTTCTAAACAACATTTTCATTCATTTATGCGCAAGGTGGGGCGTGACCTTCCGTCGCCCGCGCAGGCTAAGAATAATGCACTATTATTAACAATGTTTGCAACTGCACTGCTGGTGACGTGGCATAAAACACCGTACTCATACTATGTGACCCTCTTTTCACAATTTTTGACCGACGAAACGGAGGGGGTACTTAATTCGACGCGTATTTTTTATGTATAACCACGAATAGCTTTTTACGAACTTGGTCCCATTTAGATTTTTTTTATTGGAAAGAATATACTTTGAAATTGGTCCCATTTAAATTTTATTGAAATCGGCTGAGCCATTTTGGATAAATCAACAATAATGTGAAAAATGCTACATCGATCCATGCAAAATATTCGCGAATTATGTACACTGTTGAAGTCGGTCATGCTATTTTATGCAAAAAAAAAAAATATTTACACCAAATCTCGGTGATTATCCGTAGTATAAGCTAAAGCCTCACCCTTCCCGTGTTTTCATGTAGTATCTAATCCAATAAAAACATTTTCATTTGAAATGTAGCCAAGACAAGACCACAGTTTGCACTATTAAAAAGTTATCAGATCTCATGTAGAATTGTAAAGCCAAGCTTCTAACTCTACAAGTCCTTATTTCACACTTCACATACTCTACATTTTAGTCAATATATGTGACTTGGCTGTTTTGTTATAGCAAGAATTATTTGTATAACATAATTAATGAACAGTTAATAAAAGAAATATTTTGCGCTCAGGTGAACTTAGCGAAACAGCCAAGCCGCACATATTGACTAAAATGTAGAGTATTTGAATTAAGGAACCCCCTCCCTTCTGTGACCAAGCGTAGCACTATGAATAGAGGAATACAGATCCTCCTAAAACGGGTCACGAAGTATGAATACGTTCCTTAAAGTGTAGCGAATCGGGGAACGTCCATGAAATGTGTTATGTTTGATTCATCCATAAAATGAGCAATATTGGTTGCTGCATTGAGATTGCCATTAAACATCGCCTGTTATTGTATTTGAACCAAGCAATATAAAATATTTTCTAAATTGATTCTTGTTTATATGGCTGCCATAATACACACGACCGGAAAATATTTTCCTACCTAAACTGCTACTGAGTACTTACTACAAATTAAATATATAAATCGAATATTCTGGTACGGCACAACGTCATAACATTCATAACCTAACGCTCTATATTTTTACATATTTTAGCAGTCTCTTTTGAAATTGTGAATTGAAATCAGCTGTTTTATAAGTAAGTTTTACCGTAGGTCACTAAACTTTTTGATACATATGACAGCCTATGCAGATATCTAGGTTACTGGCATGTTCAAAACTAGATAATCATCTTTTCTTGTACTAAGTTGGTACTGATAGGGAAATACTTGGCCGGAAATCCCAGAAAATGTGCAGGATCTAGTACATGTTCTCTCTATAGATTTATTTATTATTATTTTTATATCATAAAAAATCTCCTGTCTCTCCTCTATATATCTATGAATCTCGGATAAATCTTCTTTACAAAAATAATTGTTTTTGAAAAGAAAGGAAAACGATAGCACATTTCTGGTATTGAAGCGATTTTAGCATGTCTTCCTTAAATCTATTTTCGTGCAATTCCCTCAGCGACGAGAATTGCCAATTTTAGCGCAAAGACAATCTCAAGACGGGAAACAATAAGAGCAGAGCTCATCCCTCAATAATCTGATGTCATCAAAGTGCTGAATCCAATCCGAGATAGAGAACGCTGTCATATTCTGTAATCAGGTACTGTGTACCTATGGGAAATCTCGGATAGTTAGATGCACGGTTTCATTGTCAATTTTGTCTAAGAGCTGTTTCAGATTAGCGTATATTTCTACACGTATATTTGTCGTTTCGGCATACGCACTTACACGCGTGCTACATTACGCGCTCAAAAACCGGACTCGCGTAAACTGGCATATTTCGGCGTGTTCGCTCGAACCGGCAGTGGTGTCGTGTCAGTATACGAGCTTATATACGAGCTAAAAAGTGCGTTAATGCTCATACGAAAAGCGCACCTATACCTACGCGCTTCAAAAAATGAGCTTACCTATACGCGCGTATAAAACGCTAGTCTGAAACCGCCTTAATCAGGTACCTATGGGAAATCTCGGATAGTTAGCTGCATAATTTCGTTGTTCATTCTGTCTAAATTTGAGCGAAACGTGAAAAGAACTATGAACTGAAATGTATACATATTATGAAAATATTTTTTCTACCTATCTAATATTTACTAAGTGTGCCAACACTTTCTTGATTAAATAAATTAATAAATCAATTGCAAAAATATATAAAACGTCAGCCATGACCATGTACCGTTACGTAACTACCTGGGAATAAGCTTTATTTATTTGTGAAATGACTTTATTACTGTTTTCTTTATTGACGGCCTAAAGTTTATGTAGGAAATTATTTTTAGTCTTCTTATAGTAATATTTTTTTGAAAAAAAAATGTCAACAATCTCACAAGAACTTATAAATTTAGCATAATACCACATTATTATGTTTTTTTTTTTATAAAATCTAGTATCGGGAAGAGTTTCAAGAAACACTCGTCACCTTGTGATGCAGGATGATGTTGCACTTTTCTTTGTCAAGGATTTGAAAGCTGGCAACTTGCCCTTAAATTTGAAACAAAGAAAGATGTGATGTACTCGTACGTTTTGGTAGTTGAATATGAATAGCTGAGAATCATAAAATACTTTGTCAAAATTCAAGAATTTATATCAAAGTATATAAAAAATTGTATACAATTCCCTAATCCTAATCCTACAAAAGAATAGATTTAGGATTAGAAACACACGTAGCGTTCGTAGATCTCGAAAAAGCATTCGATAACATTAACTGGAAACAAATGATGACCACTCTAAAAAACATAGGAATCGACTACAGAGATAGAAGAATAATACACAAACTATACCAGAATCAAAACACAGTAATAGAAGTAGGAAATGAAACAGAAAAGGCCAAAATAAAACGAGGAGTAAGGCAAGGATGCCCCCTTTCACCAACGATCTTTAACAATCTCATCGAAAACGCCATAAGAAAAATAAAAGAGTCAGAAAATGGGGGTGTGAAATGCAATGGCGAACGCATCTTCTTCATACGATACGCAGACGACATCGCAGCACTAGCAGAAACACAAGAAGAACTCCAAAAACTTATAGTAACCATGGACCGCGCTTTCAAAGAAATAGGATTTAAAATAAACGTAAATAAAACCAAAATAATGACAATTACAAGAAATACTCCACCATATAATCCAATCGAGCTAAATAATGTCGAAATAAAACAGGTAACATCATTTAAATACTTAGGGAGCACCATCACCATTGACGCGAAATGCACCACCGACATCAAAATTAGAATATCAATAGCCAAACAAGCGTTTAACAACAACAAAACACCTCTTCAAATCTAAAATAGCAAGACATATCAAAAAAAGACTGATCAAAACCTATATATGGAGCATTGCACTTTACGCAAGCGAAACATGGATATTAACACAGAAAGATAGGGAACGGCTAGAGGCATTCGAGATGTGGTGTTGGAGAAGAATGGAAAAAATCAGTTGGACTGAAAAGAAAACAAACCAAGAGGTGCTCGACATGGTAAAAGAGAAAAGAAAAATTTTGACAACAGTTGAAAATAGAAGGGGAAAGATGTTTGGCCACCTTGTACGACATGACAATCTAATGAAAACCATAATAGAAGGAAAAGTAGAAGGAAAGAGAGGGAGAGGAAGACCACGGAGAGCGTTCCTAGATCAGATCAAAGAGAAGGTAGAGGTCATGTCGTACAGGGAGGTGAAGACACTGGCGGAAGACCGCAAGACGTGGAAGTTGCTCCACCGACAAGAGCAGTGCTCTTAAATCCGAATGAATACAATTCCCGCAGTAAAGAAATAAAGAATGCTTACTATATATAATTAAACTTATTTTTAGCCGACTTCCAAATAAGAGGAGGTTCTTATGTTCGCCGGTATGTTTCTTTTTTTGTGTATGTTCATCGATAATTTCGCTAATTGTGAACCGAATCGAAAAAATATTTTTGAAGTTCGAAAGGGTATACTATCGAGGTGATCCCATTTAAATTTTACAGAAATCGGCTGGGCCGTTTTCGAAAAATATAATCGTGGATTTTCAAAAACTCAGCTCAGCTGATTTCTGTAAAATATAAATGTAAACAATTCAAGTGAAATATTCGAATTTTTTACACGTTGGAATGTGGTTTTGCCTTTTTTTTTGCAAAAAATAATCAAACTAAATTTACGTCAATTTAGAATTAGGTGATGCCATTTAGAAACCATTATATTTTCTGTATTTGAGCTCTGCTACTTCAATAATAGTGCTCGAAATCGATTTTTATAATGAAACCTGATGTAAAATCATCGACCTCGACGAAAGATAAGCATTTGAGTTATAGCTGTTATCGTAGACATAATGTAAGGCACTGATTGAAAGTCGTATAGGATTAGATGTGTGGGTTGGTACATAAATCTATATTTAACGTATGTACTTCATTACTTGCCTCTCTTGTAACAAAAATAGGTAAAGTAGATAGAGTCTGGGTAACGAATGTTGATACGCGAATTTTTCGCTAACTTTTTAAGTGACAACATACGGTGCTACTACCGTCACGGATTTACCTTTAAATTGGGGTATTTTACCTTGTATTAAAACATTTTTTAAAACTACGTCATGTACTAAACTGAACAAAATTATTCATAATTTAGTCTTCATCGTAATGAAGTAGATAGGTACGCGTTGAAATCATTTGGATCATTTGGAGAGCAATGCAAAGCCTTAGTTTGGCATAATTATTACGTCAAAATACGTAAAATAATTAACGCAATGAATATAAAACAACTACACGACAAGTTAAAGCTTAAAAAAAAAGAACAATAGTTTGCGGTTCCCCCAAAGATTTGGAAGAATCAGAATCGCAGTATGGCAACAATGGTACATCGTGTGAGTGAGAGAAAGTGTTTCCCCTCTTATTTTCCCTCTCAGTTTAGGGCTGCCATACTGATTTTTTTTTTCAATTTGCCGTGCTTTTTCAGTTTCAACTTTCGTTAGCCAGACTCTACTTATTTATATTATTTTGTTTAATAGGGCGAGTCTAACTGTAAAATACAACACTACTTATCCAATCATAGTAAAAGCTTTGGTTTAGTTATAGCTTTTGGTAGCTTATATTGTCCTCGTGACTTTTACACATCTCTTTGAAGTACGTAGTCTACGTACATCGCATACTCATCAATGTTCGACGAAGTTGAAAAATTGGTTGACTTCAAACCTATGCATTGTAACTTCGCGAAGAAAAGTGTGTTACAACGAGATTAAACTGGTGTCGTACAAAGACCCAAGACCGTAAATTAAATATAGCAAGAAAATGCAATTGAAAAGAAAATGGGGTTTTTAAGACACGCGTATTAAATCTTGCGGGAGAATGTTTCGCGACGTTTTTTTAATTATACGGTGATGTCATAAGGCTCTGAAAGAATGTGAAAGCGTTTTAGTTAACTTTTTAGATCCGATTTAAAAATAAATTGTTATGCACTTTAGGCTACAACAAAGTTAGACAAATAATAGAGACAATACACACAGACATAACTTTTAGATTAGACAAAAATTGCAAAACATAAAATGTTTGTTTTGATACAGAATACACTTACCTTTAAAAATGTGCTAACTGATTACCAGTTATACTTTGTATTTTACTAGCGACCCGCCTCGGCTTTGCACGGGTGTATTATTTATATAAACCTTTCTCTTGAAACACTCTATCCATTAAAAAACCGCATCAAAATCCGTTTGCTTAGTTTTAAAGATATAAGCATACATGAGGACAGTCAGCGGGAAGCGACTTTATTTTATACTATGTAGTGATAGTGATAGGTACAGGAAGTAAGAACATTTTGTTATTTATATGAATTATGATGAGATCAATTAATCAAAGAATTTTAGGCCACTGAATTTAAACTTTTTTATTCAAGTTGTTGAGAGAAGACATTTGTCTATAAAGATGCGACAGGAAGTTTTTTTGTTAGATTTCATATTAATGTCAAACTGAATTATTAATATAAATTGTTAGTCCATATTAGACATATTTTTTAACCAGATTTATTTTATATTATTTATGTTTAATACAGCTAGCAACTTTGACCTGTTGAAAAAGTTTGAATAAAATCAACTAATAAATCTATCAATATTTTTCAAAATAAATTTTGAAATCTAGTCTTTTATCTTTATGTTCAAAATAGGTGATGACATCATGTAGAATGTAGATAACTATACTTAATTCATTAAATTAATTAATGTTTTTTTGATAAGATTATACTTAATATACTTGGCTATTAGAATTTTGACCTTTTTTCTCAGACTCTTTTTTAAAATTTATATTTTTTGTGGACGGAATATGTCTATAATATGTTAAACTTGCTGAACCGCCAAACATTGTTTTGGCATAATATTGCAATTATAAAATGGGTATACAAACTATCCTATCACTCAAATTGGATCAAACTGCACACATTGTATAAAATTTGGTTAAAATCGGTTCAGTAGTTGAGGAGTTCATCGCGGACAAACAACGTTACATAATTTTTTTATACATATAGATGTATTGTATAGCCGAGGTGGTCGAGAGGTCGTGGATTCAAATCCCAGGTCCCGTACCAATGAGTTCTTTGGAATTTATGTACGGCATTTCACACCACTGGCTTTTCGGTGAAGGAAAACATCGTGAGGCAACATGCATACGTCTGTAGAAGAAATTCGATGGCGTATGTGAATCCACCAACCAGCACTGGGCCAGCATGATGGATATGGCCCAATCACCCTTCGTGATCTCTCTTCGTGGGTAGGCCTACGTCCTGCAGTGGGCTATTAAAAAGGCTGGTACAGTACAGTACAGATGTACCTATTGTACGGTCAACTAGATCATTACACATTATGTATGTATGTATTTTAATATATTCGTCTCCGACAAAACTGTGAAACTATTTTTAGAACGGGCTTTACGTAACCGTCTCGAATGAATAAATATATATTGTTTTTATTAATTTTCAATGTGTCTTTAAGCATAAAGGACATGTCCACAAAATGTATGGAGGCTGGTATAATAATTATCGAAAATTCTAACCACAACACTCGTTACATTTCGAGAAGGTTCATATTTTTCTGAGTCTATTACAACAGTTAAAAATAAAAAAGACCGCTCCGATTTTTTAAAAATTAATTTTGAATTTATTAGAAAAAATAAATATATTTCACTCAATAGGTAGTTTATCTCTAGCAGCCCTGATTAAATAACCTCCAAATTGTTAAATAAAAGCATTTTTACCAATTAGACACAGTTTTTAAGTGTTTTTTGTCATATTGTACCTACTAACTGGTCACACTGGTCGGTTATAATTTTTAATTTTAACAAATTAAGAGATGAATGTGGAAGAATCAGCTACGAATGCAAAAAAAATAACGATAGAAGAACTTTAGTATTGCTAAACTAGAAAAAATAATAATCTGTAGTGTTATTTTTCATACAATTTATTTTTCGCATTTTAAAAAAATTGGAGGGGTGAAAAAATCTAAATCAAATATTTTTGGGAAGCCCATATAACAAGCTTTCAAATGATGTATATATCATCTTGGTTCGATTTTTCTCTGAATAATATACCACTTGTGGACGTCACCTTTCCTAATAATTGTCTATGTATGTCTGTGTTAATACTCACCTGCTTAAAAAAGGATTTATTGTTTATCTAGTAGCTATAGCTACTAGCTTATACTATCTTTGCTACACTAAGACACCTTGAAAACGAAATATATGGATTTTAGGAATAAAAACTATTTTTCCGTTATTTGTATTACATTACTATTAGCTTCAACTGCTCAGATGGCGTTGTCCATTTTTAGACATAGATCTTTTCCTTCCAGCTCCATATCATATTTAATCATCTTTCCCATATGAAATTGCAATTTTAAACCCAGATGTTGAATTTTTTTGATTGTGACTCTCTACTCATGTATATTATTTCTTACCAACCCGGCGCCGTTGGCGCGAAAATAATTACGCGGACTGTGATGCCGGGTCATATTGACCCAAAGTTTATCGGCATTTTTCAAAATGTTACGTAACGGTTATCGGCTATTTTAACTATTTATGTACTGGTTTTGTATTATTATTAACAAGATAAAAAAGTAAAAATAAAAATGTATTATATTTATCAATTTTTATATTTTTTACGAATACGTAGATATTATGCTTTAAAAACACAACTTTACTTAACATTTACAACTTTACATGCTCCAATAATAGTAAAAAAATTTTGTTCACTAATAATGAGAGAAAGTGCAATTACAAAACTTCAATTATACCTAAAAAAATAGTCTTCAGCTTCCTTATACTTAGCCATAGACTTGCTGCAGTTTTCGCAGTATATTACATTCTGTTGAACACTTGAAATTATTATGTAAGCCTTAGAAAAATTCCGGAGATGCTTTTTGAGAGTCGGAAGCAAAAAAAGTTAAGAAAAATTTACCAAAGAAGTTTAATTCAAATCATTTTTGAGTTTGATTCATGTAAGGCGGTCAATATTATTTTTATAGTGATTTGTCATATACGTTTGTGTGTGATTATTAATAACAAAAAAGAAAATCATCAATAAAGACAAAGATATTACCAAAAATATGTAACGAAAATACATTGCCATTGGTGACGCTGGGTCATATTGACCGGTTTTTGCTTGACGCACTTATAACTTTCTACACAGACTGTATTGCACTAAGTTTGCAGGCAGTGCAGGTGGAAGAATGCTGTATTTCCAGCTACTGGCAGGATCAAACTACAGAGCAAGTAAAATTCAAAATATGGCCATTAGAAATTACCTCGGGTCAATATGACCCAGCGTCAACGAGCCCGAGTAAATTTAGTGTTTATGCAGTTAATTTAAGGATTGAATTTTTTATTTATTAAAACTTGTACAGTAGGTATGTACATATCATAAAAAAATCAATAACTATATAAGTTATAAAGTTGAAGAGTTTAATAATGTAACTAGGTAATTTTTGTGATGACATTTATAAATGTACATTATTAATTTTTTGTTAGTAAAATAACAAAAATATATTACAATGTTAAAATGTCTAATGAATTTAAACAAAATCTGCTTCAGTAAAAAAATCGTAAATTTACAATAACTTGCTTCGTTTTGGTGGAATCTGGGCTTAGTTAGTTTAAACCGCTACAGAACTTTAAATGATCGCGAGCAAGGTGGTTTGCTTCTATAGGCCTATCTGATTTAAAAATAAAACTCGTTTATAAACTCGTTAATATCAGATTCGGTAAAATATGATCTTTCAAATGGTAATGATTTAACGGCATTGTCAGTTAATATAAATAAATATACAGGTCAATGGCAACATGGGAAAGCTTTTAGGCCTATTGTGTAGAAGGCAAATTTTAGATATTATATTTATTTTATAGTATAGGTACAGGGTGGAGAGCTGACGCCGACATTGATTTTGGAAATTCTTGAAGAAATTGCTGTAGGCGATAAAGCAGCCCATTATTCTACCGGACTGTTATTATTTTTGGATTAAATTATTTCATGTACATTCGGTGCACATAAAGAAATTATGTACTTAGTTATGTTAAATTTTCTAAAACATCATTTTGGAGCGACCTGTTGAAAAAGCTCGAACTATTTTGACTAAAGTCAAAAGCTCGGATACCTAGTAATTTTGATTAGTCTAATGTCATATAAGAATAAATGAGACCCCTATAAAGTATGGAGCCAAATTATGTACTTCCTTTATTAATACTTTACTTACTTTTACTATACTTTTTGATTATTACTCAACTCGGGTTCTTCTCCCCCGTGTTTGGCGGGATTGAGGTTACCAACTCGAGCTTTAGCTCTTTTTGGCGGCTGGACGCCTCGGCCAACTTGGACCAAGGGGCGATGTTTGGAGTGTGCGAGTACCCTGCTCAGTCCGCGAGGGCGGGCGGCTTCTCTCAGTACCCTCGTTAACCATTTGTATGACCATTGCTGGCCATATCTTGGCTTGGCTCCATGTTGGCCATCGTATGGCTTGGTGGTATCTCGGATTGGAGTCTTCACGACCTGCACTGAACCAGGTGTAGGCGGCATCTCTTCCTCCTCGACTGGTTTTGTTACTGTTTCTATGATTAACTGGTAACTTACTGGTTACTAGTATTAATTCTGGGTCAAGTTAATGTCGGTGTCAGCTCTCCACCTTGTACAAATACATATATTATGGAAATACAAGTCGATAGCAAGATAAAAACGGTTACTAGACTATTAAATATAGATCGGTAATTTAGGCACAATAGCGAAAGATATAAAAAGTGTGAGTATAAAAATATATTTAAATTGAATTACATACAAATCAATGGCAGATAAAAAAAACTTATAGGCCTATTAATATAAAAATTTAAATCACCAAATTTAAAAATACATTTTAATTTTAAATATTTTTGAAACAGTTCAATTACAGTGGCATAAAAAGATTATAATCAAATTATGCCTATTAAAGTAGAGAGCAAAAAATTGTCGCATTAGTGAAGGGTACAAAATGACTTAAAAATTTAAAATATTCCTACATAATTAAATAGGGTTAATGGAAGATTTAGAAAACGTTTAAGCCTATAATTATAATCAGAATATGGGCACAGTAATGAAGAATTTGAAATCACCGAATATAAAGAAATACATTTATTTTAAAATATTCATAAACACCGGTCAATCGCATCATAAGATCTTTCTTATAATCTTTTATAGGCCTATTAATATAGAATACCAAATATAGGCACAATAATGAAGAATTTAAAATTACTCAAAATATATAATTTTACATATTCCTAAATAAAAAAATTGCGGTCAATGACAGATTAAGAAAGTTTTTAAGCCTATAAATAATCAGAATTTAGGCGCAAGAATGAAGAATTTAAAATCACCGAATATAAAAATATATATTTCTTAACTTTTCCTAAATCCAATTATACTATAGTGAAATAATATATTCAAATGACGTAGTTTACGCTATCTATAACATAATTATTTGAAAATAGGCTTGAATTGATTCTTATAAATCAAAATTCAATGTTATGTATTCTGAATTTTTAAACTTTCACATTTTAGACTTGGTAGGTATATTTGGTTTTTTTTTTACTACCGACTCATTTATTATTTCGATTAGTCCTTATATATAGGAAACGTTTAATTAGATAAACTATTATTTTTGAAAGGAAACTCTGATATTTTATTATCTCTAATATTAGTCCTTCGCAGATTAGTCCTTATATATAGGAAACGTTTACTTAGATGAACTATTATTTTTGAAAGGAATATCTGATATAGTCCTTCGTAGATTAGTCCTTACATATAGGAAACGCTTACTTAGATAAACTATTATTTTCGAAAGGAATCTCTAATATTAGTCTTTCGCAGATTAGTCCTTATACAGAGTTATTTCTAATCAATTAGCATCCTTCTAAGGGCTTATTCTGTACATCAAAACTAACAACTTTTGTTCTACGACGTTCGTCAAAACTCAAAAAAAATGTTTGTTGTTCCATAGAAAAATATAGTTCACCCGCGACAAAATGTATGGAACAGCTGATTTTGTTTGAGTTTTGACGAAAGTTGCAGAACAAAAGTGGTTAGTTTTGATGTACAGAATAAGCCCCTAGAGGGATGCTTATTGATTAGAAATAACCCTATGTATAGGAAACGTTTACTTAGATAAACTATTATTTTCGAAAGGAAACTCTGATATTTTATTGTTCTTATCTCAGGCCATCATAGCAATATTTCAGTTAGCATTATATAACAAAATTTAAAAATAATTATTATTCGCAAACAAATACAGGACTGACTCCATCGTGTACAGAATTCGAATAATTTGAATCGATGTGACATCCATGTAGATTTTTGTTGATTTATCAAAAACGGCTCAATTGATTTCGATGAACAAAAAAAGATTTTTTGAAATGGGTTCACAATTTGGCCGATTTTAATAGTCCACTGCAGCAAGTAGGCCTACTCACGAATGGTATAATTAAAGGGGAAGGGGGTAGTATGTTTTTAAAAATATATAATAAGGTTTTAGGTAATGTAGTGACAAAAAGAGATGTATTTGACAAATTTAATGTTCTTTTTGACCGACGAACCACCGGAGGAGGCATGCATTTTTCATAGTAGTCCGAAATCAATAATTTTATTATTGGAAAGAGTATACTTCGAAATTGGTCCCATTTAAATTTTATCGAAATTGGCTGAGCCATTTTTGATAAATCAACAATAATGTAAATAATTTTACATCGATCCGTGCATAATATTTGCATTCTAGTGATGCACCCCGGCTTCGCACAGGTGTATTATACATATGAACATTTCTCTTAAATTACTCTATCTATTAAAACAAACTGCATCAAAATCCGTTGCGTAGTTTTAAAGATATAAGTATACATAGGGACAGACAGCGAAAAGCGACGAATAGGTGAAGTTGGTCATGCTATTTTTTGAAAAAAATAATTATGTATGTTGTTTTTGCAAGAATAAATCAGATTAGGTTTATATATCAAGCTTTATTTAGTTTAGAGTCAGAGACCGTGTGTACCTAAGATATCTTTAATTTATGTATTTATTGCAAACCTAAATCCCTAGAGTAACAGTTTGTATAAGCATAATTTAACGATATATTATACTTCATTAGAGTGTCAACAGGTTTCTAAGATGCGAGATCTGCCCTGTATCGCGATCATCAGAGCAGATGTTGTTAAGATAAGATAAACAAGCCATTTGAATAAAAATTAGCATCAAATACTTCCACTTTCCATTATTTGGTCATTTGTTTTGATTCGATTGAAGATTTTCTAAAAATACTACACAAATTATACTAGCAACATACTAAATTAGTTTGGTCAAACTCAGTGGCCTGAATTTACAAAATTGGACACCGTAAAGTTGACTATCAAATTTTTATCGTAAAAATCTGTCACTAATTAATCAATACACATACAATAAGCCCGATTACAGAGGCGCCAGCGTACATTTAAAAGCAACGTAAAAAGCGTTCTCTCTATCGAATGCCTAAAGTAAAAAAGAAACAGAACTATGCTATTTAGCTATTATAATTACGATGTAATCGGGCTTAATAATGTATTGATAATTATTTTATGCCAAAATTGGTAAAACCGATTTCCATCGTGTACAAATCGTGTCGTGTGCTTGAATTGTTGTGTACAATTTTTATAAGTATTTGATTTTTCAAAAACATTGAAATTAGTTCAGCCGGTTTCGATAAAATTTAAATGGGACCATCTTGGAAGTATGTATATTCTTTCGAACTATATAGTTCGAAAAATTCGTTTTCATTACATCTATTCGAAAAGGACTACTTGGTTCGCCTTTAACTGCGACCAAAGGTGGTGTTTTCTATAAAGAACTTTATAAGTGCGCCGGAATGATCTTTGCCGCGCACTTTTTGAATTTGGAAGTATTTGTAATGTTAGTGTTCAGCATTAAGAAAATGAATGAAAAGAATGTAAATATATGTTTTCATTTGTTTTATTATTAGATACCATTTAATTTCCATTTAGTTGTTACTCTACGTTTTATTAAATAATAATATTACAATAAATATGAGGCGCCTTTTTTTCTCATAGAGGTGATGAAAAGTAGAGTGTACCACTCGGGCGCAAAATATATTTTTGGCTCGGGCGACGTACTTTGAATCCCTCGCTACTAAAGAATACCGTACTTTACTCTGGATTCAAAAAAGCGCCCTCGCCGTAAAAATATTATTTTGCTCCCATATGATACAATCTACTATTTCTATTCGGTTCACCATAGGCAAAAATATCGATGAACATACACATAAAAATATATACAAAGCCACACAGATCCTCCTCCTTTTTGGAAAAGGATTAAAAATATATCTACTTTCAAACTCACTATGGAAACTAGTGAGGTTTTCGCACATTTTAATTAAGTAAGGCAGGTGTTACTCATGCATTATTTCAGTGCTATGCGAGAAGAACCCGCGCGCTAGTACTCCAACCTTGAGAAAGATCGCCAAATGCAAATTAAACTATAGTAGCAGTTATCTACTAAAATTATGCGTGAGTAACACTTGTGCTTTACTTAATTAAAATGTACTTCAAAAAAAGCTTGTAAAGTTGTTACGAAAATAGCAGACTTCAATATTCACTTAAAAAAATGTTACATTTATAAAATGTACTCCAAAATATTCCTATTCTCACCTTTGTGACGCCATGTTATAGAGTTATAAAAATAAATATTATATTAATAATAATTTATTTGCCTTGCAAAAAAACATATTTCATCATTAATAATCTAGAATTGGCCAGATGAAATTAGAATTAACGTGATATAATCAGAAAACTATTCGAAAAATACCTACTCTAAGCCAGATTTAATTTGAATTTATTATTTGGTGTATAATAAATAATATAATATAGCCGTGGTGATCAAGAGGTAGTGACACCCGCCTTACAATCGTGAGGACCAAAATATTCCTATTCTCACCTTTGTGACGCCATGTTAGAGTTATAAAAATAAATATTATATTAATAATAATTGATTTGCCTTGCGAAAAAAACATTTCATCATTAAAAATCTAGTATTGGCCAGATGAAATTAGAATTAACGTGATATAATCAGAAAATTATTCGAAAAATACCTGCTCTAAGCCAGATTTAATTTGAATTTATTCTTTGGTGTATAATAAATAATATAATATAGCCGTGGTGATCAAGAGGTAGTGACACCCGCCTTACGATCGTGAGGTCGTGGGTTCGAATCCCCGGTCCCGTACCAATGAGTTCTTTGGAATTTATGTACGGAATTACACATCACTGCCACTGGCTTTTATGGTGAAGGAAAACATCGTGAGGGAACCTGCTTATGTCCTTAGAAGAAATTCGATGGCGTATGTTAATCCACCAACCTGCACTGGGCCAGCGTGATGGATACGGCCCAATCACCCTTCGTGGGTAGGCCTACGTCCTGCAGTGGACTATTAAAAACGCTGGTACCGTAATATTTTTTTATTAAGTATCATGTTTTTTTTGCAAAATATAGTTATCGACAAATTTTTGTGGTTCAGAATTGGATCAAGTAACAACAGCGTTATGTTATACCTATAGTAAATCCGTGGTTTAAACAGACAACAAGTTTATAATAGAAAAGCTCCTGATAAAGTCCCTTGGTCCAAGTCCAACAACAGTCCATTTACTGTAATCCAAGCGTTCAGATCCTACCCATCTATCTATTTTCGAACAAATGCCATCGAGTCTTATTTTAGTCGTCCATCAAACTGTTTTAGAAGTGACGAGTTTGCTGCTATAAATTACACTTCTGGTAAATTTCGTTTAAACTGGGCCATTTATTATTAAATTTTGTGAACATTTGCCGTCTTACCACAAAAGTTTTACGCACGCTTTAGACAATGTTTAACAATACAAATTACACGGTTAAACAGTGTTTAAGGCGTGTTGAAATCTTTTATGGTAACGCGGCTAGTGTTTGCCCACTAAAACATACCACACTATACCGTGCTAAGAAAGCGTTACGCAACACATTTTTTATTAGTGTTAAAAAGTTTGAGGCATACCCGCTAAATCGTACCTGCTCCGACCAACACAGTTGCAAAATATTTTCGCGACTGTACCTAACTTTAAAGTGATAAGTACGTAATAATTATTTTTCGCACAAAATCGCAACACCGACTTCTATCGTGTAGAGAATATATATGTTGTTTTTAAACTTTCGCGATTTGAACACATTATTACTATATACTACGGGACTAATCGCGCACTAAAATTACGAGATAAATAAGTACCTCATCATCCCGACGTTTCGGCCGAGTTGCATCGACCGTGGTCACGGGTAGACTGACTGTCTACCCGTAACAATAATATATAATATATATTCTCATTATTATTATATACTACGGGACTAATCGCGCACTAAAATTACGAGATAAATAAACTCGACGTTTCGGCCGAGTTGCATCGACCGTGGTCACGGGTAGACTGAGTGTCTACCCGTAACAATAATATATATTCTCATTTAAAATCACAAGCAAAGCTTGGTCCTTTGGTAGGCATCAATGGGGCCGAAGCTAACACTGAGAGGCCCTTTTACATCTTTTTTTATAAAATAATATAAAATGTTGTGTACATAAATTAGAATGAAAATAAAAATAACTATTGCTAGATGTGACTTACAGTATATCGGGCTATTGTGATGTGCTGTTCGATGACTTAATACGGGCTATGGAATGAGGTACGGCACCCGCCAAATAATGCCTCATTTCAAATATTCTCATTATTATTATATACTACGGGACTAATCGCGCACTAAAATTACGAGATAAATAAACTCGACGTTTCGGCCGAGTTGCATCGACCGTGGTCACGGGTAGACAGTCAAACTGGTAGGCGCGATTAGTCCCGTAGTATATAATAATAATCTTAATATATATAAATCTCGTGTCACAATGTTTGTCCTCAATGGACTCCTAAACCACTTAACAGATTATAATAAAATTCGCACACCATGTGCAGTTCGATCCAACTTGAGAGATAGGATAGTTTAAATCTCAAATTATAGTCGCAATTTTAATTTATTTAGCCACAGCAACGCGTGGCCGGGTCAGCTAGTAAGAATATATATTATGATGCAACTCGGCCGAAACGTCGGGATGATGAGGTATTTATTTATCTCGTAATTTTAGTGCGCAATTAGTCCCGTAGTATATAATAATAATGAGAATATATATTATATTTTATTGTTGATTTATCAAAAACGGCTCAACCTATTTCAATTAAATGGGACCACCTCGGAAGTATACTCTTACGAACCAATTTTTTTTAAATCGTTTCCCAATAGTAAAAAATATTGATGAACTTACACAAAAAAATGTGCAGACGAACATAGTACCTCCTCCTTTTTGGAAGCCGGTAAAAAGATTATATTAATGACTTATTCTCATTTTGGTAATCATTAAAATTTGAAATTTATTGTAGGCTATTTTTCTGTCTTATCTTAAGCCTATTTTAATCTGAGGACATAGATTTATAGCGACATAAGTTTTGGAAAAAATACGGTTCTTTTGCATATTGTTCGTCTAATTTATCTATTATATGTGAATTTTAGAAAAAAATGCGTTTTTTTGCATTTTGTCTAATTTGTCTAAAAATGTGAATTCACAAACACTGATTAACCTCTGTCAAACATAGTAAATGTATATTTTTAAATAAACATCGGCATGAAAGCTGCGTTACCTACTTTATCATACTTACTAATATTAAAAATCCGAAACTGCATTTGTTTGTTTAATAGAATAAAAAACACTTTATTGTACAGAGAACCAGACCCAGGCAAAGCGTTCCACATTCTGGCTGTTCAAATGAGGAATGACGATTCAAAACGCTTAGTTCTAACGCGCGGAATGTCCACCATAAAAGGGTGGCGCTTTGGTCGCGTCTGTCTAGCCGTACGATAGAAGAAAGGGGCAGGTGGGACCAGATTGTGCAACTACTGAGCGCATTCTCCGAAGTGTATCCGATAAAAGGCCGACAAACACGCTACCTTTCGTCGATGCTCGAGACTTTGCAGCTGCGACTTAGTCAAGGTGTCGTTGTCAATCAGCCTCCTGGCTCGCTTCTCAATCGACTTCAGAGCCTCCAGTTGATATTTGGCAGAGCCATTCCACAGGTGAGAGCAGTATTCCATGCAAGACCTGACTTGTGCTTTATAAAGACTAAGTAGTTGCTCAGGTGTTAAATACCGTCTCACCTTAGAGAGAACACCAAGTTTTTTGGAACAGAACATATAAGACGAACAGTAATACAAGGAAACTTGTTAGTGAAGCTCAAAGGGGGCCTCATCAGCGATGAGCGATTATCGTCCAGCGGGAAGCGATCTCTTCCAGGCTACCCATGCACGGAACGGCATGATCTTAAAATGTATCACGGTTTATTGCTTTGTTTGGATTAACTTATTTTTTGACACGGACATAGTTTGAAAAACAGAAAGTGACAAAGGCTACTTTTTATCCCAGAAAAAAAAAATGGTCCCACGCGATAGCAAAAACATAAAAATGCCACGCGGGCGAAGCCGAGGGTAAAAGATAGTGGGTAATATATAAAAACAACGTTATAGCATAAAAACAATATATTCACCGTAATATTGTAACATTTGCACCATCCATCAATTGTTCCTGACGTGGAATCCCAGCCGGAGGCCTAGCGTCAGAAAAACCGTGTACAGGGGTACTCGGAACTTTGATAGAACTCGCGTGCGCTGTTTGTTTTTATCGGAGCCAAAATAATACTTCATCAAAAAGTAATCATCTCTTTTTCAACTTTTTTAGCGTTAGCAGGACAAGCGAAGATTTACCAAAGTCGGTTTATTTGTCCCGAATGTACACACATAACATTATGAAGAAAATTAAATAATAATGCGTGATTTTGTACAAGCATTAATTTATGTTATCTTTTATGGCTTCTGTCGTGTAAGATTTCACCCTAAATTGAATCAAGAAAAGCGAAGTATTTACTGTATTAGGCTATATTTTTTTTCTATTTCTATTAATATTTCCAACTAATCAACGATGTCGATTTGACTACATTGAAAATTAAAAAACGAAAATATTTTTACTCACACAAATATAGAAAAAAATAACACACATGCTACCTCAGAGCAAACAAAAAAATCAAGAGAGAATGTTGTGAACAAATAAGTGAAGCCAACCAAAACTACGCCTCGCCGTGTACAGACAATTACGCATAGGTACATCCACGTACAACGGAACCACGCCTTGGTTTGTCAGTCGAACTATGACAGTGCAACACCGACGCACTCACACATGTTTAAAAAACCGGCCTCACTTGACTGTTCAACGACGTTCTCTCTTGACTTTTTTATTTGCTCTGAGCATGCTATATTCAATAAAAACATTATTACCTATATTTATGACAGATTTATAAAAACAAAACGTAGTACCGCGATTCCTCACTAGGCTAGGCCTGTGTCGCGGAAATCTAATACGATTTTTCATGTGTTTTGGAACCTGTATATTTTTTTTCTTTGTGTTTATATTTCTGCTAATAAATATAAAGTTACGGAAATATAGGCAATTTTGAAAATAAATGACATATTTGTGACTGTTATAAAATATCTTGACAATCGTCCAAAAACGAATCAATACGAATGCCATTTTTTAATTAAGATAATTATAAATTATGTTTACTGGTAGTAAGTTAAATTCAGTATTTTAAAAACGTTTCTTGTGTTTAGTCAGGGCTGACTTCTGTACAAAAAAAAAACTTATCGAATCAAAGCAAAAATAATGCCATGAAAACCACGTTTGAATGTTATTCATAAAAATAATTATTGCTGTTAAATTGAACTAATATAAATATAGTTAAAAAAAAAAAAAGAACACGCTTAGGCGTCAAGTTTTTTTTTTATAATTGCTTTGTCATCGGTTTTTGATAAGTGTGCAAAGTTTAAAGAAATTCTGATCGCTCAAAGTAGGTCAAAAATAAGCTCAAAGGGGTTGGTTACAAGCAAGCAAACAAGCAAACATACAGGTGAAACTAATAAAAGCGTGTAAAAAAAAGCCTACTGATTCAGTACCACACTTCACAGTAACCCTGTATGCAAGATAATGGGTTTTTGATTATGATAAACATCTGGCTTAAACGGGTTATACACTAGAGTCTAGACTTGTCGAGAATTTTAGCACTTCGAAGATAACATTAATCATCTGAATCTGACTTGCAGAGAATCAATGATGTAACAATATTGCCTAAAATATTTTTTATAATCAAATGGCATTTTAAAACACATGATATACTCATGACTTTTTGTGAGCATAAAATAAACTAATACCTACCTGTATTGTACTGTAACAGCATTGATAATAGTCGACTGTAGGACGTATGCCTCCCTACGAAGGGTGATTGGGCCATATCCACCATACTTGCATGGAATACTGCTCTCACCTTTGGAATGGCTCTGCCAAATACCAGTTGGAGGCTTCAGAGTTCATTGAAAGGCGAGCCAAGAGGCTGATAGGCAACGAAACCTTGACTGAGTCGAAGCTGCAAAGTCTCGAGCATCGACATAGCGTGCGGTAGCGGCGTACGGTGGCGTGTCTATCAGTCTTCTATCGGATAAACTTCGGTGAGTGCGCCCAGGAGTTGTACAATCTGGTCCCACCTGCCCCTTTCTTCTACCGTACGGCTAGATAGACGCGACCATAGCGCCGCCCTTCTGATATTATGTATTACTATAAGACTTGTGCCAAATTTCAATAGATTTTTCACTGGTCTAATATAATAATGTCTAATAATGTAGCGCTCGTAGCGTAGTTTGACTAGGTGTTTGTCAGCGATCACCGAAATTAAGCAACGTTCCGCACGGTCAGTATTTGGATGGGTGACCGCGGGTGGCATTTTCCAACTGAGCGCTACCGTGGCTCGGATGACACGTTAAATTGTAGGTCCCGGTTGTTTTAACCGTTTAGCCATGTCAGAGGCCTTCAGGCGGCCTAAAAACTCTGACACCAGGGCTAGCCACCCGGCCTATACGAACTTACTTACTTACTTACTTACTGGTCTAATCTCAGTGATTACGGAATGGACTATAGGTGGGGTCGGTACAGCACATTCCTTTCGCCTCTTTATTCTATCATAAGTTATTTCAACATCAAATCCTATCTTTCGCGTATTATCTTTCACGAAATTAGCCCACATTTCAGAACATTGCACTAACACACTAAAGCCAACTGAAGTGTTCCAGTTGATGAGAAATTTCACCAAGTACGTGAGAAGTGTCGGGCGCCCAATGCCCATCCAAGCCAGTCAGGCAAAAGTTACAATCCACGGCGTCGCCTCAGAAACAGTAACAAAATACGAAAAGAAACAAACCTAAGCAAGTTTGCCGTCGAATTTTATGGCTGCCACAATTCACACTCGATAAATTGGCTTAGCCCAAGAATCATAATTTGGCAGCAAAGTTTTATGGGTACTACGAACACTTAGCGCAGCGCTTTTAGGTGTGAGCTAGGGATGAGGTACAGTAAATCAGTTGTAACAAACAATTAAACATTTTGAAAAAAGCGATTTAATTTTTACTCGCAAATCGTGTTAGGATTTAGATATCAAATAATCTTAAAATATCATCGGTTCCCGGTAATAAATAGCGCGACAGCAAATTTCTTCTTATTTAACCGGGATCGTCTCGGCCAGAAAGTAAAATTCTAATATTTTTTGGTTTTTTGACATTCACAGATAAACTACTGATTTTAAGTTTACGTAAACTCATTTAGCGTCTATAAATAGGAAGCATTTACAAGTTACATACTCTTTTTTTTTTTAATCTTTATTTTAGAAAGGTTTTGTCAACAGTGACAATATCACCCCGTAAGACTACACTAATTACATTCACTGTTATTATATCTAACACTAATTACCACAAGCGCATTCGTAACTTTGGAACTGGAAATAAATCTGCAACAGTATCCCAGCCTCTTCCGAACCAGGAGAAGCCAAGATACTGTTACAGACACCTAGATTGCAGTCATTTCGCTTTAACATATTCCGCTGGACTCCGTACCGGACACATTCCGACAAGTTACATACTCTTGAAAGCCAAATAAGTGGTCAATTTGTGCACGAAAGTACATCAACTGATTTTTACCTAAGTTCTTAGTTGTTTTCTTTTGTTTTTTTTTATTTGTCCTGAATGTAACATACATAGGTACAATTAAAAGTACTGCCAAACAGCGAAGCGGTTTGTAGGCAGGATAGCTCTCACATTAGGTACATAACTTAGTATCTGAGTACAAGCGGATAGAAATACATTCCCTTGTTATTATAGGTACATGTGGGCAATGTAATGTCATTGTCAGTTATCCATTAACATATTTTGTTTTTATAATCTAAAGTTTGATACAAATGTTTGCTTTCTAAGGTGTTAATCTTCATCGCTTAATTTATCCTACATCAGTTTCTTTAAAATTTTTTTAAAGTTAGTGGACTCTTATGCATAAACAGGTCATTATTTTGGTTTCTAAATGTATATACCTCGTTGAAACTACCTATTCATGGCAACGAGTTTTTGTGAACTTATAATAAGAAAAAGTTTATCTGTGAATGCAAAAAAAAAACAAAAAATATTTAAATTTCGCGCGCGACTCTGTGGATCCATATTAAAGGAAAACACCATTAAAACCTTCCAATCAATCGTTTTTCGCAAAAAATGGCATGACCGACTTCAACCGTGTACAGAATTCGCGAATATTTCGCACGGATTGATGTAGCATTTTTCACATTGATTTATCACAAATAGATAGAAATAGAATACAAGCAAAAATATATTTGAAAAAATAATAATATTAGCATTAGATGCTGTTTTTTTCGCCATATATTAAGCTCATCTTGAATCATGGTACGAAGTCTGGGACTACAGAGAAATATCTTTTTGTAGTAACAAAAATCTTTTATATTTTCTCAGCTCAACCCTATTAAGAGCTTTGAAACTAAACACAAAAGTAGCCATTCTTAAACATTTTTTCTAGAAAATGCAGAGTTTTGTTTAGACAACGACTTTTGTGAACTTCAGAATTTATTTTATGACGTGCTTCAGCATAAAAAAAGGTTTATTTTACAAATAAGATGAGTTTGCTCTTCAAACACTAGAGGACACTTTAGTTCTATCATGCTAAAGCTAAACAAGTACTTATTGGTGCAAAAATATTACGGCCTTGCCACAAAAGACTTAAACACGCCTTAAACACTGTTTAACCGTGCTATTTGTACTGCTAAACACAGTCTAAAGCATGCGTAAAACTTTTGTGGTAAGATTGTTAGTTTTTGAAAGTTTTTGGCTCCTTGTTTAACTGAGTTTTAACTTCTCGATGCTCAAGTATGTATTCTACTTACATTATAATTGCGAAAGTTTGTATGTATTGATATTTGTTCCTCTTTCACGCAAAAAGTACTGAAAGAATTGAAATGAAACTTAGCAATAGTAATGCTTATCCTACATCAGATACATAAATAAATAAAATAATAAATATTTTGGGACATCTTACACATGGTCTCTGACCCCAAACTAAACAAAGCTTATGATATGGCTGCCAGAGACTGTTATACTACATATACTTATTTTTAAATACATAATTATATAGATAGTTACTAAATAACACCCAGACACAGAACAAACACTTATATTCATCACATAAATATTTGAGCTGGGTGGGGATCGAACCCACGCCTCTTTGATCCAGAAGTCATGGTCACTAACCACTGAGCCACTGAGGCAGTCATAACTGAGTCAGGCAGAATAACATATAGGCTATAATTTATAAAAATATTGCGTGAAACGGAGTTCGCCGGGTTAGCTAGTAATATTATAAATACAAAAGTGTGTTTGTTGGTTTATTGATTTGTTCCTCTATCTCACAGCTACCTTCGGCGACCTTTCTTAAGTTGGCGAGTGTTGGCGGAGCCGTCTCGCCATGCACTCAATATATATAGTTTAACATGTGTGAAAACCACGTTAATTTCCATAGTAAAATAATATATTCACTATAAAATACAAAAAAAAATATATACTTTTCATTTGTATTGTAGAATGAATACTTTGTCAGACGCAGTTGCATAAACTCATTTATGGAATAAAATGGGTTGGATTGGAAAAAAAATTTAACCTCTACTATGCCTCAAGTTAAGTTTGTTACTACATCATTATGAGTTAATGAATTTTACTGACAAAATTGGCGAAAATCATTAATTTAAACAGAAGTCGCGAAAGTCAAAATCATACTTGGCAAGTAGCGTTACGTTTTGTTTCTTTTGACTGCCTCGGTGGCTCAGTGGTTAGTGACCCTAACTTCTGGATCAAAGAGGCGTGGGTTCGATCCCCACCCAGGGAAAATATTTATGTGATGAACATAAGTGTTTGCTCTGTGTCTGGGTGTTATTTAGTTACTATCTATATAAGTATGTATTTAAAAATAAGTATATGTAGTATATCAGTCTCTGGCAGCCATATCACAAGCTTTGCTTAGTTTGGGGTCTGAGGCCATTTGTAAGATGTCCCAAAATATTTATTATTATTATACACATATTTATATATAGTCTTAAATTTAAGTTTTTTTACAACAGTTATATAATTAAAAACAAAATACTATAAAAAAACCTAAACCTAGAGTGACGCCGGCAGCGGGGCGAGGACCAAGCGACCGGTGGTTGGGTCTACAGAGAGAGGAACCTCCTGACAATGCGCGCTGTGTCCAGGACGACCGCCTTCTGTATCTGACCCTTGACCCAACCGTCTAGCGAGAGCCTCTTAAGATGGTGGTCGACACTCTTCGCTATTATTATTATATAGAGAATAAGGTGGCTGCCTGCTACGAGCATATGCCCTGCCCACAATCATTTTAGTCTGCTGACGTATATTGCCAGTATAATATGTAAATGAGTATTAAGTATTGGTTACCGATCTGTAGCATATCTGTAGCTTAGTTAGCAGTTGCTATTAATGTATAGACCGCAAGCGCGCAAACGCTCGTATTTGATATTTGTTGTGTCATGCCAAGTCATAACGGCGGTCGGCAATAGCCATTGACATATAGCTTTGTAAGGACAGTGCTATACGGTGAGTAACCACTGGTAAAAGTAGATAGAGACGTCCACCCGTAGAAACGGCGCCGTTTTGACCGACGAACCACCGGGGGAGGTATTACAATTCGACGCGTATATCTATTTTTATGTATAACCACGCATAACTTTTTACATAGTAATCCGATTTCAATAAATCTATTTTTATAAGAAAGAGTATACTTCGAAATTGATCCCATTAAAATGTTATCGAAATCGGCTGAGCCATTTTTGATAAATCAACAATAATGTGAAAAATGCTACATCGATCCGTGCGAAATTTTCGCGAATTCTGTACACGGGTGAAGTCGGTCATGCTAATTTTTGCAAAAAATAATCTTGTTAACCGACGAAACTGAGGAGATTTACAAGTCGACGCGTATTTAGGGTTCCGTACCTCAAAAGGAAAAAAAGCGGAACCCTTAGGATAACTTTGTTTTTTTTTATGTATGGCCATGGCCACGCATAACTTTTTACAAAGTCGTCTGATTTTAATGATTACTTTTATGTGTATTAGATCATACTTCAAAGATAGCCCCGTTTAAATTTTATTGAAATAGGCTGAGCCATTTTTGATAAATCAACAATAACGTGAAAAATTACCACATCTATATTCGTGCGTACTTTTCGAATTCTGTACACAGTTAAAGTGGTTATGCCATTTTTTGCAAAAAATAATTATTAAGATCTCATGGATCGCGCTGAATTTACTGGAGATCTATGTACTTAGTAGAGTTTATTCAGCCCTGCCCCCGACCGCCTAAGCCATAGCAATCGTAATAGCAATCGTTTATGACTTCATTTTAGTCATTTGGCACCGTCTACGTGACGTTAGCCATCAAAGTTGTTCATTCAACGATTGCTTTCGCAATCCGCACAAAGCAATTGATGGCTAACGTCACATAGGCGGTGCCAAATGACTAAAATGAAGTCATAAACGATTGCTATTACGATTGCTATTGCTTAGGCGGTCGGGGGGCTGGACCTCTTAAAATGATTATGTTAAGAAGATAGGTGACCAATATACCTCATCCACTTACTTAATTAGGTGTTTGTCAGCGATCGCCAAAGTTAAGAAATTAAAAACACTGACACTAAGCCACCCGGCCTATACGCACTTACTTAACTAATATGGAAAAATTTAGATTTCGTTAAAGAGTACACCCAAGTTTTACTCATGCATAAGACAATGTTAAACAGTACTAATTGCATGGTTAATAAGTGTATAAAGAGTGTTTAAGTCTTTAGTGGTAAGACGGTAAATGTAATACTTCAAAAATACTGTGACTAGCATTCAAGTTCTTGTATTATTTCTTGTTCTTGTCAGTTTATATTCGTGCAAGGTTGCCCGGAAGAAATCGCCATGGGTGATAAGGCCGCCACTTTATAATCATATTTTTGTCGTATATGTGTAAATAGTGTTTATTTTTCATATTGTGGTTGTAAATAAAGAGTTTTGTCTGTCTGTCTGTCAAGTAAACATAAAGATGAACGTGTACAATAGGCATGATGACTGGGGAAGAAAATCATTATTATCATAAATCCGTAAGTAAGATTATCAAAAAATATTGGATACGTATTTTTTTTTTCGTCAATCAAACAAAAAATGACAAAGATAAACCTTGTTTAAAGTTTGGTAGTGGGGGTCGTGACGTCTACTCTCGTACAGAAGTCATTTGTATGGCACTTGTGACGTCACGCAGAATTTTAACGGACTATATCTTCATAAATTTGAATTTGAATTTGAATAAATTCGTGAGTAAGATTATCAAAAAATATTGGATACGTATTTTTTTTTTCGTCAATCAAACAACAAATGACAAAGATAAACCTTGTTAAAGTTTGGGAGTGGGGGTCGTGACGTCTACTCTCTTACAGAAGTCATTTGTATGGCACTTGTGTCGTCACGCAGAATTTCGACGGACTATATCTTCATAAATTTTCGTTTAATTAAAAGAAAAAATATATGTCTAATATTTTGGACTGTCTAACAGACGGACTAATTATATTTTTTTAGTCATCATGCCTTAAGCTGGAAACATACTATCGGACGCGGCTGACTGACGCGACTGACAGCCGCGACTTAATAATGTGCACAGTCTTAAAACATCCGGTGTGCCAGATCGCTCGAACAACCGAACGCTCAAGGTCGTCCGAAGGTGACGTCCGCGACCTATGTCCGATAGTGTGCACGGCTCAGTGTACTTTCATAGTCTAGATACCTAGCAGTCGCGACTGTCAGTCGCGTCCGATAGTATGTTTCCAGCTTTATTGTACAGTATGGTGTTGGTGTACACTGAAAGTTTTTGCACTTTGCAAAACAACAACCTATGATATACATTTTTTTATTTTTAAGTAGGTATATTTTGGGTCATTACCGTCTCTAGACTAATCTCCATAATTATAGCTCGATGTCCGAAAGTATAGGCGATGCTATAATTAGTATCGTTATTCAAGCAAAAAGCTGTCAGATGTCTGTTATAAAAACCGAATCTATTTTAAGACTAACAGCTATTTTTAGTAGACTCGATGCAAGAATATAACAAACTTTCTATTCAAGTATGTTACTTATGTTTAGCATATTAGGCTAATATAATCTAGACTCGTAGGAACTTTTTATAACTTACTAAATAAGTATGTATTTGCGAGATCGAATCAGGAATGAGGAGATCCGTAGAAGAACCAAAGTTACCGACATAGCCCAGCGGAGCGGCAAGTTGAAATGGCAATGGGCAGGGCACATAGCTCGGAGGATTGATGACCGATGGGGTCGAAAAGTTCTCGAGTGGAGACCACGTACCGGCAAGCACAGCGTAGGACGTCCACTTACAAGGTGGACGGATTACCTCATTAAGCCCGCAGGATCGCGCTAGATGCAAGCCGCTACGAACCGGTCTTATTGGAAATCTTTAGGGGAGGCCTATGTCCAGCATTTGATGGATATTTTTTGGTCAAAAGCCGGAATATATTTTTTAGCACGCTACATCGACTAGCAAAGAAGAATACCTACTTACTCCAGGACGAGTCAAATCGCATTATGTCGTTATAGCGATTGTCTTCTGTTCTTGTATGATGAAAGATGATCAAAGAAAGTAATTTAGACAATTCGACATTTTCTTAAAATTTATTTTAGTAAGTTCGTGTAGGCCGGGTTTCTAGCCCTGGTGTCAGAGATTTTGGGCCGCCTAGGGGCCTCTGACATGATTAAACGGTTAAAACAATCGGGACCTAGAATTTAACGTGTCACCCGAGCCGCGGTAGCGCTCAGTTAGAAAATACCACCCGCGGCCACCCATCCAAATACTGACCGTGCGGAACGTTGCTTAATTTCGGTGATCGCTGACAAACACCTAGTCAAACTACGCTACGTGTGCTACTATTATAGGTAAAACGATTTTAAAATCATACTTCTTTTTATATTTTTTACCTATGTTTTAAACAGTCAAATCATTTCTCTGTCCAAACTGTTTTTTTAGAATTTAAACCCGACAGATTCACCCACCCAACCCCACACAATGGACAAGGCATGTTGACATTCGACACCGGAGAGTAATCCATCACCTCCAATCTATTGTTCAAACAACTCATGTGGGATTTGTAGAGTTTGTACTGCCTGCTGGAGCCTAATGAAATATTTATTTGAGTATAATAATGATGTACCTAATTGTTTGCAATACATACTTCGAAATGAGCAACTTTATTCACTGCTAGTTAATAAACTAGCAGTGAATAAAGTACTGAAAACTACAGCACGTAGATGTTCGCAGATGAGTGTGAGTTGTCAAGCTCTTGAATAGTTTACTCCTGTGATACCCATATTCTTTCCCATCTCTACAACGTTCTCTTTAAGCCTTCTTCTCCTTCGCATTTAAGCTCACGCTTCACTTTTCTCTGTGACACTCACTCTGTCAATCTTAGGTCTTCTAGCAATCTTCTTCTATCAACTCCATCCCACAATACTGTCTTTTACGATTCTTCTTTCTGTGTCCGAGCTGTGGCTCTCTGGAATGACCTTCCAGTGAACATCAGACGTGCGCAGAGCGTTGAATCTATCAAGACTCAAGTCAAGGAATATAGGTACTATCTTGTTAAGCGGTTTTAAAAACTGATATTACGCTTACGTTTTAACTATCTGTATTTATTTATGTATATAAGTAGGTTTATTTTTATTGTATGTATTATAAGAAGTATTTGTGTATACCTATTATTATTTAGTGTATTTTATTGTTTTTGGATATTAATAGCTTTACTTTATTTATTTATGTTTACACCACCGTCCATGTCAATTACATGTTTCCACACAGTAGAGGTTGTCTGGAAGAAATCGTTTTTAGCGATAAGACAGCCCTTTGTACTATTCTTCTATCGTTATTTCTTTTTCTGTTATGTTTTTTGTGGTGTGAATAAAGTGTTTTTGTATTGTATTGTATTGTACATAGGCTACCTGATTAGACCTGCTAGATTCCTAGATAAGTCTAATAACTACTATGGCATGATAAAATTATTAAGTTTTAACCGGTTATAAAACCTATTTAGTTTGAAAACACTACAAAATAGCAAAACATAGCTATTATGGTTATAACATACAATAACATTACAAAACATTTTATCATGCTTTATAAGTGAGTGTAGATTGGCCAGCACTTTAAAAAAATATAATTTTATAAAACTCAGACGATTCTAAAAATAGATCTCATTATATAGTCAAATTGTAGAGGTTTAAAATAATGAATCATAATAATTTATTGCATAAATAAGCCAAATTGGATTGTTTGTTTGAATGGCCAAATATGAATTTTAATACTTTTTGGCAAGCGCTTTACGAGTCTTGATGTGGACTGTGATCAAAGATAACACAAAATGTTTCTTTACTTAACAATATATACAAAATAACTTCATTGCACACCACATAAATACTAAGTCACAAGTTACAACAGCTAACTTAAAGAAGACTGTGTTCGACCACTGTTTTCACGTTAAAGCGTTTCGCGTTCGAGAGAATGAAACGTATATTTTTGATAAAATTTTATGCTCCGGGAAAGAACTCTTGATTGAATGTTAAGTTTTTAGAGTCAGTCGCTTGAGTAAGAAATATTGCACGCTCATGCGTCTTATTTTCAGCCAAGGTTTTGCGTAACTATATGGCTTTTTAGAGGTTTAGCTATACCTATAAAGTCATTTAAATACTGTAAAACAAATGCGTTTAATCCTAGCGATTGAAGTGCTGATTATATGGAAAAATCACTCTAATCGGATAATTATGTAGAGCTACCTCTACATATTATCCAATTATAACAGCGTACAAAACGTATTTACATCGAATTATATCTGCAATTTACACTTACAAGTGCATAAGTGACAAAACGATTTATTTCTGCCTATTTGCCTGCGCTGAATAATAAATAGGTTTTTATGTAGCTAAATCAATTATGCCTCAATATGAGATCTAAAATTAGATCTCTTCAATAATAATTGCATTACGTTATATTGGCAACTGGTTAAGCATTATAAATAAACTAGCTTTTGCCCACGACATCGCCCGCGTAACATTTTGGTTTTATGCTATTCAACAGGGAGCTTCTGTTTTCATTATAATTATTAGATAATACATTAAAAAACAAACCAACAAACACACATTTAGATTGATGTTATCGTTATAACCCAATTTTAGGGATAACGGATATCATTTAGGTTTTAATTGAATTGTTTCGGGATATAACTAAGGAAAAAGCGTTGTCACAAAGGCATTCCGTAATATCTAGTTCCAACGAAGATAACCGCTTTTCTGTAAAATCAGGTTATAAAGATTATACCAGGTTACTATGGTCACTCACGCGCAACCACTTCATTGATTTTTGCGCTATTTAGTAGTTGATGCCTTAGTAAAAGTGGCTGAGCGTGCTTAGTCACCATGAATCATTATTACTAAGTTTATTTAAAAAATAAAAATATTATAATATGCAGGTAAATCCGCGGGCATAATACGTTATTTCTAACGCAATTATTGCGTCAAAAACATTATTTTTTAACCTTTAAACTGATGTTGTTGAAGGTTAACTTGTGTTGAGTCGTAAAAAATCTAACAGTAATAGCTTCCACAGACAAAAAATAACCCGACGATCTTGTGATTATGCCATGGCGGTAGGTATTATTAAACTAAAACTTGGTAATTTGGCTACATCATATGGAGAATTACAAAAATGACTGAGAATCATAAATTGCAATTATTTTTCAAAATATTTTTAAGTACTACGCAGTAGTGTGCAAGTATTACTAGATTCCGAATAGGCTATTTGACAACATAGAAAATATACTATTGATTGTGGTAATCCTTAAAGATAAATCCTGAAAAAGACATATTTCACTTTATTTAAACTAAAATATGTCTAATTTTCGCTAATCGCACGAAATAAAATATGATATTTTAATATTTTATCTGTGACGTAAACGTTCTAAGAAGTCCGGCAACTCTGGTGACGTCACATTATAGTAAACAAGAATTTCTCGATTGACTGTTGTTTGTGTAATTTGTGTTTTGTGATTTCGGAGTCATATTACAGGATATGTAAGTTACTTTTAAAGTATTTTTTCTTAATTTTTAGATGTGAACTTGCGTATTTACTAGTGTGTGACGTCAGAGACCAGCGCCATTACAGAATGTCGTTTTTGGTGGTATCTTGAATATCTATTCTTTAACACTGATTTTCATTGTTAAGGCGCTATAGTATCAGCGTAATTTTTCGTGTGAGGGGGTGAAAACCAATACGTCCTCCCCGCATGCAGTGCGGCGCCGCGCCACGACGCAGCGCGCGCGCGGTGTAGCTATCTTACAATCAACCGCGTTCGCACTAGGTATATTAGCGTGTGCGCTGTTTTTTAGTAGTAGTTTTGTAGTTTTCAGTAATAGTTTCAGTATTAGTAGGTAATATTGTAAAGGCCGGGTGGCTAGTCTAGGTGTCAAAGTATTTTTCAATATAATGTAACCCTACAAATTCAATACTTTGTGAGTTAGAATATAATATATTATATTATATATAATTATCTTTATATTTATTTGGTATTTTATTTTAAGTAGGTACAAAATAATGTAGAATAGATTAGAGAAAAAGTGTTTTGATGTGGGGTTTCGAGACTTTAGACTTTATTTATACCTTGATACTGTACAAATGTACGTAAAAATTTGAATTTGAATTGGTTTCGCTTATTATAACATACATATACCTACCTACTTAGATAGAAATTTAGATTCCAATACGCTACTAATACTAATTATCATTTGGTTAGGATAACTATATCTTTCGTAATGTTATTTTGAATAATGGCATGTAGCGTAGGTGTAATTCCGACGTAAGGGTAATTCCGTTTTCTCAAAAACAGAAAACGAAATTACCCTTATGTCAGAATTACACCTACGCAACATGTTATTATTTAAAATGCGTGCAGCCTAATTATTTGTGTACAGTTATAAGTATTACAAACGCTTTTTGAGAAAACGGAATTACCCTTACGTGGGAATTACACCTACAGTTCAAAATGTTGTTTATAGCATCTATGAGTTTGCTCAAATAGACTGACCATGGAGGAGGTCAATGATAAGCTGTGCACTTATTGTGGCTAGTGATAACGTGGAAATTTGGCATAACATAACCAAATTAATGATGAATAAAACACAATAAATCGATTACTTTCTATTACAAAATTAAGGACTGAAACATTGTATATTAGTATCATCTGTCATAACCTTTAACCTTTAATTAGTCTCACGAAGAAAATCCCGTAATTACTCACATGGGGTCTCTACAGACCCAAAACAAAAATTTTAATATGAAGTAGAAGAAATAAAAAAATATATAAATATGTAATGAAATACACTAAAATACTTTATTGTAAGTAAAGTTTTAAAATTAAAACATAACTTAGCCTCTAAATAACTGAAAAATTAAACCAACTTCTGTTTTGACTCGAATGTTCTCAATTTGTGTAGGGCCGAGATAAATTTTGATGTTATATATATATTAATCAGGCTTATCACCAGATTTATCTGTTTGCATCCAAATCAGTAGGTCTTAAAATAATGTTACTTACAAATGAATTTGAATTTGTTTTTGGGATTTACTGAACAATTTGTTGGCAACAAAAAAAGTTGTGCTATTACTCGCATGGGGTCACCGCTTAGGAGTGCAGCGACGTATCCAGTCACTCCCGGGACTTGGTTGCTACTGGATTACAAACTTCGACAATAATTATGAAGCTTCTGGGGGCGCGGGGAAATTCAGGCAGTGGAAAGACCTTCATTTTTTAATACAAAACTGCTTTGATCCCATGCGAGTAATTGAGGGATAAAAGGAAATAAAGATAACGTAATATTTTGTCTGAGTCAACTATCAAAATTACTTAATTTCGGTTTTCAAAGTTCTTCAAAAGGACTTGGAAAAGATGCGGTTTTTGAAATCTTGCAGAAACAAAACAAATACCAATAAAAAGCTTATATAATTATCTTTTAAATTACATATTTTTTAGAATTCTTTTCATCGCCATTTAATTTTTAAATGGGTTCTAAAAAAATAGAAAAATTAACTATGTGCTCCACCAAATAACTACATTAAGCCTAAATTGAAAAAAAAAACTGACAGTGACATTATAAAACAGCAAAAGAAAATGACATTGTCAATATTGAACAACCAATAGAGGGCTGGTCGCCATGTTTTAAAAAATAAATAAATGTCAAACTCTAAAATACCAGCCCGCTATTGGTTGTTTTAAGATTCCTGTCCGATACGTAGATTACGTAGTATCTATAGTAGTCTGTATTTGAAATCACTGTTCAAGTTAGTGCCCTTAGTGCTGATCGTCAAACATCGATGTATCGATAATGTAACTAAAATTATCGCAAACGCAACCAATGACAGCGCAGTTAATGATTTCTTGACATTGTTTGTTTATTTTTTTTATTTATGACGCAAAAGTAAAATCACGTACCTATAAAAAATAAAATGAAATAGGAACGTAAAACATCGAGTGAGGAATATAAGAAACAAATACTGAAGGAAGTAGCTATGTTGTTCTTTAAGACAGTAGATAAATCTAATAACGTTTCACCGATGTAGTTTACTTTTCCACACTCGTGTACGAATTCAAGTGTACCTAGTAATTATTACTACAACACTGTCTCTTTCCGCATAATAATACAAAACTATCAATCGTAAGAATCGATAGTCTTTATATTTGAAATCGCCCATCTCTATTGCGTTTCGGACGGGGCTACCAGGCATCTCCTCTTTGTATTACCAGTTCAGTCTAAATATTTTCTACTTAGTGAAATAAAAAAGAGATATTATAATAAAACGGCGATACACCAAAATATGTTTTTGCGTGAAATAATATTCTTAAATATGGCACTAAACATTAATACAGCTCGCATCGCTGCCGGTTTTCAAGGACCGCCTCCCATATAAAAAGTTTACCAACTCCTTTAAAGTACTGGTTTTACCGGCTATTGAAGAAAGACTTTGTTGTCTTTCATCTGTTTTGTTTTCTTTGTTCCCTTCTTTATCCCTTACTGGTAAACCCCTACTATGGTGCGAGTCAACCAACTCGTCAAGAATGTGGTTTATATAAAATTCGACCAGTTTTGGCTCCATTTTATTTTTCCAGAAATCTTGATCTTTTTTAATCTTAATAACTCTTAGCGGTTTTGTGTCACTTTCCAATATAGCAAAAATGCAGACATCTCTTCCAGAAACGTTTAATTGCCTCTGAGCTTGGTTTACCAGTTGCTATCGCAGTTAATTGATACTTCGTTGGTTTTTTGTTTGTTTTTAATATTTGAACCTTGTTTGCTAAAATGGCCTCATCCATTCCAATTCTGGCAGCAGCAACTGGGCATTTCACTTCCAATATTGCATTCTCGCCAACAAGTCCTTCGGGACTCGCCCCAAGAAAGGGATATTTCTTATGGACGAAAAGGCCACAAGGTTCAATTGTGAAACTTTCTTGTTTGGCCAGCTGCTCTGGCGCAAGTTTTTCTGTTCTGCCAAATATCAATTGGAGGCTCTGGAGTCGATTGAGAGCCGAGCCAGGAGGCTGATTGACAACGAAACCTTGACAAAGTCGCAGCTGCAAAGTCTCGAGCATTGACGAAAGGTAGCGTGTTTGTCGGCCTTTTATCGGATACACTTCGGAGAGTGCGCTCAGAAGTTGCACAATCTGGTCTCACCTGCCCCTTTCTTCTATCGTACGGCAAGACAGACGCGACCAAAGCGCCACCCTTTTATGGTGGACATTCTGCGCGTTAGAACTAAGCGTTTCGAATCCTCATTTCTCATACGAACAGCCAGAATATGGAACGCTTTGCCTGGGTCTGTCTTCCCGCTTAAGTACAACGTAAGTGTCTTCAAATCCCGAGTAAATAGGTATCTTCTAGGTAAGCGTGCTACATCCCAGACCGCATATCTGCTCAACATCAGGCAGTATGTAGTCAAACGCAAACCTATACGGAATAAAAAAAAATTATATCTACCTAACCCTCTGCTGGGCATAGGCTTAGATTATGATTATGGAATAACTGATATTTTCTTCTTGAATTAGCTTGGTCCCATAGTGAAAATTATTAATAACAATGAATACAATTATTCCTTAGTGTTACTACCAATTAAAAAATAGAAATGTAAAAATACCACTTTAGTCATAAATAGCTTTTTGAGAAAACGGAATTACCCTTACGTCGGAATAACACCTACGCAACATGTCAGTATTCAAAATGCGAATGTAGGTATCAAATTATTTGTGCACAGATATAAATATTACAAAGCTTTTGAGAATGCGGATAATTCCGTACGTAAGGGCCGGAATTACCCATACGCATCATGTCAACTTTCAAAATGCGTACATAGTATCAATTATTATTATTTGTGCACCACGTTGTACTTACTTCAAAATAATATAAGGAAGACAGACAGACAGACCAAACTCTTTATTTACAACACAATATGAAAAATAAAACACTATTTACACATATACGACAAAAATATGATTATAAAGTGGCGGCCTTATCACCCATGGCGATTTCTTCCAGGCAAGTATAAGATTATACTAACATAGTTGTTCCAGATGCATCCGGGCTTTCTTGATGTCTGCAATAAAAAAAACTATCAAATCGGTACCTACTACATAGATACCTAAAAATATTGGTAACCAGTATACGAGTAATTATTTGTAATCATATATTTATAATACTTATATGTACTTAGTTGTACATAAGTACAGAAAATGTAGTTGTGTACTTTTAGTAAGGTATGTTTCAGCCATTTCCATTTGAAATAATTACTGTTGTCATAATAAAATAGTAGGTAAAAATAAAAGGTATTACCTACGTAGGAACTATGTTATGATATTAGTCACTTACGAGTATCTCCGTTTTCTCTCTTGGAAAGCTTTGCGAATAGCCAAACTAGATAGTCTTCTTTTTTTATTGCCCATAAAACGTTTATAATTTGTGAAGTACGGTTTCGCGGAAGCGGAAAAAATGGCGCGAAATCCGGCACGCGTCCTACGTCGGCGAGGTCTGCGACCGTACTGACTCTGTCATATTCCATGTCCGAGCGTGCGGGCGACGCCCGGTTTCGACGGATTTTTGTATTCAAAAATCAATATTAAATTGGTATCACCACTTTTGCCATATTTTATGGATCACTGCCCAAGTTCAATTCATGAGCATAAAGTACACATTAAAAAAAAAATTATAAACGTGTAGGAAAGTGCCCAAAAATGCAATAAACTTTCTTGGAAAACATGAATATTCTCTAAAAAAGCGGTATTTTCGCAATTAATTTCTATCGAGCGAAGTTTTTTTAATCGTGTTTTCAGTATTACTGTTCTCTACCTTGTAGCTTTAAGAATATTGTGTATTTTTTTCTATCCAAAAACTTCAAGATTTCATGGAGAAAAATCAGTTTAACTAGGGCTCTCTTCAAGTATTTTGAGATTGGATAGCGGCTTAATACAGTCGATCTCTCGGAAATATAAACGTAAAGTGCTTATTATGTACTAACGAATAATTTAAAATGATTTCTAAAAACTAGTAAAATACCCTATTGAAAGACAATGTTTTTAACGAAATTTTCTGGCAACATAAGATCGTCATCATATTTATAAGACTTATATAAGAGTTGTGCCATGCAAAGTTTTGCTCAGGTACAGATTAAAATTCTGCGTGGTGCCTGCAGACTCATTGTCATTTGTTAACGTTCAACATCAGGCAAACATATAGCTCGTCCGTCACGTGAATCAGTCATAATACAGCCTTGTCCAAAAGTATTAGGCACCCTGTTTTTACTCTATCTTCTAAACTAGTTTCACTCCTTTTTCTCGTTTTCAAAAGTCTTTCTGAGCGTCTGGTGTACCCACCGCGTGACCAAAATGCTGGTGTTTATTTGGCTCAACGTATAAGCATTGCCATTCAACGTGGAAATGCTGCCAGCATGCTGGGCACGCTGCCAACGAGCACTTGGATTATCTTTAGACCTTCAAGGGTCTGTGGATGATACAATTGCTTTCTTTGTAGTAGTAGTGTAATATTGTCATTATTAAATTAAAAAAACTTTTTGGCATGTTTAACAAAATTAGGTGTCAATTTAATCACATCAACAGAAATGAAAGCTTGTTTACTTGTTAGAGTCCAGAACACAAGTGACCAAACATTGACTGTAAAGACCGAAAAACCGAATCCTTTGTTTTCGGTCACCAGGTATTTGATGACTTAACGAAGAGCCGCTTGGTATTCTAAGAAGTTATTTATGACCCCGGTAAGTCATTTAAGATAAGCACTCAGTTATTGGTTAAGTAATAAACATGCATTTTGATTTTTTAAAGGTGCCTAATACTTTTGGCCAAGGCTGTAACTAAATAAAAATAGTTAAAAAAAATAAAATACACTCTTAGTAGCTTACTTTTTTTTTTATTAATACATTGTCATCGGTCTTTGATAGGCGTGGAAAGTTTAAAGAAAATCTGATCGCTCAAAGAAGGTCAAAATCGAGCTCAAAGGGGTTGGTTACAAGCTAGCAAACATACAGGTGAAACTAATAAAAGCGTGTTAAAAATACTCATTAAAGTTACTTTTTAAGCTTTATATTCTGGATAGAGATAGTGAACTGTTAAGGCTGGTGCACACTTACTGTCTCGGCAGCATGGCCACTCAGCTTGCCATTGGTACATATGTTATGCGTATTTAACCCGTTGTTTGTGTCGCACAAATAAATCGTTAATATGGCTACCAATTGTGCCCGCAGGGGTCCGCGCCAGAGGCAATTCTCAGAAAACCACAAGCAACATTATACAGGGTTACTGGTATTCAATTAGCATCCATTTAAAGGCTGGTTCTGTACATCAAAACTAACTACTTTTGTTCTACGACTTTAGTCTACGACGTCGTTCGACTACCTCGGTGGCTCAGTGGTTAGTGACCCTAACTTCTGGATCAAAGAGGCGTGGGTTCGATCCCCACCAGGGCAAATATTTATGTGATGAACATAAATGTTTTTTACTAGTACCTACCTACTCTTTGTACAGTAACTATAATAAAATAATTGTAAATCTTAGTTGACAAAGGGCACAGACCCTGGAGTCTGTGGTTAGTAAATTTTAATTAAAAAAAAAAAAAAAAAACATAAATGTTTGCTCTGTGTCTGGGTGTTATTTAGTTACTATCTATATAATTATTTATTTAAAAATAAATATATGTAGTGTATCAGTCTCTGGCAGCCATATCACAAGCTTTGCTTAGTTTGGGGTCAGAGGCCGTGTGTAAGATGTCCCCAAATATTTATTTTTATTATTATTTAGTCAAATCTCAGAATGCTGTTCCATAGAAAAATATCATTCACCCTCAAACACAGACAAAATGTATGGAACAACTGTTTTTTTTTAGTTTTGAGTTTAGACAAAAGTAGCAGAATAATAGTTGTTAGTTTTGATGTACAGAATAAGCCCCTAAAAGGATGGTAATTGATTAACAGTAACCCTGTATATTGTGGCTTTCGGCCAATATTTATGGTTCATAAATAGGCGGTTCATTGTCTCAAAAAACCTATGAGGCACAAATTTGGTAGGCACCATAGCTAGTACCGAATTTGTGCGGGCGTTCTTTAATTAGAGTCTTGACGCAATTGCCAGCTTAATATTTTGTAGGCAGGCTGAATCAGTTCAATTTTACAATATACATACTTATCATAAAGTATAAAAGCTTTTACATTTCATATTCATGGATGTTAGCATAGCATATCCATATAGCATAGCTATGACATATTTGCGTAGAATTGTGCAATATTATGTAAAACTCCGGAAAAGTTCAAAATATTCATAACTTAAATATGACAACCGCAATACAATAAATAGCATAATAAGATGCAAATTATTATTTTATTATTCATTCATATTATATAAAGTTAAATTACCACTGACTGACTGACTGACTGACTGACTCACTCACTTAGATAGTTGTTTAGGGGGATGGAGAAGTGGTGGGTAAAAAATAATTACAGATATGTATAGAGATAAAAAATTCATCGGGAGGAAAAATCCCAAAATCTTGAAAAGTCAACTCCTCAACCTGGACCCCTAAAGGATCTCAGAAACGGTGAGGTTTAGGGGTATACTGTTTGAACTAAATAGAGAGTACTACCTTGGTACTTTTTGGAAAAATCAAAAAAAACATGGCTCCCATACAAAAAAACATGGCCGCCATACAAATTTGACATGCTTATAACTTCCAAACGGTTATACTTAGGTATAGACTGTTTGAACAAATGTTATAGCCGATCAATAGGGGCAACTGCCGATGATGACAAAAATCCAAGATGGCGGATTCAAGATGGCGGCCATTTTTCAAAATGGTCCGAGGGGGCTGATTTTTTGCATCCGGAGGTTTTTGGGGTCCCTTATTTCATTGGCGAAAAAAAATTTTGAAAAAGTTTTTTTTTAAAGATGGCCGCCATACATTGAATCTTTTTCATCTTTAGAGAGTTGTTGTGAACAAACTATTAGCAATAACGAAAAACTAATTACAGATTCGTATATAAATATAATAGTTGTTTAAGGAATAAATGATAAAATTTCGGAAGGTCAACTCCTCATATTGGACCCCCAACGGATCTCAAAAACGGTGGGGTTTAGAGATGTACTATGTTCACAATATATTAAGTACTACTTTGGCACTTTTTGAAAACGTTAAAAAAAATCATAGCTCCCATACAAAAAAACATGGTCGCCATACAAATTAGTCGAAGTACTTAGGTATGAAATTTTTGAACAGCAGTTGTAGCCAATTTACTGAACCGATTTCGAATTTTTTTTCATTACTGGAATCGGTATTTAATACTCAATGATAATTGCTATGTATTCTACTCAATTATAGTACAAGTTCAACCTAATATTTCGAAAATTGTAAAAAAAGTCGGCAAAAAATGCAAATCTTCGACCTTTGAGACGCATGCGCTGACTACATAGTGCATAATACATAAAAATGATGTGCTACAAAAATAACCGGCTTTACTTGGTCTACATAAAAGTCCGCGACAGCATATGTCTATCTCCTAAGGTTTTTGAACTATGACAGTTTTTATAACTATAATTAGAGAGCGAAATAGTAGGTATTTTTCAAATGTTTTTTTACAAATAGTGTATCAATCCTTATCCAAATAAACACTTTAGTTAGCTTGGTCATTTCATACAGATCAAAATTGTCATTCACATCAAATAATTTCAACGGATACTTTCGAAGATATCGTAAGATTAAAATTACAACGCAATAAGAAATATTGCCGCTGTAGTAACTGTGTACATAACGCCATACATTGAATCTTTTTCATCTTTAGAGAGTTGTTTTGAGGAAACTATTAGCAATTACGAAAAACTGATTGCAGATTCGTATATAAATAAAAGAGTGGTTTAAGGAATAAATGATGAAACTTCGGAAGGTCATCTCCTCATATTGGACCCCCAACGGATCTCAAAAACGGTGGGGTTTAGAGATGTACTTTGTTTACAAGGTATTGAGTACTACCTTGGCACTTTTTGAAAACGTTAAAAAAAACATGGCTCCCATACAAAAAAACATGGTCGCCATACAAATTAGACGTTGTATTTAGATATGAAATTTTTGAACTGAAGTATTAGCCAATCTACTGAACTGATTTCGATTTTTTTTTCATTACTGGAATCGGTATTTAATACTCAATGATAATTGCTATGCATTTTACTCAATTATAGTACAAGTTCAAGCTAATATTTTGAAAATTGTAAAAAAAGTCGGCAAAAAATGCAAATTTTCGACCTTTGAGACGCATGCGCTGACTACATAGTGCATAATACATAAAAATGATGTACTACAAAAATAACGGGCTTTATCTGGTCTACATAAAAGTCCGCCACAGCATATGTCTATGTCCTAAGGTTTTTGAACTATGACAGTTTTTACAAATATAAATCGAGAGCGAAATAGTAGGTATTATTCAAATGTTTTTTTACAAATAGTGTATTAATCCTTATCCAAATAAACACTTTAGTTAGCTTGGTCATTTCATACAGATCAAAATTGTCATTCACATCAAATAATTTCAACGGATAGTTTCGAAGATATCGTAAGATTAAAATTACAACGCAATAAGAAATATTGCCGCTGTAGTAACTGTGTACATAACGCCATACATTGAATCTTTTTCATCTTTAGAGAGTTGTTTTGAGAAAACTATTAGCAATAACGAAAAACTGATTGCAGATTCGTATATAAATAAAATAGTGGTTTAAGGAATAAATAATGAAACTTCAGAAGGTCAACTCCTCATATTGGACCCCCAACGGATCTCAAAAACGGTGTGGTTTAGAGATGTATTTTGTTTACAAGATATTAAGTACTACCATGGCCCTTTTTGAAAACGTTAAAAAAAATCATAGCTCCCATACAAAAAAACATGGTCGCCATACAAATTAATCGAAGTACTTAGATATGAAATTTTTGAACAGCAGTTGTAGCCAATTTACTGAACCGATTTCGAATTTTTTTTCATTACTTGAATCGTCATTTAATATTTAATGATAATTGTTATGTATTATACTCAGTGATAGTACTATTTCAACCTAATATTTTGAAAATAGTACTTGCCGCGTATCGACTTCTATCGTACTATTTCAACTTAATATTTTGAAAATTGTAAAAAAAGTCGGCAAAAATGCAATTATTAGACCTTTTAAGCGCATGCGCTGACTACATAGTGCATAATACTTAAAAATGATGTATTACAAAAATAACCAACTTTACCTGGTCTACATAAAAGTCCGGGTAGTGGATACGACGTCGGCCTCGGTCGGTACCGATATCAAATCTCGCCAATAGCACATTTTTTTTGCTTCTTTTTGTTGCAGGAATATATCATTTGGAAGCTCTATTGTTGACTTATAATTTATTTTTGTAAAATAATTCCTGGCCGAGCCGTCAGGGGTAGTGGATACGACGTCACCCACGGTACCGGTATCAAATCCCGACAATTGCACGTCTTCTTTTTGCTTGTTTTTGTTGCATGAACATATCGTTTGGAAGCTCTTTTGTTGACTTTTGATTTATTTTTATAAATTAATTATTTATACCGCTCATACGATTTCCACGCTATATTCTTAGAAGAATAACAAGCGAAAGTTTTGTTTTGAACCTTATGCTCATAGAAATAGAAGTGATCTGGGTATAGGCTGTAAGATGAAGGTCAGACTTGCTGTTAGACTTGCCTATGGATACAATCTGATCCATCCATCAAGCAGCCATATGACGTCCGCGGCTGGACATAGGCCTCCCATTTAGATCTGCAAAATGACCGGTTAATAGAAACTTGCATCCAGCGCGTTCGTGCGGTGTGGAGTGTTTAAATAAAATAATATAAAAATAAATTTAAAAAAAAAAACGTTTGAATTATAGGGGAAAATCCAAGATGGCGGCCGCCATTAGTTTCCATTTTGAAATTACAGTTGGCGGATGTCCCTTATTTGAAAAAGTCGTCATGGGTATCGTTTTCGAGGTTTTCGGGGGTGTAGGTTTCAAAAATGGCGTCCATTTTGAAATTCAAGATGGCGGAAGTCAATTTTTTGCAAAACGTCGTCATGGGTGTCGTTGTCGAGGTTTTAGGGGGTGTAGATTTCAAAAATGGCATCCATTTTGAAATTCAAGATGGCGGATATCACTTATGTGCAAAAAGCCGTCATGGGTGTCGTTGTCGAGGTTTTTGGGGGTGTAGATTTCAAAAATGGCATCCATTTTGAAATTCAAGATGGCGGATGTCACTTATGTGCAAAAAGCCGTCATGGGTGTCGTTGTCGAGGTTTTTGGGGGTGTAGATTTCAAAAATAACATCCATTTTGAAATTCAAGATGGCGGATGTCACTTATGTGCAAAAAGTCGTCATGGGTGTCGTTGTCGAGGTTTTTGGGGGTGTAGATTTCAAAAATGGCATCCATTTTGAAATTCAAGATGGCGGATGTCACTTTTTTTCAAAAAGTCGTCATGGGTATCGTTTTCGAGGTATTCAAGGGTATTATTTAAACAATTTTTTTTTGTATTGAAAAAAAAATGTTTTTTATTACTTGTCTGTTAAAAAAACAAATCGCGGGCCGCTTGCGGCCCGCGCACCGCCCAAAATACTAGTTATTCATATTATATAAAGTTAAATTACCACTGACTGACTGACTCACTGACTCATTTAGATAGTTGTTTAGAGGGTTGGAGAAGTGATGGGAAAAAAATAATTATAGATTTGTATAGAGATGAAAAATTTATCGAGAGGAAAAATCCCAAAATCTTGAAAAGTCTACTCCTCATTCTGAACCCCTAAGGGATCTCAAAAACGGTGAGGTTTAGGGGTATACTGTTTTAACTAAATAGAGAGTACTACCTTGGTACTTTTTGGAAAAATCAAAAAAAACATGGCTCCCATACAAAAAAACATGGCCGCCATACAAATTTGACATGCTTATAACTTCGAAACGGTTATACTTAGGTATAAACTGTTTGAACAAATGTTATAGCCAATCGATAGGGGCAACTGCCGGTGATGACGAAAATCCAAGATGGCGGATCCAAGATGGCGGCCATTTTTAAAAATGGTCCGAGGGGGCTGATTTTTTGCATCCGGGGGTTTTTGGGTTCCCTTAATTCATTGGCGAAAAAAAATTTTGAAAAAGTTTTTTTTTAAAGATGGCCGCCATACATTGAATCTTTTTCATCTTTAGAGAGTTGTTTTGAGGAAACTATTAGCAATAACGAAAAACTGATTGCAGATTCGTATAAAAATATAATAGTGGTTTAAGGAATAAATAATGAAACTTCGGAAGGTCAACTCCTCATATTGGACCCCCATCGGATCTCAAAAACGGTGGGGTTTAGAGATGTGCTTTGTTCACAAGATATTGAGTACTACCTTGGCACTTTTTGAAAACGTTAAAAAAAATCATGACTCCCATACAAAAAAACATGGTCGCCATACAAATTAGTCAAAGTACTTAGGTATGAAATTTTTGAACAGCAGTTGTAGCCATTTTACTGAACCGATTTCGAATTTTTTTTCATTACTGGAATCGTTATTTAATACTTAATGATAATTGTTATGTATTATACTCAGTGATAGTACTATTTCAACCTAATATTTTGAAAATTGTAAAAAAAGTCGGCAAAAAATGCAAATTTTTGAACTTTGAAGCGCATGCGCTGACTACATAGTGCATAATACTTAAAAATGAAGTACTACAAAAACAACCGGCTTTACCTGGTCTACATAAAAGTCCGCGACAGCATATGTCTATGTCCTAAGGTTTTTGAATTATGACTGTTTTTACAACTATAAATCGAGAGCGAAATAGTAGGTATTTTTCAAAACTATTTTGACAAAAATCGTATGAATCCTTATCTAAATAAATACTTTAATTAGCTTGGTCATTTCATACAGATCAAAATTGGCACATTCACATCAAATAATTTCAACCGATAGTTTCGAAGATATCGTATGATTAAAATTACAACGCAATAAAAACTAATGCCGCGGTACATACTGTTACAGAATCTGTGGCGCGACTTCTACAAAGCTTTATTCGGATAGATCATGAGGTTAAAACGAAAAACTGATCGCAGATTTGTATATAAATAGAAAAGTGATGGAAAATATAATGAAACCTCGGAAGGTCAACTCCTCGTATTAGACCCCCCACGGATCTCGAAAATGGTGGGATTTAGAGATGTACTTTATTCACAAGATATTGAGTACTATCTTGGCACTTTTTGAAAACCTAAAAAAATATCATGACTCCCATACAAAAAAACATGGTTGCCATACATTGAATCTTTTTCATCTTTAGAGAGTTGTTTTGAAGAAACTATTAGCAATAACGAAACACTGATTGCAGCTTCGTATATAATTAAAAATTTGGTTTAAGGAATAAATGATGAAACTTCGGAAGGTCAACTCCTCATATTGGACCCCCAACGGATCTCAAAAACGGTGGGGTTTAGAGATGTACTATGTTCACAAGATATTAAGTACTACCTTGGCACTTTTTGGAAACGTTAAAAAAAATCATAGCTCCCATACAAAAAAAAACATGGTCGCCATACAAATTAGTCGAAGTACTTAGGTATGAAATTTTTGAACAGCAGTTGTAGCCAATTTACTGAACCGATTTCGAATTTTTTTACATTACTGGAATTGTTATTTAATACTTAATGATAATTGTTACGTATTATACTCAGTGATAGTACTATTTCAACCTAATATTTTGAAAATTGTAAAAAAAGTCGACAAAAAATGCAAATTTTTGACCTTTAAAGCGCATGCGCTGACTACATAGTGCATAATACTTAAAAATGATGTACTACAAAAATTACCGGCTTTACCTGGTCTATATAAAAGTCCGCGACAGCATATGTCTATGTCCTAAGGTTTTTGAACTATGACCGTTTTTATAACTATAATTAGAGAGCGAAATAGTAGGTATTTTTCAAAACTATTTTGACAAATAATGTATCAATCCTTATCCAAATAAACACTTTAATTAGCTTGGTCATTTCATACAGATCAAAATTGTCATTCACATCAAATAATTTCAACTGATAGTTTCGAAGATATCGTAAGTTTAAAAATACAACGCAGTAAAAAAATATTGCCGCGGTACATACTGTTACATAATCTGTGCCACGACTTCTATTTATAACGTACACTAAATTACAAAGCTTTACTTTATCTAAGAGAGATAAGGTATTTAAGATTGAGATAAGATCAAATTTTTGTCGTAGTTACAGTAAAAGCTATGTTTGAGATTGAACTATACCTACACCGCTCGAATACGACTTGCCATATCCTTCAAGTAGAAAGCGGAAGCACTATTTTGAACCTTATGGTTATAGAAATAAAATTGATCCGGGTAAGTATAGGCTGAATGATGAAACTTGATGGCGTTTGTGAACACGAAGCGAGCCGTTGTAAAAAGCGAAAGTTTTATTTTGAACCTTATGATCATAGAAATAGAAGTGATCTGGGTATAGGCTGTAAGATGAAGGTCAGACTTGCTGTTCAGACTTGTTGTACAATCTGATCCATCCATCCAGCAGCCATAATATGACGTCCGCGGCTGGACATAGGCCTCCCATATAGATCTGCAATAAGACGGGTTATAGAAACTTGCATCCAGCGCGTTCTTGCGGTCTTGAGTGTAGTTTTATTAATAAATAAAAAAATAAATATAAATAGGTAAAGTAATGTAATAGGTAATGTAGTATGGCATTCATTTTGAACTTAAAAATGGCGGCTATCACTATTATTTTTTTGGATGTTTTCGGGGGTGTAGATTTCAAAAATGGCGGCCATTTTTAAATTCAAGATGGTGAAAGTTGTCATGGTGTCGTCATCGACGTTTTAGGGGGTGTAGATTTCAAAAATGGCATCTATTTTGAAATTCAAGATGGCGGATGTCACTTATGTGCAAAAAGTCGTCATGGGTGTCGTTGTCGAGGTTTTTGGGGGTGTTGATTTCAAAAATGACATCCATTTTGAAATTCAAGATGGCGGATGTCACTTTTTTGAAAAAGTCGTCATGGGTATCGTTTTCGAGGTTTTCGGGGGTGAAAATTTGGAAAATGGCATCCATTTTGAAATTCAAGATGGCGGAAGTCACTTTTTTGCAAAAAGTCGTCATGGGTGTCGTTGTCGAGGTTTTTGGGGGTGTAGATTTCAAAAATGGCATCCATTTTGAAATTCAAGATGGCGGATGTCACTTATTCGCAAAAAGTCGTCATGGGTGTCGTTGTCGAGGTTTTTGGGGGTGTAGATTTCAAAAATGGCATCCATTTTGAAATTCAAGATGGCGGATGTCACTTTTTTGAAAAAGTCGTCATGGGTATCGTTTTCGAGGTATTCGGGGGTGTGAATTTCAAAAATGGCGGCCATTTTGAAATTCAAGATGGCGGAAGTCACTTTTTTGCAAAAAGTCGTCATGGGTGTCGTTGTCGAGGTTTTTGGGGGTGCAGATTTCAAAAATAGCATCTATTTTGAAATTCAAGATGGCGAATGTCACTTTTTTTCAAAAAGTCGTCATGGGTATCGTTTTCGAGGTATTCAAGGGTTGTTTTGTATTGAAAAAAATTGTTTTTTATTACTTGTCTGTTAAAAAAACAAATCGCGGGCCGCATGCGGCCCGCGCACCGCCCAAAATACTAGTTCATATTATATAAAGTTAAATTACCACTGACTGACTGACTGACTGACTGACTCACTCACTTAGATAGTTGTTTAGGGGGATGGAGAAGTGGTGGGTAAAAAATAATTACAGATATGTATAGAGATAAAAAATTCATCGGGAGGAAAAATCCCAAAATCTTGAAAAGTCAACTCCTCAACCTGGACCCCTAAAGGATCTCAGAAACGGTGAGGTTTAGGGGTATACTGTTTGAACTAAATAGAGAGTACTACCTTGGTACTTTTTGGAAAAATCAAAAAAAACATGGCTCCCATACAAAAAAACATGGCCGCCATACAAATTTGACATGCTTATAACTTCCAAACGGTTATACTTAGGTATAGACTGTTTGAACAAATGTTATAGCCGATCAATAGGGGCAACTGCCGATGATGACAAAAATCCAAGATGGCGGATTCAAGATGGCGGCCATTTTTCAAAATGGTCCGAGGGGGCTGATTTTTTGCATCCGGAGGTTTTTGGGGTCCCTTATTTCATTGGCGAAAAAAAATTTTGAAAAAGTTTTTTTTTAAAGATGGCCGCCATACATTGAATCTTTTTCATCTTTAGAGAGTTGTTGTGAACAAACTATTAGCAATAACGAAAAACTAATTACAGATTCGTATATAAATATAATAGTTGTTTAAGGAATAAATGATAAAATTTCGGAAGGTCAACTCCTCATATTGGACCCCCAACGGATCTCAAAAACGGTGGGGTTTAGAGATGTACTATGTTCACAATATATTAAGTACTACTTTGGCACTTTTTGAAAACGTTAAAAAAAATCATAGCTCCCATACAAAAAAACATGGTCGCCATACAAATTAGTCGAAGTACTTAGGTATGAAATTTTTGAACAGCAGTTGTAGCCAATTTACTGAACCGATTTCGAATTTTTTTTCATTACTGGAATCGGTATTTAATACTCAATGATAATTGCTATGTATTCTACTCAATTATAGTACAAGTTCAACCTAATATTTCGAAAATTGTAAAAAAAGTCGGCAAAAAATGCAAATCTTCGACCTTTGAGACGCATGCGCTGACTACATAGTGCATAATACATAAAAATGATGTGCTACAAAAATAACCGGCTTTACTTGGTCTACATAAAAGTCCGCGACAGCATATGTCTATCTCCTAAGGTTTTTGAACTATGACAGTTTTTATAACTATAATTAGAGAGCGAAATAGTAGGTATTTTTCAAATGTTTTTTTACAAATAGTGTATCAATCCTTATCCAAATAAACACTTTAGTTAGCTTGGTCATTTCATACAGATCAAAATTGTCATTCACATCAAATAATTTCAACGGATACTTTCGAAGATATCGTAAGATTAAAATTACAACGCAATAAGAAATATTGCCGCTGTAGTAACTGTGTACATAACGCCATACATTGAATCTTTTTCATCTTTAGAGAGTTGTTTTGAGGAAACTATTAGCAATTACGAAAAACTGATTGCAGATTCGTATATAAATAAAAGAGTGGTTTAAGGAATAAATGATGAAACTTCGGAAGGTCATCTCCTCATATTGGACCCCCAACGGATCTCAAAAACGGTGGGGTTTAGAGATGTACTTTGTTTACAAGGTATTGAGTACTACCTTGGCACTTTTTGAAAACGTTAAAAAAAACATGGCTCCCATACAAAAAAACATGGTCGCCATACAAATTAGACGTTGTATTTAGATATGAAATTTTTGAACTGAAGTATTAGCCAATCTACTGAACTGATTTCGATTTTTTTTTCATTACTGGAATCGGTATTTAATACTCAATGATAATTGCTATGCATTTTACTCAATTATAGTACAAGTTCAAGCTAATATTTTGAAAATTGTAAAAAAAGTCGGCAAAAAATGCAAATTTTCGACCTTTGAGACGCATGCGCTGACTACATAGTGCATAATACATAAAAATGATGTACTACAAAAATAACGGGCTTTATCTGGTCTACATAAAAGTCCGCCACAGCATATGTCTATGTCCTAAGGTTTTTGAACTATGACAGTTTTTACAAATATAAATCGAGAGCGAAATAGTAGGTATTATTCAAATGTTTTTTTACAAATAGTGTATTAATCCTTATCCAAATAAACACTTTAGTTAGCTTGGTCATTTCATACAGATCAAAATTGTCATTCACATCAAATAATTTCAACGGATAGTTTCGAAGATATCGTAAGATTAAAATTACAACGCAATAAGAAATATTGCCGCTGTAGTAACTGTGTACATAACGCCATACATTGAATCTTTTTCATCTTTAGAGAGTTGTTTTGAGAAAACTATTAGCAATAACGAAAAACTGATTGCAGATTCGTATATAAATAAAATAGTGGTTTAAGGAATAAATAATGAAACTTCAGAAGGTCAACTCCTCATATTGGACCCCCAACGGATCTCAAAAACGGTGTGGTTTAGAGATGTATTTTGTTTACAAGATATTAAGTACTACCATGGCCCTTTTTGAAAACGTTAAAAAAAATCATAGCTCCCATACAAAAAAACATGGTCGCCATACAAATTAATCGAAGTACTTAGATATGAAATTTTTGAACAGCAGTTGTAGCCAATTTACTGAACCGATTTCGAATTTTTTTTCATTACTTGAATCGTCATTTAATATTTAATGATAATTGTTATGTATTATACTCAGTGATAGTACTATTTCAACCTAATATTTTGAAAATAGTACTTGCCGCGTATCGACTTCTATCGTACTATTTCAACTTAATATTTTGAAAATTGTAAAAAAAGTCGGCAAAAATGCAATTATTAGACCTTTTAAGCGCATGCGCTGACTACATAGTGCATAATACTTAAAAATGATGTATTACAAAAATAACCAACTTTACCTGGTCTACATAAAAGTCCGGGTAGTGGATACGACGTCGGCCTCGGTCGGTACCGATATCAAATCTCGCCAATAGCACATTTTTTTTGCTTCTTTTTGTTGCAGGAATATATCATTTGGAAGCTCTATTGTTGACTTATAATTTATTTTTGTAAAATAATTCCTGGCCGAGCCGTCAGGGGTAGTGGATACGACGTCACCCACGGTACCGGTATCAAATCCCGACAATTGCACGTCTTCTTTTTGCTTGTTTTTGTTGCATGAACATATCGTTTGGAAGCTCTTTTGTTGACTTTTGATTTATTTTTATAAATTAATTATTTATACCGCTCATACGATTTCCACGCTATATTCTTAGAAGAATAACAAGCGAAAGTTTTGTTTTGAACCTTATGCTCATAGAAATAGAAGTGATCTGGGTATAGGCTGTAAGATGAAGGTCAGACTTGCTGTTAGACTTGCCTATGGATACAATCTGATCCATCCATCAAGCAGCCATATGACGTCCGCGGCTGGACATAGGCCTCCCATTTAGATCTGCAAAATGACCGGTTAATAGAAACTTGCATCCAGCGCGTTCGTGCGGTGTGGAGTGTTTAAATAAAATAATATAAAAATAAATTTAAAAAAAAAAACGTTTGAATTATAGGGGAAAATCCAAGATGGCGGCCGCCATTAGTTTCCATTTTGAAATTACAGTTGGCGGATGTCCCTTATTTGAAAAAGTCGTCATGGGTATCGTTTTCGAGGTTTTCGGGGGTGTAGGTTTCAAAAATGGCGTCCATTTTGAAATTCAAGATGGCGGAAGTCAATTTTTTGCAAAACGTCGTCATGGGTGTCGTTGTCGAGGTTTTAGGGGGTGTAGATTTCAAAAATGGCATCCATTTTGAAATTCAAGATGGCGGATATCACTTATGTGCAAAAAGCCGTCATGGGTGTCGTTGTCGAGGTTTTTGGGGGTGTAGATTTCAAAAATGGCATCCATTTTGAAATTCAAGATGGCGGATGTCACTTATGTGCAAAAAGCCGTCATGGGTGTCGTTGTCGAGGTTTTTGGGGGTGTAGATTTCAAAAATAACATCCATTTTGAAATTCAAGATGGCGGATGTCACTTATGTGCAAAAAGTCGTCATGGGTGTCGTTGTCGAGGTTTTTGGGGGTGTAGATTTCAAAAATGGCATCCATTTTGAAATTCAAGATGGCGGATGTCACTTTTTTTCAAAAAGTCGTCATGGGTATCGTTTTCGAGGTATTCAAGGGTATTATTTAAACAATTTTTTTTTGTATTGAAAAAAAAATGTTTTTTATTACTTGTCTGTTAAAAAAACAAATCGCGGGCCGCTTGCGGCCCGCGCACCGCCCAAAATACTAGTTATTCATTTTCATTCATAATATATACAGCTAAATTACCATTCACTGACTCATTTAGATAGTTGTTTAGGGGGATGGAAAAGTGGTGGGTAAAAAAAAATTATAGATTTGTATAGAGATGAAAAATTTATCGAGAGGAAAAATCCCAAAATCGACCTGAACGTAACCTGGACTTGGATCCCGAATGGATCTCAGAAACGGTAGGGTTTAGGGGTATACTGTTTGAACTAAATAGAGAGAACTACCTTGGTACTTTTTGGAAAAATCAAAAAAAACATGGCTCCCATACAAAAAAACATGGCCGCCATACAAATTTGACATGCTTATAACTTCCAAACGGTTATACTTAGGTATAGACTGTTTGAACAAATGTTATAGCCAATCGATAGGGGCAACTGCCTATGATGACAAAAATCCAAGATGGCGGATCCAAGATGGCCGCCATTTTTCAAAATTGTCCGAGGGGGCTGATTTTTTGCATCCGGGGGTTTTTGGGGTCCCTCATTTCATTGGCGAAAAAAAATTTTGAAAAAGTTTTTTTTTAAAGATGGCCGCCATACATTGAATCTTTTTCATCTTTAGAGAGTTGTTTTGAAGAAACTATCAGCAATATCGAAAAACTGATTGTAGATTCGTATATAAATATAATAGTCGTTTAAAGAATAAATGTTGAAACTTCGGAAGGTCAACTCCTCATATTGGACCCCCAACGGATCTCAAAAACCGTGAGGTTTAGAGATGTACTTTGTTCACAAGATATTGTGTACTATCTTGGCACTTTTTGAAAACGTTAAAAAAAATCATGACTCCCATACAAAAAAACATGGTCGCCATACAAATTAGTCGAAAAACTTATGTATGAAATTTTTGAACAACAGTTGTAGCCGATTTACTGAACCGATTTCGAATTTTTTTTCATTACTGGAATCGGTATTTAATACTCAATGATAATTGCTATGTATTCTACTCAATTATAGTACAAGTTCAACCTAATATTTCGAAAATTGTAAAAAAAGTCGGTAAAAAATGCAAATTTTCGAACTTTGAGACGAATGCGCTGACTACATAGTGCATAATACATAAAAATGATGTACTACAAAAATAACCGGCTTTACTTGGTCTACATAAAAGTCCGCGACAGCATATGTCTATGTCCTAAGGTTTTTGAACTATGACAGGTTTTACAACTATAAATCGAGAGCGAAATAGTAGGTATTTTTCAAATGTTTTTTTACAAATAGTGTATCAATCCTTATCCAAATAAACACTTTAGTTAGCTTGGTCATTTCATACAGATCAAAATTGTCATTCACATCAAATAATTTCAACGGATAGTTTCGAAGATATCGTAAGATTAAAATTACAACGCAATAAGAAATATTGCCGCTGTAGTAACTGTGTACATAACGCCATACATTGAATCTTTTTCATCTTTAGAGAGTTGTTTTGAAGAAACTATTAGCAATAATGAAAAACTGATTGCAGATTTGTATATAAATATAAAAGTGGTTTAAGGAATAAATGATGAAACTTCGGAAGGTCAACTCCTCATATTGAAGCCCCAACGGATCTCAAAAACAGTGGGGTTTAGAGATGTACTTTGTTCACAAGATATTGTGTACTACCTTGGCACTTTTTGAAAACGTTAAAAAAAATCATAGCTCTCATACAAAAAAACATGGTCGCCATACAAATTAGTCGAAGTACTTAGATATGAAATTTTTGAACAGCAGTTGTAGCCAATTTACTGAACCGATTTCGAATTTTTTTTCATTACTTGAATCGTTATTTAATACTTAATGATAATTGTTATGTATTATACTCAGTGATACTACTATTTCAACCTAATATTTTGAAAATTGTAAAAAAAGTCGGCAAAAAATGCAAATTTTCGACCTTTGAGACGCATGTGCTGACTACATAGTGCATAATTCATAAAAATGATGTACTACAAAAATAACTGGCTTTACTTGGTCTACATAAAAGTCCGCGACAGCATATGTCCATGTCCTAAGGTAATTGAACTATGACAGTTTTTATAACTATAAATCGAGAGCGAAATAGTAGGTAATTTTCAAAACTATTTTGACGAAAATCGTATGAATCCTTATCCAAATGAATACTTTAATTAGCTTGGTCATTTTATACAGATCAAAATTGTCGTTCACACCAAATAATTTCAACGGATAGTTTCGAAGATATCGTAGGTTTAAAATTACAACGCAATAAAAAAATATTGCCGCGGTACTAACTGATACATAATCTATGCCACGACTTCTATAAAGTTTTAGGTAAGTACATTTTGAGGTAAGAACAATTTTGATACAATCAGATCCATCCTTCCAGCAGCCATAAGACGTCCACGGCTGGACATAGGCTTCCCATATAGGTTAATATAAACTTGCATCCAGCGCGTTCTTGCGGTTTTGAGGAAGTATTAGCTAATCCGCTAAACCGATTTCGAAAATTCTTTCATTACTGGAATCGTTATTTACTATTTAATGATAATTGCTATGTTTTATACTCAGTTATAGTACTATTTCAACCTAATATTTTGAAAATTGTAAAAAAAGTCGGCAAAAAATGCAATTTTCCGACCATTAAAACGCATGCGCTGACTACATAGTGCAAAATACATAAAAATGATGTACTACAAAAATAACCGGCTTTACCTGGTCTACATAAAAGTCCTCAACAGCATATTTCCATGTACTAAGGTTATTGAACTATGACAGTTTTTATAACTATAAATCGAGAGCGAAATAGTAGGTAATTTTCAAAACTATTTTGACAAATAACGTATCAATCCTCATCCAAATAAACACTTTAGTTAGCTTGGTCATTTCATACAGATCAAAATTGTCGTTCACACCAAATAATTTCAACCGATAGTTTCAAAGATATCGTAGGTTTAAAATTACAACGCAATAAAAAATATTGCCGCGGTATATACTGTTACATAACCTGTGCCACGACTTCTATTTATAACGTACACTAAAATACAAAGCTTTACTTTATCTAAGAGAGATAAGGTATTTAAGATTGAGATAAGAGCAAGTTTTGTCGTAGTTACAGTAAAAGCTATGTTTGAGATTGAACTATACCTACACCGCTCGAATACGACTTGCCATATCCTTCAAGTAGAAAGCGGAAGCACTATTTTGAACCTTATGGTTATAGAAATAAAATTGATCCGGGTAAGTATAGGCTAAATGATGAAACTTGATGGCGTTTGTGAACACGAAGCGAGCCGTTGCGTAGTATCAAATTCATATATCAGAACCGGTGCGATGTGGGGTTAAGCGTCACACAAGTCGGCGGACGGGAAGTAATGCAAAAACCGAACACCCGCCCGCCGACTTCATGCCTCCCGCCCGCACTCTACGCTCGGGCTCGATACTACGGTTTTTTTAGGATGGAATCTGTTGTACGATTAGTACTTGCCGCGTATCGACTTCTATCGTACTATTTCAACCTAATATTTTGAAAATTGTAAAAAAAGTCGGCAAAAATGCAATTATTAGACCTTTTAAGCGCATGCGCTGACTACATAGTGCATAATACTTAACAACTTTACCTGGTCTACATAAAAGTCCGGGTAGTGGATACGACGTCGGCCTCGGTCGGTACCGATATCAAATCTCTACCGATGTAAAATATTTATTTGTACCGCTCATACGATTTCCGCGCCATATTCTTAGAAGAGTAGAAAGTGTAAGTTTTATTTTGAACCTTATGGCCATAGAAATAAAATTGATCTGGGTATAGTCTGTAAGATGAAGAACAGACTTGCTATTAGAGTCGACAAATTTCGCCAGCTATAGAAACGTTACCATTTGATGCTGGGTTCGAATCCGGCCAAGTTCATATTTTTTGTTCATTTTTTTTTTGCATTATAATATCGTTTGGAAGCTCTTGAACAACATAATTTCGTTTATATGCCTGTAGATACAATCAGATCCATCCACTCATCCAGCAGCCATAAGACGTCCATGGCTGGACATAGGCCTCCCATTTAGATCTGCAAAAAGACCGGTTAATAGAAACTTGCATCCAGCGCGTTCGTGCGGTCTGGAGTGTTTAAATAAAATAATATAAAAAATAAATTGAAAAAATAAAACGTGCGTATTAAAGGGGAAAATCCAAGATGGCGGCCGCCATTAGTTTCCATTTTGAAATTAAAGTTGGCGGATGTCCCTTATTTGAAAAAGTCGTCATGGGTATCGTTTTCGAGGTTTTTGAGGGTGTAGATTTCAAAAATGGCGTCCATTTTGAAATTCAAGATGGCGGAAGTCACTTTTTTGCAAAAAGTCGTCATGGGTGTCGTCGTCGAGGTTTTTGGGGGTGTAGATTTTAAAAATGGCGTCCATTTTGAAATTCAAGATGGCGGAAGTCACTTTTTTGAAAAAAGTCGTCATGGGTGTCGTCGTCGAGGTTTTTGGGGGTGTAGATTTCAAAAATGGCATCCATTTTTAAATTCAAGATTGCGGATGTCACTTTTTTGAAAAAGTCGTCATGGGTATCGTTTTCGAGGTTTTCGAGGGTGTAGATTTCAAAAATGGCGTCCATTTTGAAATTCAAGATGGTGGAAGTCACTTTTTTGCAAAAAGTCGTCATGGGTGTCGTCGTCGAGGTTTTTGGGGGTGCAGATTTCAAAAATGGCGTCCATTTTGAAATTCAAGATGGCAGAAGTCACTTTTTTGCATAAAGTCGTCATGGTTGTCGTCGTCGAGGTTTTTGGGGGTGTAGATTTCAAAAATGACATCCATTTTGACATTAAAGATGGCGGATGTCACTTTTTACCAGAAGTCGTCATGGGTATCGTTTTCGAGGTTTTCGGGGGTGTAGATTTCAAAAATGACATCCATTTTGACATTAAAGATGGCGGATGTCACTTTTTTGCAAAAAGTCGTCATGGGTGTCGTTGTCGAGGTTTTTGGGGGTGTAGATTTCAATAATGGCATCAATTTTGAAATTCAAGATGGCGGATGTCACTTTTTTGCAAAAAGTCGTCATGGGTGTGTATTTTCGGGGGTGTATTTTTTTTTTAAGTATATTTTTCAAAGAAAACTTCTACGTTTATTACTTGTCTGTTAAAAAAACAAATCGCGGGCCGCATGCGGCCCGCGCACCGCCCAAAATACTAGTTCATATTATATAAAGTTAAATTACCACTGACTGACTGACTGACTGACTGACTCACTCACTTAGATAGTTGTTTAGAGGGAAGGAGAAGTGATGGGAAAAAAATAATTATAGATTTGTGTAGAGATGAGAAATTCATCGGGAGGAAAAATCCTAAAATTGACCTGAACGTAACCTGGACCTGGATCCTCAACGGATCTCAGAAACGGTAGGGTTTAGAGGTGTACTGTTCGAACAAAGTAGAGAGTACTACCTTGGTACTTTTTGGAAAAATCAAAAAAAACATGGCTCCCATACAAAAAAACATGGCCGCCATACAAATTTGACATGCTTATAACTTCGAAACGGTTATACTTAGGTATGAACTGTTTGAACAAATGTTATAGCCAATCGATAGGAGCAACTGCCTATGATGACAAAAATCCAAGATGGCGGATCCAAGATGGCCGCCATTTTTCAAAATGATCCGAGGGGGCTGATTTTTTGCATCCGGGGGTTTTTGGGGTCCTTCATTTTATTGGCGAAAAAAAATTTTGAAAAAGTTTTTTTTTAAAGATGGCCGCCATACATTGAATCTTTTTCATCTTTAGAGAGTTGTTTTGAGGAAACTATTAGCAATAACGAAAAACTGATTGCAGATTCGTATATAAATACAATAGTGGTTTAAAGAATAAATGACGAAACTTCGGAAGGTCAACTCCTCATATTGGACCCCCAACAGATCTCAAAAACGGTGGGGTTTAGAGATGTGCTTTCTTCACAAGATATTGAGTACTACCTTGGCACTTTTTGAAAACGTTAAAAAAATCATGACTCTCATACAAAAAAACATGGTCGCCATACAAATTAGTCGTTGTACTTAGGTATGAAATTTTTGAACAGCAGTTGTAGCCAATTTACTGAACCGATTTCGAATTTTTTTTCATTACTGGAATTGGTATTTAATACTCAATGATAATTGCTATGTATTCTACTCAATTATAGTACAAGTTCAACCTAATATTTCGAAAATTGTAAAAAAAGTCGGCAAAAAATGCAAATGTTCGACCTTTGAGACGCATGCGCTGACTACATAGTGCATAATACATAAAAATTAAGTACTACAAAAATAACCGGCTTTACTTGGTCTACATAAAAGTCCGCGACAGCATATGTCTATCTCCTAAGGTTTTTGAACTATGACAGTTTTTATAACTATAATTAGAGAGCGAAATAGTAGGTATTTTTCAAATGTTTTTTTACAAATAGTGTATCAATCCTTATCCAAATAAACACTTTAATTAGCTTGGTCATTTCATACAGATCAAAATTGTCATTCACATCAAATAATTTCAACGGATAGTTTCGAAGATATCGTAAGATTAAAATTACAACGCAATAAAAAAATATTGCCGCTGTAGTAACTGTGTACATATTCTGTGCCATGACTTCTATTTATAACGTAGGTACATGGTATCTAAGATAGATAAGGTATTTAAGATTGAGATAAGAGCAAGTTTTGTCGTAGTTACAGTAAAAGCTATATTTGAGATTGAACTATACCTACACCGCTCGTATACGACTTGCCATATTCTTGAAGTAGAAAGCGGAAGCACTATTTTGAACCTTATAGTCATGGAAATAAAATTGATAAAATTCATCATTCAGCCTATACTAAGGGAAGTTATGCAAAATCCGAACACCCGCCTGCCGACCTCATGCCTCCCGCGCGCACCCTACGTCCGTGTTCAATAGTACTCAATAATACGGTTTTTTTTTAAGATGGAAACTGTTGTACTTTAATATGGCCGCCATACATTGATTCTTTTTCATCTTTAGATAATTGTTTTGAGGAAACCATTTGCAATGACAATAAACTGATGGCAGATTCGTATAAACATGAAATAATGATTTTAGAAAAAATTGGTAAAACCTCCGAAGGTCAACTCCTGGTATTGGACCCCCAAGGGATCTCGAAAACGGTGGAGTTTAGGTATGTACTTTCTTCGCAAAATATTGAGTACTACCTTGGTACTTTTTGGAACAATTAAAAAAAACATGGCTCCCATACAAAATAAATGGCCGCCATACATTTTATTTTTCACTCAGTTTTGTTTTGTTTTTTGTTTAGTTGTTATAAGGAAACTATCAGAGATGGGAAATATAGAGGTGAGAATATGATCGTGAGAAGAAATGAAATCTCGGAAGGTCAATTCTTCCACCTGGACCCCTAAGGGATCTCAATAACGGTGAGGTTTACAGATGTACTTCTTTCACAAAATATTGAGTACTACCTTGGTACTTTTTGGAACAATTAAAAAAAACTTGGCTCTCATACAAAAAAAACATGGTCGCCATACATTGCATTTTTCACTCATTTAGATGGTTGTTTCAAGGAAACTATTAGGAATGACAAAAAACTGAACCCATTTTGACATTAAAGATGGCGGATGTCACTTTTGTTAAAGTCGTTATAGGTATCGAAATCGAGGTTTTCGGAGGTGTAGATTTCATAAATGGCATCCATTTCGACATTACAGATGGCGGATGTCACTTTTTTCAAAAAGTCGTCATGGGTATCGTTTTCAAGGTTTTCGGGGGTGTAAATTTGGAAAATGGCATCCATTTTAAAATTCAAGATGGCGGATGTCACTTCTTTCCAAAAAGTCGTCATGGGTATCGTTTTCGAAGTATTCGGGGGTGTAGATTTCAAAAATGGCGTCCATTTTGAAATTCAAGATGGCCGATGTCACTTATTTGCAAAAAGTCGTCATGGGTGTCGTTGTCGAGGTATTCGGGGGTGTAGATTTCAATAATGGCGTCCATTTTGAAATTCAAGATGGCGGAAGTCACTTTTTTGGAAAAAGTCGTCATGGGTATCGTTTTCGAGGTTTTCGGGGGTGTAGATTTCCAAAATGGCATCCATTTTGACATTAAAGATGGCGGATGTCACTTTTTTCAAAACGTCGTTATGGGTGTCGTCGTCGAGGTTTTTGGGGGTGTAGATTTCAAAAATAGCATCCATTTTGAAATTCAAGATGGCGGATGTCACTTTTTTGCAAAAAGTCGTCATGGGTGTCGTTGTCGAGGTTTTAAGGGGTGTAGATTTCAAAAATGACATCCATTTTGAAATTCAAGATGGCGGATGTCACTTTTTTTCAAAAAGTCGTCATGGGTGTCGTTGACGAGGTTTTTGGGGGTGTAGATTTCAAAAATGGCATCAATTTTGAAATTCAAAATGGCGGATGTCACTTTTTTGCAAAAAGTCGTCATGGGTGTCGTTGTCGAGGTTTTAAGGGGTGTAGATTTCAAAAATGGCGTCCATTTTGAAATTCAAGATGGCGGAAGTCACTTTTTTGGAAAAAGTCGTCATGGGTATCGTTTTCGAGGTTTTCGGGGGTGTAGATTTCCAAAATGGCATCCATTTTGACATTAAAGATGGCGGATGTCACTTTTTTCAAAACGTCGTTATGGGTGTCGTCGTCGAGGTTTTTGGGGGTGTAGATTTCAAAATTAGCATCCATTTTGAAATTCAAGATGGCGGATGTCACTTTTTTGCAAAAAGTCGTCATGGGTGTCGTTGTCGAGGTTTTAAGGGGTGTAGATTTCAAAAATGACATCCATTTTGAAATTCAAGATGGCGGATGTCACTTTTTTTCAAAAAGTCGTCATGGGTGTCGTTGACGAGGTTTTTGGGGGTGTAGATTTCAAAAATGGCATCAATTTTGAAATTCAAAATGGCGGATGTCACTTTTTTGCGAAAAGTCGTCATGGGTGTCGTTGTCGAGGTTTTAAGGGGTGTAGATTTCAAAAATGACATCCATTTTGAAATTCAAGATGGCGGAAGTCATATTTTTTGCAAAAAGTCGTCGTGGGTATCGTTGTCAAGGTTTTTGGGGGTGTAGATTCCAATAATGGCATCAATTTTGAAATTCAAGATGGCGGATGTCACCTTTTTGCAAAAAGTCGTCATGGGTATCGTTTTCGAGGTTTTCGGGGGTGTAAATTTGGAAAATGGCATCCATTTTGAAATTCAAGATGGCGGAAGTCATTTTTTTGCTAAAAGTCGTCATGGGTGTCGTCGTCGAGGTTTTTGGGGGTGTAGATTTCAAAAATGGCATCCATTTTGAAATTCAAGATGGCGGACGTCAGTTTTTGTACTATTCATAGAAATATAAAAAAATGAATTCTTTTTGAGAAAATTAAAATGTTTTTTTTTGAAAATTGGCACTAAAAAAAAATTTTTTTTGAAAAACTTTTTTACACAAACAACAATCGCGGGCCGCATGCGGCCCGCGCACCGCCCAAAATACTAGTTATTATACTATATAAAGCTGAATTACCACTGACTTATTGACTGACTGACTGACTGACATAGAGAAATGTTTGGGCAAACTGGGAGGTGTGGGGGAAAAAGTGAATATAGGGTCATATAGGGGGTGTTCCAAAACCTCTGGGAAAAATCTGAAATTGGAAAAAAGTCGTACCCTGATGGTGAGATGCCCTCGTATCTCGAAAACGATAAACAATTTTACTAAAGCAGTTGAACTAAAAATTGTCAAAACCCTGGGACCTTTTTGGAGAATTGAAAAAAAACATGGCCGCCGAACAAAAAAACATGGCCGCCATACAAAATTCAAACGTCAATAGCTCGGAAACGGTAAAACTTTAATAACAAGTGTTTGACCAAATGTCATAGGGAATCGAGAGATCTACCTGGTGGGGTCAATGAAAATTCAAGATGGCGGATTCAAAATGGCCGCCATATTTCAAAATGGTCCGAGGGGGCTGATTTTTTGCATCCGGGGGTTTTTGGGGTCCCTGATTTCATTGACGAAAAAAAATTTTGAAAAAGTTTTTTTTTAAAGATGGCCGCCATACATTTTTTATTTTTCTTCTTTAGACGATTGTTTTGAGGAAACTATTTGCAATGACAATAAACCGATGGCAGATTCGTGTAAAGATGGAATAATGATTTTAGGATTAAATGGTGAAACCTCCGAAGGTCAAGTCCTGGTATTGGACCCCCAATGGATCTCGAAAACGGTGGGGCTTAGAGATGTACTTTCCTCACAAAATATTGAGTACTACCTTGGTACTTTTTGGAACAATTAAAAAAAACATGGGTCCCATACAAAAAAAAAATGGCCGCCATACAAATTGGACGTTTTACTTAGGCACGCCATACATTGCCTCTTTGACTCATTTAGATCGTTGTTTTGAGGAATCCATTAGCAATGACAAAAAACTGAATGCAGATTCGTATAAAGATGGAATAATGATTTTAGGATTAAATAGTGAAACCTCCGAAGGTCAACTCCTGGTATTGGACCCCCGATGGATCTCGAAAACTGTGGGGCTTAGAGATGTACTTTCCTCACAAAATATTGAGTACTACCTTGGTACTTTTTGGAACAATTAAAAAAAACATAGCTCCCATACAAAAAAAAAATAGCCGCCATACAAATTAGACGTTTTACTTAGATACGCCATACATTGCATTTTTCATTTATTTAGATGGTTGTTTGGAGGAAACCGTATGAGATAAGGAAAAATTAAATATAAGGATGATCGATGGAAAAAATGGTGAAATCTCGGAAGGTTGACTCCTGGACCTGGACCCTCAAGGGATCTCGAAAACGGTGGGGTTTAGAGATGTACTTTCCTCACAAAATATTGAGTACTACCTTGGTACTTTTTGGAACAATTAAAAAAAATATGGCTTCCATACAAATAAAAAATGGCCGCCATACATTTTATTTTTCACTCGTATAGATAGTTGTTTTAAGGAAACTATAAGTGATGGGAAAAAACTGATTGTAGGTTCGTATAGAGATGACAAAATTAACAAAAAAAGAAGTCCGAATCTCGGAAGGTCAATTCTTCAACCTGAAGTCCTAAGGGATCTCAAAAACGATGGGGTTTAGAGATGTACTTTCTTTACAAAATATTAGGTAACACCTTGGTACAAAAGTCGTCATGGGTATCGTTTTCGGGGTTTTCGGGGGTGGAGATTTCAAAAATGACATCCATTTTGACATTAGAGATGGCGGATGTCACTTTTTTGACAAAAGTTGTCATGGGTATCGTTTTCGAGGTTTTCGGGGGTGTAGATTTCAAAAATGACATCCATTTTGACAATAGAGATGGCGGATGTCACTTTTTTCAAAAAATCGTCATGGGTATCGTTTTCGGGGTTTTCGGGGGTGGAGATTTCAAAAATGACATCCATTTTGACATTAGAGATGGCGGATGTCACTTTTTTGACAAAAGTCGTCATGGGTATCGTTTTCGAGGTTTTCGGGGGTGTAGATTTCAAAAATGACATCCATTTTGACATTAAAGATGGCGGATGTCACTTTTTTCAAAAAATCGTCATGGGTATCGTTTTCGGGGTTTTCGGGGGTGGAGATTTCAAAAATGACATCCATTTTGACATTAAAGATGGCGGATGTCACTTTTTTGACAAAAGTCGTCATGGGTATCGTTTTCGGGGTTTTCGGGGGTGGAGATTTCAAAAATGACATCCATTTTGACATTAAAGATGGCGGATGTCACTTTTGTGCCAAAAGTCGTCATGGGTATCGTTTTCGAGGTTTTCGGGGGTGTAGATTTCAAATATGACATCCATTTTGACATTAAAGATGGCGGATGTCACTTTTTTGCCAAAAGTCGTCATGGGTATCGTTTTCGAGGTTTTCGAGGGTGTAGATTTCAAATATGACATCCATTTTGACATTAAAGATGGCGCATGTCACTTTTTTGCCAAAAGTCGTCATGGGTATCGTTTTCGAGGTTTTCGGGGGTGTGGATTTCAAAAATGACATCCATTTTGACATTAAAGATGGCGGATGTCACTTTTTGACAAAAGTCGTCATGGGTATCGTTTTCGGGGTTTTCGGGGGTGGAGATTTCAAAAATGACATCTATTTTGACATTAAAGATGGCGGATGTCACTTTTTTGCCAAAAGTCGTCATGGGTATCGTTTTCGGGGTTTTCGGTGGTGGAGATTTCAAAACTGACATCCATTTTGACATTAAAGATGGCGGATGTCACTTTTTTGCCAAAAGTCGTCATGGGTATCGATTTCGGGGTTTTCGGGGGTGGAGATTACAAAACTGACATCCATTTTGACATTAAAGATGGCGGATGTCACTTTTTTGACAAAAATCGTCATGGGTATCGTTTTCGAGGTTTTCGGGGGTGTAGATTTCAAAAATGACATCCATTTTGACATTAGAGATGGCGGATGTCACTTTTTGACAAAAGTCGTCATGGGTATCGTTTTCGAGGTTTTCGGGGGTGGAGATTTCAAAAATGACATCCATTTTGACATTAAAGATGGCGGATGTCACTTTTTGACAAAAGTCGTCATGGGTATCGTTTTCGGGGTTTTCGGGGGTGGAGATTTCAAAAATGACATCCATTTTGACATTAAAGATGGCGGATGTCACTTTTTTGCCAAAAGTCGTCATGGGTATCGTTTTCGGGGTTTTCGGGGGTGGAGATTTCAAAAATGACATCCATTTTGACATTAAAGATGGCGGATGTCACTTTTTTGACAAAAGTCGTCATGGGTATCGTTTTCGGGGTTTTCGGGGGTGGAGATTTCAAAAATGACATCCATTTTGACATTAAAGATGGCGGATGTCACTTTTTTGCCAAAAGTCGTCATGGGTATCGTTTTCGGGGTTTTCGGGGGTGGAGATTTCAAAAATGACATCCATTTTGACATTAAAGATGGCGGATGTCACTTTTGTGCCAAAAGTCGTCATGGGTATCGTTTTCGAGGTTTTCGGGGGTGTAGATTTCAAAAATGACATCCATTTTGACATTAAAGATGGCGGATGTCACTTTTTTCAAAAAATCGTCATGGGTATCGTTTTCGGGGTTTTCGGGGGTGGAGATTTCAAAACTGACATCCATTTTGACATTAAAGATGGCGGATGTCACTTTTTTGACAAAAGTCGTCATGGGTATCGTTTTCGGGGTTTTCGGGGGTGGAGATTTCAAAAATGACATCCATATTGACATTAAAGATGGCGGATGTCACTTTTTTGACAAAAATCGTCATGGGTATCGTTTTCGAGGTTTTCGGGGGTGTAGATTTCAAAAATGACATCCATTTTGACATTAGAGATGGCGGATGTCACTTTTTGACAAAAGTCGTCATGGGTATCGTTTTCGGGGTTTTCGGGGGTGGAGATTTCAAAAATGACATCCATTTTGACATTAGAGATGGCGGATGTCACTTTTTTGACAAAAGTCGTCATGGGTATCGTTTTCGAGGTTTTCGGGGGTGTAGATTTCAAAAATGACATCCATTTTGACATTAAAGATGGCGGATGTCACTTTTTTCAAAAAATCGTCATGGGTATCGTTTTCGGGGTTTTCGGGGGTGGAGATTTCAAAAATGACATCCATTTTGACATTAAAGATGGCGGATGTCACTTTTTTGACAAAAGTCGTCATGGGTATCGTTTTCGGGGTTTTCGGGGGTGGAGATTTCAAAAATGACATCCATTTTGACATTAAAGATGGCGGATGTCACTTTTGTGCCAAAAGTCGTCATGGGTATCGTTTTCGAGGTTTTCGGGGGTGTAGATTTCAAATATGACATCCATTTTGACATTAAAGATGGCGGATGTCACTTTTTTGCCAAAAGTCGTCATGGGTATCGTTTTCGAGGTTTTCGAGGGTGTAGATTTCAAATATGACATCCATTTTGACATTAAAGATGGCGCATGTCACTTTTTTGCCAAAAGTCGTCATGGGTATCGTTTTCGAGGTTTTCGGGGGTGTGGATTTCAAAAATGACATCCATTTTGACATTAAAGATGGCGGATGTCACTTTTTGACAAAAGTCGTCATGGGTATCGTTTTCGGGGTTTTCGGGGGTGGAGATTTCAAAAATGACATCTATTTTGACATTAAAGATGGCGGATGTCACTTTTTTGCCAAAAGTCGTCATGGGTATCGTTTTCGGGGTTTTCGGTGGTGGAGATTTCAAAACTGACATCCATTTTGACATTAAAGATGGCGGATGTCACTTTTTTGCCAAAAGTCGTCATGGGTATCGATTTCGGGGTTTTCGGGGGTGGAGATTACAAAACTGACATCCATTTTGACATTAAAGATGGCGGATGTCACTTTTTTGACAAAAATCGTCATGGGTATCGTTTTCGAGGTTTTCGGGGGTGTAGATTTCAAAAATGACATCCATTTTGACATTAGAGATGGCGGATGTCACTTTTTGACAAAAGTCGTCATGGGTATCGTTTTCGGGGTTTTCGGGGGTGGAGATTTCAAAAATGACATCCATTTTGACATTAAAGATGGCGGATGTCACTTTTTTGCCAAAAGTCGTCATGGGTATCGTTTTCGGGGTTTTCGGGGGTGGAGATTTCAAAAATGACATCCATTTTGACATTAAAGATGGCGGATGTCACTTTTTGACAAAAGTCGTCATGGGTATCGTTTTCGAGGTTTTCGGGGGTGTAGATTTCAAAAATGACATCCATTTTGACATTAAAGATGGCGGATGTCACTTTTTTGACAAAAGTCGTCATGGGTATCGTTTTCGGGGTTTTCGGGGGTGGAGATTTCAAAAATGACATCCATTTTGAAATTCAAGATGGCGGAAGTCACTTTTTTGCAAAAAGTCGTCATGGATGTCGTTTTCGAAGTTTTTGGGGTCGTAAAGTCGTCACCAAAGTAAATTCTAAATAAAAAACACCCTCGCGGGCCGCATGCGGCCCGCGCACCGCCCAAAATACTAGTTATACTATATAAAGTTGAATAGCCTACTAAAAATAAATTGCTAGTGACTAACAAAAGAGTCTAAAAATAAAAGTTCTATTTTAGAAATTGAGGACAAAATAATGACTAGAGCATTTCCATCTAACGATCACAAAAAACTAATTTTGAAGATTAAGCCAACCGATGTCTCCTTCTTATCTGTTATTTTTGTTTAAGCTATCATATCATTTCTCAAATTTACGAGCAGAAAAGTAAAAATGTTTTCTAAGTTTCGTCACACATGTAAAGGTCCTTGCCCGTTCACAGTTTGAAAGTTTTTTTTAAAAACTAGATCTATCAAGACCAGTTACTTCAATCATATTTTGATTTATTTCATGTTGTGAAATTAATAAAGTTAATATACGCTAAATAAAGCTGTAGTTTTTTACAAGAGTGCGCTTTGGAAACAACTGCAATTAATTTTTTGTAAAAGAATGCATTTCTTTACGTAGATAATGAATGATTGAATGTGTCGTAGAACTATATAAATAGTATTAAACCTGAAAAGTTGGTACAAAATTTAAAAACAGTTTTAAATTTTACGATTAAGTATTAAAAAAAAAATTTAAAATTTAAACACAATTTTTTTAATTTTACTTTTATTTTATTACATAATTATTTCAACATTGAAAGTCAATTGTTTCTGACAAGTTCATATTAGCTTTGAAAAAAAAGGTTCTTAGAGCGAAAATTGCAGCCATAGAATTTGCATTTCGCTGGACACCGGCAAAATATTCTCGGCTATCAAGTATTGTTAACAAATCGTCATAATGAGCGTGGTAGAGCATCACTTTTGGGATGGCGACTCTGCCAAATATCCACTGGAGGCTCTGGAGATTGACAAGAGAGCCAGGAGGCTGATAGACAACGACACCTTGACTAAATCGCAGCTGCAAAGTCTCGAGCATCGACGTAAAGTGGCGTGTTTATGAGCCTTTTATCGGATACACTTCGGAGAGTGCGCCCAGGAGTTGCACAATCTTGTTCCATCTGCCCCTTTCTTCTATCGTACGGCTAGACAGACACAACCAAACCGCCACCCTTTTATTGTGGACATTTCGCGAGTTAGAACCAAGCGTTTTGAATCTACATTCCTCATACGAACAGCCAGAATGTGGAACGCTGTGCCTGGGTCTGTCTTCCCGCTAAAGTTCAACGTGGGTGTCTTCAAATCTCGAGTAAATATGTATATTCTAGGTAAGCGTGCTACTCTCTATACCGCATATCTGATTAACATCAGGCAGTATGAAGTCAAACGTAAACCTATATGGAAAAAAATCGTGTCCTTTTTTAGCACGATAAGGTAATGGTACGTAGGTATGTACGTTACAGTGGGGAGACAGTCATGTCAGACACATTAAATCCATTTCGTGATTTTGAAATATAGACAGACGATCTATCAGACGGTTACACCCGTAATTTATTCATTAGTAGTCATAAGCTTAGCAATTTCCGTTATACATAAATTAGGCCTAAGCGTAGCATTGGTGGTTGAACGAGGCTGAATTGGCATAGCGCTATTTATAACATCGATTAGTTTTTTCTACGTATCACATATTTATTCCAAAAAAATTTCTAATTTTGAATTATGGCATGATGATTAAAAATGGAAAATATCAATAATAACGAGATCAGCCCCCCGACCGCCTAAGCAATAGCAATCGTAATAGCAATCGTTTATGACTTCATTTTAGTCATTTGGCATCGCCTATGTGACGTTAGCCATCAATTGCTTTGCGCGGATTGCGAAAGCAATCGTTGAATGAACAACTTTGATGGCTAACGTCACATAGGCGGTGCCAAATGACTAAAATGAAGTCATAAACGATTGCTATTACGATTGCTATTGCTTAGGCGGTCGAGGGCATGATGAAATTCGCGGAACCGTGTCAAAAAATTAATAAATAAGTTCGTTGTTTAACTCTAAAACTTACTTACCTAGTTCTAAACAAAAGGAACAATTCTATGTACCTACCTGCAGTATTCAGAAATACTGTATTGCAAAAGAATTTAGACAAAATATTATTACAGACATTAGTACATTATGCCTAAAAACCTGAATAATTTTTGATATAACAAAAATTTACGTTTACAACTTTCAAATGACTTATAAAAACTCTGACACCAGGGGCCTTATTTTGTAAGCGCTCTGACGTTCGGCTTCGCCTTTCCTCCCGCTCGCTCTCGCGGCGTGAGTAACTGGCGCGAGCAGGAGAAAAAGCGAAGCCGAACGTCAGAGCGCCTACAAAATAAGGCCCCAGGTCTAGCCATCCAGCCTATATGAATTTACCTACTCCTACTTGATCCTTGGCTGCTGAACTAGTGTGGCTATGTCTCCAGACTCATGTGGCTTCACTAGATTAACGTAGCTAACATAAATAAAAAAAATTAGCCACTTATAAATAACTTTGAAAGTTTACCTAGACTTCATCATAACTAATACCTAAGAAGACTCAGACAGTCAGACGTTGATTATAAATTTACATTAATTTGTGAAATTAAATGAGCTTTTAAAGTTGACCAGTTTTACACTGTAAAAGGGGCAGCAAACCATGTGTTTGCCAAATAAGTATAAGTGTAAACGCAAATAAGTAGAGTTACAAGCTAAGTAGAAATACTCTTCACTACCCTACCCTACCCTATACTTTTATTTTTTAATCAAATTTTAAACAGGAGGAGGTTCTTTGTGCGTCTCTATGTATTAATTTTGTCTATGTTCATCGATATATTTGCCATTGTGAACCGGACCAATAAAATATTTTTTTTTGTTCAAAAGGATATACTTGCGAAATGGTCTCGTTTAAATTTTATCGAAATCGGCTAAGCCGTTTTTGAAAAATCGACAATAATGTAGAAATTGTCTACATCAATTCAAGCCAACGATTCGTGCTTTGTACTCAATGGAAGTAGATTTTGCCATATTTTGTATTAAAATCATACTAATCCTACTAATTTGGTATGAAACTCAACCTTAAATACTGTAGGCTAATAAGATGATACGAAAATCCCTGCGTGATAATTTAAAAAAAAAGATTGAAGTCATAACTCATAGCAATCTCTGAGTGCTTTCTCATTTGAAATTCTTTCAAAAACTAAAATTACTGCTAGTAATAAAATTTCTTCTACACATGTTGATATTTTAGTTTTACTTACTAGAGTTGTTCAACCAGTAACGATTTTAGTCATTTATAATATATATAGCCTTTGAATGAGTGAATGAGGAGCTCGTTTACATCACGCAACACAAAATCAGAAGCGTGCTCACCGGGGTTGCCACGAGCAAGTTGCCGAACGCCGCGCTGGTACTTTGAGTGGATCGTGCTGTTAGACTGAGCTTTAGAGTTCTTTAAAAAAAACAACTCAGTTACTCGAAATGATCACTTTAATAGTCTAACTTTAAAACACATTAAAACTTTACACTTTTACTAGGCACCTTTCCTAGACCAATAGACTTGGTGGAGAATATACCGCGCGCGAGATTCCCTTTGGGAGACTTCTTTCTCAGGACCGGCGGGCAGGAACCAGGTCCGTAGCCTGAGAGGTAGAGTAACCTTCGGAGAACTAACTGGGAGATTTAGATTGAAAATGTGAGTTTATATACGTAAAATATTGCAGAGTCTCCAATATTGGTTGACGTAAATCGGTAGGCAAGTGGGGGCTGCATAGTCAGCAATATGTTGGTTCTAACAGTGCGCAGACACCTCTATTCTCTTAATCACATATGGCTTTAGCATACGAGTGGTTAAAAAGACATAAAACGGGGTCCTGATCTCGACAAATTGAAACACCTCATTCATTTGATTAGATAAGATCTCCGAAATTTCTAAATACCTATGTTACTAGATTTTAATTTAATGATTATATAGTCAAAAAGAGAACGCACTATAAATAAAAGCCGCTACTGATATAAAAGCAGCTTTGAAGCGATAGCCTTGTAAACTGGTCGCAGAAATATTTGAGTCTGTATCTATTTTTAGACACTAGAGGTGTTATTTTGCCTTAAAAACTTTAAAATCAATATTTTTGAGATGTTATCGACAGTATACATTGTAGAGAATTGATTTTGAATATTTAATCTCTGACACAGAATGACTTGACAGTATTTTATTTCGTGGTAATAATCGTTATTATATTTTTATTAAAAATTTTAAATTGAGATTTCATTTTTTACCAACTTCCAAAAAGGAACTGTATTCATCTTTATGTATTTTTTTGTTTCATTCATTCATCGATATTTTCACCAGCTGTAAAGCGATTTAAAAAAAATATATTATTCAAAAGGGAATACTTTCGAGGTAGTCTCATTTGAATTTTATCGAAATTGGCTGAGTCATTTTTGATAAATCAACAATAACGTGAAATTGCTACATCGTTCCGTGCGTATTATGTACACGGTTGAAGTCGGTAATGCTGTTTTTTGCAATAATTATTGAGACTCACGGATGTGCGAAATTTCTTACCACTGGCTTTTCGGTGCGAAGGTAAATATTGTAAAGCAGCGTCAGAAAGAACAGAAGAAAATCGATAAATAAATAAATGATAAACATTTTTTTTTAATTTAATAAAACAATATGATACAATACTACTTTATATGCTAAAAGTACCTACACTACTACTACATAGAAAGCAATTCGATTATCCACAGACCCTTGAAGATCTAAAGATAATCCAAGTGCTAAGGCCCACTGCCAGTTGGCAGCGTGCCCAGCATGCTGGCAGCATTGCCACGCTGAATGGCAATGCTTATACGTTGAGCCAATTAAATCAAATTGATGTCAATAAATAAATGATTTATTGACACCAATTACAAATCACTATTAAATATAACTTATGTTGAAAATTCCTAAATACTAGTCGTAATCATACAATATCCAGAATCAAACATAGATTACATAAATAGCTTATGGGTCTGGCTGGTGCCTGTACTAGTAATTAAACTGTGCTACTGGCTACCAGCGCCCTCCGTGTACAGGACTAACTACTGATTATAATGCGTAGCAATATTTACCGCAAATTCAACATAATTTGAACGAAAGAAAAATAAATACAATGTTTTAGATCTTCTAATGCTTAGAATTAGTTAGAACCAAGCGTTTCGAATCCTCATTCCTCATACGAACAGCCAGATTGTGGAACGCTTTGCCTGGGTCTGTCTTCCCGTTAAAGTAGGTACAACGTGGGTGTCTTGAAATCCCGAGTAAATAGGTATCTTCTAGGTAAGCGTGCTACACCCTTGACCGCACATCTGCTCAACATGAGGCAGTGTGTAGTCAAAGGCGAACCTATTCGAAATATAAAAAAATAATAATAGTAATAATTTAGTTACAATTACAATGATAAATTGAAAATTAAATCAAATTAATTATGTAAGTTAAGTAAAACCACAAGCCACATATTCTTTAAGAAGAATTGTGTTTGCTGGAAAATTTAGCTATATAGACAGCTTGAAATGATAGTATGTGAATCCACCATTCTGCATAGGACCAATGTGGTAAATATGATCCAATCGCTCTTCGTGGATAGGCCTATGCTTAGCTGTAGACTGTTCATAATTATTTTTCGCAAAAAATGGCTTGATCAACTTCAACCGTGTACAGAATTCGCGAATAGTTTGCACGGATCGATGTAGCATTTTTCACATTATTGTTGACTTATTAAAAATGACTCAGCCAATTTTGATAAAAATTAAATGGGAGCAATTTCGAAGTAGGTATATTCTTTCCAATAAAAAAAGGATTGTCGAAATCGGACCACTCGGACCACATATCGGAGCACATACAAAATTTATATATAATTATACGCACTGAATTGAGTACCTCCTTCGTTGGGTCGGTCAAAAAGGTACAATACTTTGTCCAAATCTACGTTCTATTGCCCTTTCTTTTAAATCTCGGTTATAGTCATATTGAAATTGCAATAAAAGAAAATGTATTCCAAATTTCGTAATGTCAAAGTTAAAGATATTGCTAAAAATAACTTTTAACTGACACATCGAGATAAAATATTATCCGTTATCTATGAATGCTATTTTAAAAGAATATTTATCAGATTCACCTTCTTTGTCTACAATATGTAAGAGTAAAGAGAAGGAGAGAATAAAGGAACATTATGTAAGAGGAATATAGGAAACTGTATTTTTTTTCTACTACTAAATTTGTCATAAAATTGTGCAATAACCGCTGAGTTAATTCCGATTTGCCAAAAAAAATGTGCAGAATAGCATTATCCTCTAATATTTAATTATAGTTTTAAATATGCCTGGTCGACTTAAAATATTTTATTATCGTAGGTACAATATAATTATTTTTATTTCGATTGACATGTCGCCTAAAATACGGCTTTGAATACAATTTTAATTAAAAATAATAATAATAATGCCGTTAGAATTGAATTTTAAGATAAAAATATCTATTTTAAGATAAAAAAAAATAAACAATTATGCCGTTAGAATTGAATTTTAAGATAAAAATATCTATTATAGTATTATAATATATTGTCAAGATAAATAGAAGCAAGTTATTCATGAAATGGATAAAACAGCCTAATGGGTTCTAAGCCATACATTTTTAAAAATAAAATAAAAAATACATTAGGCATAGTTTGCTGCTAAACTAACTGGTATCTATGTAAATTTATTTCGTGAATATCTAAATCTAGATCACATGATTCACTTAGCTATTTCTATAACGCTAACTTTCTAGGTTAGGGAGTCCACCAAAGCGGAGATGTGTGCGGTGTGCTATGCGCTGTGCGAAAAGAGATGTTTTTCTTCAGCTCGGGTGCGAGGCATTGAGCATTCTGACACGCTCGCTGACATCGCTCACTGCACGCCGCTCACATCTCTCGTCTCCACTACTGTGCGCTGTCCACGCGCAGCTCACATCTCCGCTTCCATCGCGTCATACTAATATTACACATCTCCGCGCAGCGATCTCCACTGAAGCTGAGCGGAGAGGAAATGTGTCAATAACACAATTCTATTGGTTGTTTAAAAAACATCTCTTCTCCGCTCGTCTCGTCTCCGCTTTGGTGGAGTCCCGGCCTTTAGTTAAACTTGTTCCTTGACCCGCCCATATGTGATAAAACAAACTCGATCTACCAATTGGCGATATTCATTATATCTAAACTTCGCTAAGCAATAATGTGCTTTGTAGGTAAGTAGAATAAGATCTATAATTCGGATCACTTAGTTTACCAACTTGAACTTTAGAATGGTTATTAAATCTTGGAGCTATTTTTAGCTTTTGCAGAGAAATCTCAAGCTATAAATAACTTTTTATAATAACTATCCTATTTCTATGGTAAATTGACAAATTAATTTTAAAAAATATTATGTTTCCTTTAAGTTTTTAGTCGGGATAAATCTACTTTTATGATAAGCAATTATTGGGATATAAAATAAAAACTGTGAATTGCGATACGAATAGCTCAGTTTTTTTTACAATTTTGGCAATTTCTGCTAATGGTTATAAATGACTAGGTACATCAAAAATTTTGTTATGCCGTTTGTATCGCTTTACGTTCTGATTTTAGCGCTAATAGATAAATCTGTTTTTTTTTACCTTGGAATTTCAAGGTCATAAAATGTACAATTATAATTTAAAAATACTTTTTTTAGTAGGTAAAGAATACTCTGTCTTAGTAGCGTCACTAAGTATACATAAATTAACTTAATCATCCACAGACCACCATATGTATACATTGAGATAATCCGAATGTTCTAGCCATCTGTCATTTGTTCGTTAAATATCGCGTACAAATATATTTAGGTATCTAAACTTACTTGGACAAAATAATCAGTCAGGTGCGAGCTGGACTAGCGCACGAAGGGTTCCGTATCATAAGGAAGCACCCCATAATATGTTTCATTTTCATTACTATCTTAATATTCTGTGATTATTTTGAAACATCTTCCTGTTACCGTTATTAATAGCGAGCAAAAAACAACACGTTTCTTGTACGGGAGCCCCCTTTTATATTAATTTATTTAAATTGAATTATTTATTTTTAAAGTGAATATTTAACTAAATATTGTGTGAATTTTTTCAAGCATCTATTTTATAAATATCGTAATTTGTTATTTATATCGAGCGACAAACAAAAAACAAAAAGGGTAAGCCCTCAAATATTTGTTTTTTTTTCTGTTTTTAGTATAATAATAATTATGTTGTTATAGTGGCGACAGACGGACGGACAGCGGAGTCCTAGTATACAGTTTTTTCAGGGTCCCGATTTTACCCTTTGGGTACGGGACCCTAAAAAAACTGCAAAAAAATATCGCACCGCAATAATATTATACCGCTTATAGCGTAGTGTGACTAGGTTTGTGTCAGCAATCACCAAAGACAAGCAACGTTATACACGGCCAGTCTTCGGATGAGTGACCGGCAGACTTCGGAGGCATTTCCAACTGAGCGCTACCGTGGCTCGGATGACTCGTTAAATTGTAGGTCTCGATTGCCCTTACCGTTAAAACATGTCAAAGGCTTTCATGAGGCTTAAAAACTCTGACACCAGGGCCATCAGACTTATACGAATGTACATATATTTTCATTAGGGGAGGCCAATGTCCAGCAGTAGACGTCCTATGGCTGAAATAATAAATAAATAAATATTTTGGGACATCTTACACACGGCCTCTGACCCCAAACTAAGCGTAGCTTGTGCTATGGCTGCCAGAGACTGATATACTACTTATACTTATTTTTAAATACATACTTATATAGATAGCAACTAAATAACACCCACACTTTGATAATTGATAAATTTGAGACAGAATATTTGACTGGGTGGGGATCGAACCCACGCTTCTTTGATCCAGCCCAGAAGTTAGTGTCACTAACCACTGAGCCACCGAGGCAGTGTAAAATGATGATGATGATGACATATTTTTTTACTGACCGGAAATACCTTTTTTTTCTCTACGCATTTCATTAGATTTTTAGGCATAATATCATGCCTGTTTTGAACAATCGTGCGCTGGACAAAGAGTCACGGATCATGTTCAGGCAACAACATAGCCGACACCCTCGCTAAAGAGGGCACGAGAAAACAGGTAGAGGACGAGGCAACAAAACACTGTAAGCCAACAGCGGCGGAAGTGCGCGAGTTGCTACGTCGTCATACCGAAAAAGAACAACAGAATATCTGGAGCAAAAGGAAGGATTGCAAGCACTCTAAGGCTGCTTTCCCCAATCTAAATAGAAACATCACAAACGACCTATTGAAGTTGCAGCGGCAAGACCTCCGACTTATGGTAGGACTCATAACTGGTCACTGCAACTTAAATAGTCACTTGTTTAAACTTGGAGCCACTGACAGCCCACTTTGTCGTGGCTGTTTGCAGGAGAACGAAACTGTAGAGCATGTTCTGTGGCACTGCAAGGCCACGGAAAACACTAGAATAGCTAACGGATTTCATGAGTCTTCTGCATTATCATCAGCTTTGGCATCTGCATCGCCATCATCTGATTCACCATCTAAGCTACTGGAGCAGTTATGCCAGCGGCCCAGAGCCACGCTCCGTTACTTTAAGAAGCTGGGCTGGCTCGGGTAGACGCTGGAGGGGGAAATGCACAAAACACCCCATGCGGGACGTCAGTGCAGGACTTATCGCCCCTACTTCAAATTACAATTAGAATTAGAATCATGCCTGTTTGTTTGTATAACCATTTGCATAATATTCATATTGAGAAACTTAACTATTGGCATACATTTTTGCTTATGTCAAAAACGCGAATTATGTCTAACTGACGTAACACAAAACTTATTTACTTTTACTTCTTTTGTTATGTAAACCACGCCATTACAAAAATGCTTTTAATTATGCAAACCACCAAAAATAAGGGTCAAAGCCTAAAATTTTACCACATCAAAGAGTAGACGAACTTTGTACGATACAATCCTTTCCCTTTTTTACCGACTTCCATGAGAGGGAGGTTCTCAATTCGACTGTATAATTTTTGAAGTGTAAACTTTTTTAGCGGCTGTTGTTTTTAAACTTTCGCGATTTGAACAAATTATTATTATATACTACGGGACTAATCGCGCACTAAAACGGTAAACTACGGTCGATGCAACTTGGCCGAAACGTCGGGATGAGGAGGTATTTATTTATCTCGTAGTTTTAGTGTGCGATTAGTCCCGTAGTATATAATAATCATTATTTAGCGGCGGTTTGCACTTTTTGGGATGGGTAAAAAATGTAATGTTAAACTCGCGTCAGGACACGTGACCTGATCGAAAATTCGTAAGACGGGGAGCAAGATACACTACTGCCGGCACTCCTCAGTGCAACCGTTGTTTTTTTTTTCTTATGTATGTTACGCGATTCCTCCGTCAAATTATGCTTAGATTTTGAGGACGCTCCATATCAGAAGGTCTATAGGAGACCTATTTCGAGCAGTTAACGTACGGGTGATGAATAGGTATACCTCAGGAGTATACGCTTTTGATATAAAAACATATTGTTTTAAATCGTTTCACAATTGGAAAAATTATCGGTGAACAGACACAAAAAATACACACAGACGAACACAGAACCTCTTTCTTTTTGGAAGACGATAAAAAGTAACTAGATCGACAACTTTGAATATATATTCATTGCTTCTAGTTAGTAATTCATCAAAGGCACTTGTATAAGTGCATGCTACTCACGTAGTAGCCACTGACACCTACCGCCCCGATTCTGATACGATACGCTCTGAACACAGAATGCAAATGTATATTTATATTTCAAAGCAGAAATATACTATAAATGTATCTTTGCTTTATTATTGCGCAATATTATTTATTTATATTTATTATTATAAATACGCATGACTTTATATTCAGTGAACAAATGTTTATCGCGCAATAGATATCAATTATCCTACTAATATTATAAACGCGAAAGTTTGTGAGGATGGATGAATGGATGTTTGCTACTCTTTCACGCAAAAACTACTAAACGGATTAGGATGAAACTTTGCAATAATATAACTTATATATCAGAATAACACAACGGCTATAAATTATAATGATATTGCGTCAAAAATCAAAATATCATAAGGGCGAAGCCGCGGGTAAAAACTAATAGACCAATTTCGCGCATAAAAAGATCGACTTTTTTTTCATCAATTTTTTGGCAAACTATTTCAAAGATCAGAGAATCATATTCAATGCACCCTACAAAAAATAATTACCTACCAAAACGTCTCGGGCGTAGGTACGACGCGGCCGCGTAAGTTGATACATTTGGTTCCACGTCGGGCTTATCAATGCCAGCCCTAATCAATTGATCCTTCCACTTAATTGACACGCTGTAATTGAGTTCTGGTTCAATTCCTCAGCCAGTAGAGTCCTTTGTTGAGACTCCACATTTGTACTTGTTTGACAGTAAATTATCTTGAAGTCCAAAAAGATCTAAAATTGTATGATATTTTTGAACTGTTAGTTTTTGACCGACGAACCACCGGAGGAGGTATACAATACCACGCGTATATTTTTTTTAGTATAACCAATTTCAACAATTCTTTTTTTATTGGAAAGAAAATACTTTGAAATTGGTCCCGTTTAAATTTTATCGAAATCGGCTAAGCCATTTTTGATAAATCAACAATAATGTAAAAAATGCTACATCGATCCGTGCGAAATATTCGCGAATTCTGTACACGGGTGAAGTCGGTGATGCTAATTTTTGCAAAAAATGATCTTGTTTAACTGTTAGTTACTGCCAGCGGCCTAGAGCGACGCTCCGTAACTTTAAGGAACTGGGCTGGTTCGGGTAGACGCTGGAGTGGGTAATGCATAAAACACCCCATGAGGGACGTCAGTGCAGGACTTACCTATGCTTACTTAGATGTGGAGGCGACACCGAATAAGAATAGGGTCTAGTTTGTCAATAAGTAATCTAACATGTAGAAAATAATATTAGTTTCTTGCCTTCGAGCAAATATCTATAGAGTCACAATCGAGCAAAAAAAGTGTCCAAGTCAAAACTCTGCCCAAGCTACTTAGCGGGCAGTCTTTTTATTTAGACGAAAGGCGATTGCAAGCCGACTACAACGCCGCGCGATAGCAAAGTACTTGGTTACAAGCAATAATTAGGTGACATAACGTCGAGATTCGAGAAAACAGGTCATTGTGAATTATTTAATGAAAATATCTGAATCGGTATGTATGACCGCAATCGGACATTTTGTTACTACTTTCACTTAAGGGCTGTAGCTCTGTAGATATTCGCTCGAAGTTTCTTACACTTAGTGTAAGCAACTAGACAAACATTGGTGCTACTTGCTGCACTTGCACAAAATGTATTCTGATAATATCATAATTATTAGATAATTTAGAATGTAATTTTATTTTAATCGATACAATTCATAGTCAAACATAAAAAACTCATCTGCGATCATACCTAGTGCAAAAGAGTCCAAAATGCTGTATGGCGATGGCCATCCTTTGCAGCAAGTATGAGCCAGAGCTAGAGTCATTGGTATAATATCCTCCCTTAGCCTGCGCCCTATTTCTGTAATCAAATTTTTGGCCTCACTACCCTAACATCCCATCGTCTCCACGGCAATCCCATCGTCTAATAATAAAGACACAAAATAATATACACACTAATAAAATACACGACAAATAATTATTATTAACTAGTTTTTACCCGCGGCTTCGCCCGCATACGCAATGTATCATTATAATTTATAGCCTTTGTGTTAATCTGATATATAATCTATGTTATTGCAAAGTTTCATCTCAATCCGTTTAGTATTTTTTGCGTGAAAGAGTAACAAACATCCATACATCCATCCATCCATCCATCCTCACAAACTTTCACTCGTCTATAATATTAGTAGGATAGGATTAATATAAAAGATAAACTATTGTGGCTTGGCAACCCAATATTTATTTGCATTTGATTGTAATAAAATTAAATCGACTCTTATCTATAATTATATTTCGTGCCAGGCATCAATGCCAATCTCGCGGAGATTTTTCTCTACTCTGTCTTTTTATCCGCACTCGGATGGCGGACCTTCTGGTCTGAAGAAGAAATTCCATTATTGTATAGTAATAATGATTTCCAATAAGACCGGTCGATAGCGGTTTGCATCCAGCGCGATCCTGCGGTCCCAATAAAGTCATCCGTCCACCATGTGGGTGGACGTCCTACGCTGCGCTTGCCGGTACGTGGTCTCCACTCGAGAACATTTCGACCCCATCGGTCATCTATTTCTCCGCACTATGTACCCTGCCCATTGCCACTTCAACTTGCCAATCCGCTGGGCTATGTTCAACCTTGGTTCTTCTGCATGGAAATCATTAGGGGAGTCCTATTTCCAGCAGTAGACGTCCTATGACTGAAATGATGATGATGATGATAGTAATAATAAACAGATGTTCTATGATAGGTAATATTATATTATTTGTGTACCCCTATACAACGTGTTTGTCTACCGGTGTCGGAGCCTTAAGCGGTGACATCTATGGCAAATTTTGAATAACTTTTACTGTGGTGTCACCTCTGAAAACGCAGAAAAAAAAAACTTTTTCATCCTCTTTGTCGAAAGTCTATAAAATCATATGGAACAGCAGTTTTTTTTTACGTTTTCAGAGTTGGTCCTATAGTAAAAGTTGTTCAAAATTTGCCATAGATGTCACCGCTTAAGGCTCCGACATCAGTAGACAAACACATTGTATATGAAAACGTCGATTTTTTTCCTCGAATTCAATATTACTTTACATTCTGTTTTGTTTCCATCAACAAGTAAAATGTATAAAACCATACTTACCTATCACAAACTTTGTATGGTTTCGTAGTAAGGAATTAAAAATAACAACAGAAATTGAACATAGCAACTAAACTAATAATATATAATAATTTTAAAAAACTAATATTAATAATTTAAATCAAAGACGATGATGTCAACGAATTTTGCAAGAATTGACTTGCAAATGAAAACTGCATAAATTTATTCATTTTTAAGGTTCCGTACCTCAAAAGGAAAAAACGGAACCCTTACAGGATCACTTTGTTGTCCGTCTGTCCGTCTGTGTGTATATCAAGACTCTTTATCTCGGGACCGCGTAAAGATATCAAGTTGAAACTTAAACTATATACGTAAACCTATGAACTCTTGCAGTTGTGTAAAAGAAAAGCTTCTCAGTTACCGTATAAAAATGTTAGAGCCGTTTATGTCGTAAAAAAGCGCATATTTCAACGCTCACAAAAATCAAAACCTACAGGGTACTTCCCGTTGACATAGTACTATGAAATTTGGCGAAGAGCATTGTCTCAGAGTACACATATAGGAATAAATCTGAAAATTGTACATTTTTATTAAAATCACATAAAAATAGGGCCTCAAAATTCACAAAATATGGGTTCAAAATTCAAAGTGAGTAAATCGTATCATGTAAGGTATCATATAAAATAACTTCATTAGCACATGCTAAAACAGGTTTTTAATTATTTTAACAATATGTTTGTACGGAACCCTCGATGTGCGAGCCTGACTCGCACTGGTCCGGTTGTTATGAATCATACAAAAAATAAAATTGATCTTCCACATATACACTAGTGTAGGGTTACTATACGAAGGCTACTCTATCTCATTCTAACATGTAATGTTTGCGAGTATGTATTTCTCTTTCCTTCACATTGTTTACATTATGGTACAATACCTCTTTGTTCTATAGCATAATCGCAGGGCTTTGATAATTTGGGCAGCAGAGCTTTCAGAACGACTAGACTGAGTAGACGGCACTCGTGCCTGTTATACAAAAGGCATAGAATATTTTAAGTACTTATACAACGGTTTAAATGGTAGAGTTATGTAACTCATAAATATACTCATCATGTGAAAATGGCAAATGTACTCAACTCATTGACTCATGTATAAAATGGAAAATATACATCATGTATGGAAAACACTGGACGTCGTTTGATTTCCCTGACCTTAGGATAAAAGGTCAGAAGTGGGATAACAAGAAAATATATCATTTTCTTGCCACGCTCGCTCGCTCGGAAAAACGTAAGTTGCTGTTGCATTTTTTTTGACTAACCCAAACGTATAGACACGCTAGAATTTTCTTTGTGTTTGGTCATTTCTATTAGGTAATGTGATCAGCGAATTTGTTTTCTTTTTTCCTTTTTTCAACCAACTCACAAAAGGAGGAGGACCTGTCTTTGACTGTGATCGAAATGCACAAAGAAATTACAAAAGTAATTTAGAAAAAAATCATCCAATTTTACTTTATTATTTTTTTCGATTAATCGTAAACATCCGGTAATGTTTACGAACATGTTTGAACGGAAGCGCGTGATTTTTTGTAACTAGCTCTAATTAACTAAAAAAAAAAAAAAATAACTAAGTATGAAGGTATAATTATTTTAACGGTAACGTGGTTTTCGATGATTATATAGATCCTAACAAAGTTGGCGAAAGCAAATTATTCTGCTGTTCATTTAAGTAATGCGTACTGCGGTCAGGGATGTGGAAATATGGTAGAACATCTAAACCCAATATAATTATGTTTTCGAGAACGACGTCATGGATGTGGAAAATAATATATTTAAAACCAAGATGTTTTCTGGAATGGCGTCATGGATGTGGAAAGTAAGGTAGAATATCGAAAGCCAAGATTTTTTTTTAGAATGTCGTGTCGTGGATGTAGGAAATAAGGCAGAATGTTTAACACCAAAATATTTTCTAGAATATCTTTAACGTGGGAAATAAGGTAGAATATCAAGGGCCGAGATGTTTTTTTGAAATAGCATTATGGATATCGGAAATAAAGTAGAATATCTAAAGCTAAGATGTTTTCTGGAATGGCGTCGGCACAGCCTAAAATGCGTGAAATTATGGTAGTGACATGATACGCCATGTCGATATAATAATAATAAAAAAACGAATGTGCTGGTTTTCTAAATATCACAGTCGATTCTACGGTGTGCAGTTTCTAAGGCAGAGATAATTTTTCAAAGTGACTTTTATTCTTATCCATGATTAGATACATCCATGGTTTTAGTCCTTACTAAAATAAAACATCGTATCGCTCAATAATATTAACATGACGATTATAACGAAGGTAAAGCTAGAAGGCTGGAACAAAGAAGTGTTGTCTTTGTAATCAGAGTTTATTTTACACCCATAAGTGTTGTGTTGAGGCTTGTGTTTATATGTTACCTTGCCGTCGAAATACTTTTGTTTGAAGTACCTATTTGTTTTGCTTTACTCATTATTTAACCCTAAGTATGAATAATTATGACACACGTGCTACGTTGATCGAGGAAATATGTACTACAATGATTGTTACTACTGGTCAACGTGGTTTGTTACAGAAACTGTGATAGCCGATCGTGTTTTGAGTAGGTACTTACCTTCGTTATGAGAACACACTTAATATTTTTAAACTAGCGACCCGCCCCGGCTTCACACAGGTGTATTATACACATAAACCCTCCTCTTGAATCATTCTATCTATTGAAAAAATTGCATCAAAATCCGTTGCATAGTTTTAAAGATACACATAGGGTATACATAGGGACAGACAGACAGCGAAGCGACTTTGTTATATACTATGTAGTGATGATCGAGACTAATTCTTCTTGATGAGCTTGATGAGGTTCATTTCCGGAAATATTTATAAAGGTGAAGAATGATTAAAAATTTTATAAAGAGCCTCTATTGGCACAGAAGAAGCTTTGGGGTACACTATATCGCTGAAAATTAAACACGTATCCGGAGTTTTCCTTAAAAATTTGGCAGCTGTAAATTATGAGCATGAACAAATAAGGTTTCATGAGGACATATTTAAAATGGAAAAGCGGTATCAAGGTTAGAGTCCAAGGATGTTTGTTGGGCAACTACTGCTGGATGTTCAAAAGGGGCCAAATGGAAGCCACGAAAATTTCAAAATTGGTATACCAATAGCTATTGGGAGAATATACTAGAAAAATATTTTCGGATCTTATGATTACGATATTAATATCACAACGATGTTGCAGTCATGCCACTACAGGCATGGATGAAATATTTGCTACCAAGTTAATACGCTGACTTTATACGGCATATTTATTTAACATATTTTATTTTGATGCGCGTACTGTAACAGTGTACATAATTACGACGTACTGCGAAATGCAATAGAAAGAATAGGACGTGCTACTATGAAGTTATACATAACTACATAAATAATAGGGTGATAAATTATGTCTATAAACACTTTATTAAGTCTGTTCGTGGAAGTTTCAGATTTCAATCAAACGGAGAATAACGACGAATGCACCTGAAGTGATTGACCCGAATATGAAGTCATGAAGGGATATACGTGGGTCCAAGGACAAGACTACCACGCAGGACCCGAAAATTGCGTTCAGGAGGGATGTGAGGAAGAGTCCAAGGATAGGACTAGCGCCTAAGCGCATAAGACCCGAAGACTGGGTCCAGGAGGGATGTGAGGGAGAGTCCAAGGACAGGACTAGCGCATAAGCGCATGGGACCCAAGGACTGGGCCCAGGAGGGATGTGAGGGAGAGTCCAAGGACAGGACTAGCGCACAAGCGCATGGGACCCAAGGACTGGGCCCAGGAGGGATGTACGTGAGTCCAAGGATAGGACATACACTTATATACCGAAGGACCCGAAGGATCGGGTTCAGAAAATGCAAACTAATACAATATGGAAGGAAACGAGCAAGTTCCAGACGAGGGCAAGTCCACTGAAGTATTTGTATCTGAAGAATGGATGATTTTAATAGTAAGCTAATAGATAAGTTTTTGTTAATTTTAGAATAATTTAAAAGCACTGACAAACTTAAAATGGCATTCAATACGAATGTGATACCGGAATTTGACCTATTACGAGTAATTAAAGAGCAATCTGTGACATGGATAACTGAAGTAGAAGAATGTGCCAAAATTTATGGATAGATATAGAAAGAAATTATCTACTACTCTAAACCTAAACTGGTTGGTGTTCAAACAACACAGAACTAGGATCCAACTTTGATGTTACATTCACAGATGGAATGGAAAATATAATTAAGAGTGCTAAGATAGTGATGTATGGAGAGCTTTTAGGAACATTTAATTGTATGAAGATGAATTTGTTAAATAGTTGTAAAATCTATAGTAGGCAGGCAGGCAGTAAATTTGTACTACATGACATTGAGGATCGGACGGTAAAGGTTGGTGTCCACACCCTGCTGAGCAGCTTAAGGATCTGGAACAGGTATTGAAATATTTCCGAACCATTAAGGTCAGTCAGGCGAGAGAAACTCTGAGCGCGACACGCAGACTAAATGAAAGAAAGTTTGGACCCAATCCAAACTATAAGGGATTTTTCAAACCAGGTACGACAACTTCGGACATTAAATGTTTCGATTGTCAAGAAGTCGGATATTCTAGCTATAAATGTTACAAACTGGCCCTGATATGTAATAAATATTGTAACCGTTTCGGCCATCAAACATCTAACTGTCCTAGAAACAGGGTTGGAAACGAAGCAGAAAAGGGCTAAGTGTCAGGTAATGATTTCAAACAAAAACGGGTTTTGGGGTTTACAGCTAAAATAAGGTTATTAATAAATACATTCTCAACGTTAAGCTAAATGGATCATCAATTTCTTATCAAGTCGATTTGGGCAGCCAATGCTCTCTTATCGAGGTGAGTGAGACTAAGTCTCTGAACTTTAAAATCACTGAACGAGTTTCAAACCGAAACCAAATTTATCGATGCTCGGAGGTATTGGGGGAAATTTGTACTCGCCGTTTGAGAATATCTCACGTTGCTGTAGAGGTTCAGAATCTGACATATATGGTTGGCTTATATGTTGTAGGAGACTATGCATTGTAGCATTCCGTAATTGATGGAGGAGATCATAGATCGTAAAGTCCATTATTGATGGTGGGTTTCGAGATTTTGATTTGAGGTAAGGTATATTATTTATTTCACGGTCAGTACAAGATCAGGAACGAACATGGAGCGTTTTTGCTATACACTGCTCTGTCAAAGATGTTAACTTTTTCAATAACTCCAGGAATTAAGGTAAGATAAAATATGCTAGCGTATACACTATACATGGACAACGTGCTTATACCGTCTAAAGGTTTCGATGAAGACACAAAGATTAGACGAAAGTGCGATTGTTAATAATAAAGGGAAGGGCTTGAGTTAAAAGAAAGTAAGTGCCACATTGTTCTCGAATTAATAGATCTCCTCGGAATTGTGGTAAGCGCGGACAGCATTCGTCCAGGCATGTGAAAGTAGAAGCGATCTCCAAATTCCCTTAGCCAAAGAATCAACATGAGGTATGTACGTCAGTTTTTGAGTTTATTGGAATTCTTGAGACGATTTGTCAAAAGTTATGAAATAACACTCCGAGTGGCTCTGGACAGTAAGTAAATTAAAAAGGGATAAGTATTTACTAATACATTAATCCTTGCTTTATAACATGCTGTTATAATTGCGGAACGGAACTCCATACGCATGTTTGGCCAACAAGGTCTGGCAGGAATACTCCTAGAAAAGAACTCGAATGATGCGCTGCAACTAGAGTCCTATTTTAGCCATAAAACTACGGTCGACAAACGTTAGTGGCATTTCTACGAATCGGAGACATTAGCGGTTATCACTTCGTTAAACCGGTTCAGATTCTACCTTGTAGAAACTAATTTTGACGGACTGGAATGCTTCTCTTCTTTTTCATGCCGATGGTTCTAAGTGAGATATATCTAGAGGAGCTCTGCCCAGTAGTTCCAAGAAGAGGTGGCTTTAGATTGTCCCTGGAAAAACGTGATTTCGTATCCCGAATTGAATGATGGTAGGTCCAACTCTAGGAATATGCTTACACAATAGAATATCGTCCTGGAGCTCAAACGCAAGATGGCCTCAGCAGAAATCTAGCTCTACGGTTGAGCAGTACATCCGATCCAATTGTCCGATGACGGGGTAAAAAAAAAAATTAGAAATAAAAAAAGGATTATTACTTAATATTAGCACAGGTTGATGAGTTTATAAAGTACTTAACTGTACTTTGGCATGAAAGATAAAGAATTTCATCACTTACTCTGGAGTTCCCTCACGTCTTATTACTGACAAAAGTATTAGTCTTACTAACAAGACATTTCACGACTATCACATACTATTCAGGTAGGTCCAAAATGCAACATCTACCCCATGGTAAAATGAGCAGGTAAATCGATTTAACGGGATAATACTAGACGCCTTGTCAGCTTTTAGCTATGGAAACTACGACCAATCCTAGGAAGAACATATTTCTGACAAACAGGTAGATATCAACACAGCAAAAGATAAAACTACAAAAAAGTCTCGAACTGCTGTATTTCATAAGCCAAACAAAAGGTGAGGTAATTCGTAAAACTTTGATAAACGCTCCCATGGAAGAATTGATAGAAGGTGAAAAACAGGAGAAAAGATTAAGGAGCAACAGGTAAGCGGCGCTGTTTATATAATAATATATTAAACGCAGGAATACTCCAAACCAACACAATGAAAAAGACCCAGTAAGAGAGAGACATAGTTGAGTGGAGAGATAGCTGCCGTATGATGGTAAGTTTCAATAGTTAAAACTAAATACCAAGGACCATACCGAATTACCGAGATCCTCCTCAATGACATATTTCTGATTGCGGGCACATTTCTGACTTGTAAGCGAGGCATATAATTGGAAACCGTAGTTGCAGTTTACAAGATTTAACTTTGAACGATTTTGAATAGAGATTTGGTAACCAAATCATACGATAACAATTCTAGTGATAACGAGCAGACGTGAGCCTCCAAAAAATAAAAAAACACACGAATATAAAAAAGTCAATAGTAATTGAAATTTAATGTCGGTATGGTGAACCAATTTATACATATAATTTAGTGAAGTTAGTGACTATCTGGTTTATATAGCCAATCATAATATCATATGATTATAAATATGTTAATGATTATCATTACTACTTGATCTTGATGTGAATTTGACTTATTCGATGTTTTGTGGCCTAGATTAAAAATATTGCTTCTGTCAAATTAAGAGATAGAAAAATGGCTTTGAATTAAAATAAAATACGTACATGATTGAATATATTATAGTTGATGCAAATAATTATCATAAACAAAGCTTGAACTGAATAGTTAATACTAAATAGATATTTCGCATTTCAGAACAGTACATTTTTGAAACTACGATGAATAATTTGGACTGTAATAACCTTTTATTGAATAGAGAATCTACTATTTTGGACAGTCGGAGTGCTAATTAGCCGTTTATCTTAGACTTTTACTATTTAAAAGATTTGCTTACTCATTCATAGCGATGGAACTCGCTAGAAGTAGGATGGCCGAGCTGTAGGGTTACTATACGAAGGCTACTCTATCTCATTCTAACATGTAATGTTTGCGAGTATGTATTTCTCTTTCCTTCACATTGTTTACATTATGGTACAATACCTCTTTGTTCTATAGCATAATCGCAGGGCTTTGATAATTTGGGCAGCAGAGCTTTCAGAACGACTAGACTGAGTAGACGGCACTCGTGCCTGTTATACAAAAGGCATAGAATATTTTAAGTACTTATACAACGGTTTAAATGGTAGAGTTATGTAACTCATAAATATACTCATCATGTGAAAATGGCAAATGTACTCAACTCATTGACTCATGTATAAAATGGAAAATATACATCATGTATGGAAAACACTGGACGTCGTTTGATTTCCCTGACCTTAGGATAAAACTAGTTATTTTTAACATCCTACGAATTCAAATCAAATAAACATGACAGACATTATAGAAATATAATTATGCATAAATAAAATTATGTGTTGCAATATTACTATTATCATATCAATATTAATATATTGATAATATTATTAGTAATATCACACTATAGTAATATCAAAAACGAAACAAACGAAAACGTTTTTAAAAGAAGAGTAAAAGAGATTTTCATAGCCAAAACCTAAATACAATACTTCGATACTCAATACAGGACTTCGATACCGCGAATCAGACAAAGTAAATTAGATCCTAACTATTCCTATACCTTAGTGTTTAAGTCAATTGCAATACCCTAAAACAGTGTCCACAAATATGTAAGTCTAAGTTTACATATATATTATATAGGTACTTATATAAATTAGACTAAGAGATGTACCTATTTGTGGTGCAATAAACGATTGAATATTGAATATCATAATTATGTCAACGTTAGACACACAATTTTTATTGCTATAGGGCAATAATTTAAATTTTATTTTCGCAGTAAATTTTATTATTAATATGACTGTTTTTAGTAGGGCCACTGGCCACTGAGCCAGCTTGGTGGATATGGCCCAATCACGCTTTGTGGGTAGCCTACGTCCTGCAGTGGACTATCAAAAAGGCTGATACTGTCACTTCGACTATCTTTTATTATTCTGATGTAGAATGTAGTTTAATATGAAACGTTTTATACATTGTAGGCAGCTCTAACATACAGCGAAATTAGGTCGGACAGTGGATAGCTAAGCTTCGTATAGCGCTTTTACTGCGCTTTTAAAAGCTTTTCCCGACCTTTGTCGGGACTTGAAGTGTACTTCTTTTTAGCGTAGAAGAAAAAAGTTATATAGTTTTAAAGACTTTGGTGCATCTTGAAATTGCATTCATGTACGTATTATATATCTCTAAATAAGTATAGCGCTTGTAGCGTAGTTTGACTAGGCGTTTGTCAGCGGTTACCGAAATTAAGCAACGTTCCGTGCGATCAGTATTTGGATGGGTGACCGCGGGTGGCTTTTTCCTACTGAGCGCTACCGTGGCTCGGATGACACGTTAAATGGTAGGTCACGGTTGTTTTAATCGTAAAGCTATGTCAGAGGCCTTCAGACGGCCTAAAATTCTGACACTAGGGCTACCTATACTAACTTTTTATTTTTAAATATTTTAGACATCTTACACACGGCCTCTGACCCCAAACTAAGCAAAGCTTGTGATATGGCTGCCAGAGATATATACAGGGTTATTTCTAATCAATTAGCATCCTTCTAGGGCCTTATTCTGTACATCAAAACTAAAAACTTTAGTTCTACGACTTTCGTCAAAACTCAAAAAAAAAATGTGTTGTTCCATAGAAAAAAATAGTTCACCCGCGACAAAATGTATGGAACAGATGATTTTTTTTTGAGTTTTGACGAAAGTCGTAGAACAAAAGTTGTTAGTTTTGATGTACAGAATAAGCCCCTAGAAGGATGCAATATGATTAGAAATAACCCTGTATGCTACATATACTTATTTTTAAATACATACTTATATAGATAGTAACTAAATAACACCCAGACACAGAGCAAACACTTATGTTCATCACATAAATATTTGCCCTGGGTGGGGATCGAACCCACGCCTCTTTGACCCAGAAGTTAGGCTCACTAACCACTGAGCCACCGAGGCAGTCAAACTTACTTAGTGTAACATATTCTCACACTTATGCACTAGTACAAACTTGTATACATCAACACAACACAATACTACAATAACAAAAATATTAATACGAAAACAATAAAAAATAATAATTATTACTAATTAAATACTTATATTGTAGCTAGTAAAAAGTTTAAAAAAAATAGTAGCAATTTATTATCAATGAACCAATGATATGAAGACAAGTAATTAACAAATCAACATTCTATACCCATTTAAATGATAATTTTTGGCAATGAAACTTGAATTACATAGAGGTGTGGTATCATAAACTTAAACTTTTTAATGGAGAAATCATTACAAGTTAATAAAAAGCCTACAACTCAAAAGACATAATCTATGTACCGCTATGAACATTTAAATATAGAATCAAATCTCTATGGTGGTAAAAAAAATAATTGGTCTTCAATTTATTTACCATGAGATTATATTTTTTGATAACTTTGACAGTTGTAAAGATAAATTATGGTAGATAGTCAGTAGGCCTGTTGATTGATATATCAAATGAAACGATGGACTAAAAATAATTGGCATAATTTTGAAATGATTAATTACTATACTATGAGTTATTAACGTCTATGGAGTTTTGACCAGTTTACTTTTTAGGGTTCTGTTTACGAAATAGGCATAGCAAACGCAATTAAATAGATCTTAAAGTCTTTGTGAAAGGTATCTCTAGACGTCCGACGGATATATCCTACTTCCTACTAATATTATAAACGCGAAAATTAGTGAGGATGGATGGATGTTTGTTACTCTTTCACGCAAAACCACGGAACGGATTGAGATGAAACTTTGCAATAATATAGCTTATATATCAGAATAACACATAGGCTATAAATTATAATGATATATTGCGTATTCGGGCGAAGCCGCGGCTAAAATCTAGTTAAATACTATTATATCATGCCTTGATTAACTACCACTAAATACAAAACTTACATAAATCTAAAACTACATACACTACATAACAAGCAATTGGATCATCCACAGATCCTTGAAGGTCTAAAGATAATCCAAATGCTCAAGCCCACTGCCAGTTGGCAGCGTGCCCAGCATGCTGGCCATTGCTGACAGCATTGCAACGCTGAATGGCAATGCTTATACGTTGAGCCAAACAAACACCAGCATTTTGGTCACGCATCGCGTCTTTGTATTTTATAACATAAAAAACTTAAACTACAAGATTTACCCTAAAACCAACATCGGTTTTTGGTTTGGATTCGATATCGGTTTTTAAAAAATCAACAATAATGTAAAAATGTAAACATCAATTCAAGAGAACTATTTGAATTTTGTAGACGATGGAAGTCGGTTTAGCCATTTTTTGCGAAAAATAATGACCATTGCGATTCGCTTTGGCGGATTTTAGTCTAAAGAATAATACCAGAATGTGACCTCATTTTTTACAAACTATACTCTATAAAATTTAACTTGATCTCTGCGACAGCTGTCAGAAAAATCACGCCTATGAAGTCCTGAATTTCTTAAAAGTACAGACAGTACCTGTCAATGTCATACTTTGTGGGCATGCCGATTAGTGATGGGCGACGAATGATCGTGACCACAGAGTTTTAGATAGTTTTAATTAAAATATCGATAGTTTATACTGACGATATTTTCAATAAAACTTGATTTATCATTAATTTTATTGTATATTGTAATATTATAACATTTTTTACATGTGTAATTAAATTATAACCAATTATATGTTACATTAGCATCGATAATAGTGAAAAACGTCGATAAATACTATCGTTACATTATTATTAGTATATAATTAATATCATAAGTAAGTAAGTAATTAATATCATAAAATTATTTACATGTGTACATACTTGATCTTAAATAATAGTAAGTAAATGAAATCCAATTTCTCACCTTCAACTACTCATTCGATTTCATTACAACATTGTTTGAAAATCGATTTTTTCCACCACTATCCCAACTCTAAAAATGTCAATCTTCTACTGTCGCAGAGATCAAGTTAAAATTTATAGAGTATAAATTAAATTTTCGTTTAGCCTTTTTTGATGCATCTTTTTATCACTACGCGGAAACAAATCTAGATTTATTGCCACAACGCACTTAAACTGCGCACTATTTCCTATTCGCGATATAATATTTCCTTAAATAACATGTCAATTATTCGTAATCCAGTTATACATTATTTATCGATCTTATGAATTAATCATTATATATGATTGATTAGGTTTCCATTCTTTGTGTTTATGCAGAGTGAATTAGGCTTATTGAGATTTGATTTTTGACAACATCAAGAAACTTCTTTGTCATAAAGTAAAGGGGACGTAAAAGAAGACCACGTACCGCAGCGTATTGAATTGAATTTGAATTGAATTTATTTATTTGCATAGTATACAGAGCATTCTTACGCTAAGTACATACCCTGCCTAATAGGGCATAGCAAACATTGAAATATTTGTAAAATATCTTAAAAAATACTTACTAAACCTATCTACAATAGTACACATTTTACTTACAAAACGTAATTATAGATTAGAACTAGTTTGTCATAGATTCTTGGCCGTACTACAAGTTACTATTATTACTATTAAATGTTACTATAATTTAATTTTATCAGTTTACGACTAAACTGTAATAACATTTGTTTATTAACAATTTTTTGAGATTTTTATGGAAAGTTTTTTCATCATGTTCGTCTTATAAGTGGGTAGGTAGAGCATTGTATATTTTTATAATCATGTATTCTGGACCCCTTTTCATAATTTCAAGCTTTGGTTCTGGTGCTATTAGCTGATTTTGTCTTCGGGTATTTGTGTTTAAAGTGAAAAGATATAGCGTAGGATGTCTGTTCCATAAACACTGATCCTAGTATCTCTGAAGACATGTATTCATTTTTGCTGTTGTAGCGCTCATAGCGTAGTTTCACTAGGTGTTTGTCAGCGATCACCAAAGTTAGGCAACTTTCGATACGGTCAGTCTTCGGATGGGTGACCAAAGGTGGCATTTACAGCTGAGCGCTACTGTAGCTCGCATTACACGCTAAATTGTATGACCCTGTTGTTCTAACCGTCGCACACCAAACTTGATCAACAAACAATGTAGATAAATATTACATTCCGAAGCAACAGCAATTCATACTTATAAACCGTAATCTCCAACCGTCAACCTCCTTTCATAATCACAAAAAACGTAAAAAATTTCCTTAACAGGCATACGCCTGATATAAATGTAACGTTGCGTAACACAAGCATGCCATAGTAGAAACTGTAGAACGCACGGCTATTTTTAGATCCGAAGGTGTGCCTGTAGCGACTGCTAAGTAAGCTGTGTGCGCCGGAGTCACGGTCAAGACTCGGAATTATTGACGGTCACAAGTCACAATCACAAATTCTTACTAAAATGTTATGACTTTGTTGACCGACGAAACTGAGGAGTTACTCAATTCGACGCATTTAATTTTTTTATGTAAAACATTTCTTATTTTGACACGCACAAATCAAAACCTTGAGGATACTTTTTGACCGACGAACCACCGGAGGAGGTATACAATTCGACGCGTATATTTTTTCGTAGTAGTTCGATTTCAATAAAAAAAAAATATTGGAAAGAGTATACTTCGAAATTGGTCTAACTTAAATTTTATCGAAATCGGCTGAGTCATTTTTGATAAATCAACAACAACAATAATGTGAAAAATGCTCCATCGATCCGTGCGAAATATTCGCGAATTCTGTACACGGGTGAAGTCCTCATGCTAATTTTTGAAAAAAATAATCTTGTAGTTGACCTAGGACTTTGAAATTTAGTAAGAAGCATTGTACAAATAGAGGAATAAATCTGAAAACTGTACATTTTAAATTGAATCACAAAAAATGGGGTCTTAATAAAAAAATATAGGCCCAAAATTCAAAGTGAATTGTATCATGTGGGGTATTTTACGAAAGAGCATCATTACATGCTAAAACAGATTTACAATGAGTAATTTTCGATGTATGACGAGACAAGTAAAAAAAACTTTTTTCTATGATTATATACTTATCCTATAGAGATTTCAACAGTACAATTTTGTGAAATTTATAGGATTTGTTCGGAACCCTCGGTGTGAGAGCCTGACTCACGCTTATCCTGTTTTATTTTCCATTGTTTATATTCATTGATATTTCCGCCAATGGTGAACCGAATCAAAAAACTCTTTTACATAGACATCATTACCTAGACCGCACATCTCCTTAACATCAGGCAGTGTGTAGTCAAACGCGAACCTATTCGAAATAAAAAAAAATACAATATGAAAGGTGGTTTACTTCCAAGGTGGTTTCATTTAAATTTCATCGGAATCGGCTTAGCCGTTTTTGAAATATCAACGATAATGTGACACTCCAATTTTGTACACGATGGGAGTCGGTTTTGTCATTTTTCGCCAAAAATAATTACTAAAGTTAAAAAGCTCAGAATAAAACTCTACAATAACAAAACATGTTTACGCAAACGAAACATAAGCGTTTCTTCTGAAATCATTGCTTGTAAAATGATTTCCGATAGTGATTCCGGGCCGGATGCGGATAAAATAGATTGCCTTTGTAAAATACACACAAGAAAATCTATTTCCAATGCAATGAAAGAAAACGTGTTTTTTGACCGACGTACCGGAGGAGGTACTCAAGTCGACGCGTATATTTTTTTTTATGTATAACCACGTATAACTCTTTACATAGTAGTCCGATTTCAATAATTCTTTTTATATTCGAAAGAGTATTCTTCGAAATTGGTCTCATTTAAATTTTATCGAAATCAGCTGAGCCATTTTTGATAAATCAACAAAAATATGAAAAATGGCGTGACCGACTTCACCCGTGTACTGAATTCGCGAATATTTCGCACAGCTCGATGTAGCCTTTTTTTGTACATTATTGTTTATTAATCAATAAAATTTAAATGGAACCAATTTCAAAGTATATTTTTTCCAATAATTAAGAATTATTGAAATCGGATCACTACGTAACAAGTTATGCGTGGTTCTACATTAAAAAATGATATACGCGTCGAATTGAGTACCTCCTTCGTTTCGTTGGTCAAAAATGGGTATTGGATAAATTGTTATTAAACTATAGTACGTCCACTGCTGCTGACATAATAATTATGATGTCATTCATATAAGACATGTTATAATTATTTTCCGCAAAAATAGCAACACCGACTTCCACTTGTCAGAATCCGAATAATTTACACGAATCCATGTGACCTCCGTGTACATTTAAGTTTATTTATCAAAATTGGCTCCGCCGCTTTAGATAAATTTTAAATGGAAATTAAAAAGAAGTTTTGAAATCGATTCACAATTGACGAAAATATATCGATATTGTCATCTGTTCGCTTTATGGGTAGACATCCTAGGCTGCTCTTGTCGGTACGTAGTCTCCTCTCGAGAACTTTTCGATCCCATCGGTCATTACTCTGTGCTATGTGCCTTGCTCACTGCCATTTTAACTCCCTTTCATCACATTTGTTCAAGAAAACTGGGAGAGAAAATCCTTGTACAGGACTTGTTCGTCTTAAGCCTTTATATAATAAGCGGAAAGGGGCCCTAAGCAGACCTTGCACGAACACACCGGACAGTAAGGTCCGTTCATATCCGGTAGGCACGTGACTTTAACTCAGCGATTCTCAAACTTGACTCAGCGTACTCTGTCAATAGTAATACATAGTTTAGTAGTTAAGTACTCGTAGCTTATTAGATGACGGCAAACCCAGTAGGGGTTCAACTCTCCAAAAAAAAATTAACTTAGCTGTTAAACAAAATAGTATTATTTTATTCTGCAATTATCAAATTGTTATGTATTTACTAAAATTTGACGAAGCTGGGTTTTAATTCATGTGCCTCAGTGTCCTTAGTAGGTATCAGTAAAGTATTTTCCTCGTGCGTATTCCGTAGAGTTTTAGTAAACGAAACTTTTGTATAAATTGAATTTGCGCTAATTTGATACTAAGAGAGAGTGTTGTATAAATCTCATACAAAAATTGTCTTTTACACTAAATATAGGATTACAGGTGAGAAACTCATTAAATAATATCTACTCGTACCTATCGATTGCATTGCACGCGTCTGTCATTCGCCCTCCTTTCGTCATCGTTTCAGCCATAGGACGTCCACTGCTAGACAAAGGCCTCCCCTAAAGATCTCTAATAAAATCGGTTGGTAGATGCTTGCATCCAGCGCGATCCTGCGGTCGGTTGTGGGTGGACGTCCTACGCTGCACTTACCGGGACTAGGTCTCCATTCGAGAACTTTTCATTTCCATCGGTCATCAGTCCTCCGCGCTATGTGCCCTGCCTATTGCCATTTCAACCTGCCAATCCGCTGGGGTACCCCACCCAGCATACCGCCATTACGTGAATATTAATGCAAGCCCTACCATAAAGTGTCTATTTTTTGCACTAAATATTTTTTTCAGGTTATCTAATATTTTAATTTTTTAATATATTTATACTCCAACCGCTTAACTTAGCCCTCGCCTGTACGGTACAGGGGCGCGCAGGAAGATGACAAAGGGGACTGAGACGGGCAGGCGGGTACGGGCGGTAGCGACCCGCCGCCCGCACCTGTCTCAGTCCCCCTTTGTCGCACAGGCGAAGACTGAGTTAAGCGGTAAGATTATAGTAGGTACATTTATTCCTAACCCTAACCCCACTTTGAGAAACCTTGCTCTTACTTATATGGGACGAAACGTGACACGAATGCAGGCGAGGAACATAAAAATGTCATTAAAAATATATCGTATGTTTTCCCTTTAACATGGCCGGTATAGAGCTCATTGCGAGCTCCAATCGTGAGTGCGGGACGACTTGCAAAGCCTTTGAACATCTGGACGTAATTCAATTCCTTCTTCGGTATCTAAGGACGCAGTAATAAAAAAATAAATGGTAGAAAAATCATTCTATATTTATAAATTACTAGCTGCCCGTCCCGGCTTTGCCCGGGTATAATTGGCTATAAATGAACCATTATGATGAGTTAAAACCTACCCAAATCGCGAGAGTTTCCGTAGTCTTAAACTGTTCGAAGTTATGAAAAAGAAATAGTAGGTATTGGCATATCTAAATAAAAGTGAGTTCGTATGTGTCGGGTGGCTGTACATAATATATAGCCCTGATTTCAGAAAATGACAATGATGAGAATGAAAGCGACGTTAAAATATTAGAGACCCAGTCTATACAGTATACATTCTACCCATGTAAGTTAGTTTCTTGATCTTGTCTTCACTCGAGAACTTTGAAAAACATTGGACATCAGTTCTACGTCTACGAATTGTGTGCCCTACCTAAGGCCTTCAACTTGCTAACCCAAAGAGCTGTCATGGAAGGAATCGAAGCGCTGGCATCCAACGTGTAACGGACGTCACGACCAGATCTTAGATTCACGTGAAGACCTTCGCTACACTTGCCAATACATTGTCTACATTCGAGAACTTTAAGGTCCCATCGACAATTCGTTTCACATACTATGTGTAGGGGCGTAGCTACCGCAGTATCAGCCGTGTCAATAATACGGGGCTTCCGGGCTACAGGGGCCTGAACGTGTGTAAGCAAATCTAGTAAAATGTTATCCACAATGTCACTTAATCTCGTGCTTCCCGAAAAAAAAATCATCTCTTTTTTTCCCGGGTTAAGCATTCTTCCAAAAGTTGTCCTAAGAGGCAGAAATTTTATAACAACTGAAATCGTCTTCAGCTAGACTTACTTAGCTGATATAGGTAATTATATTCTATTCATTATCAATTATAAATTTCCTGAAAAAAAGGCAAGAAAAAAGTATATTTCATTTGAATTGTTTGGCTAGCTCAATTTCTAGGAGGAAGTGACAACTTATAAATAACCATCTTACCACAAAAGTTTTACGCAGGCTTTAGACAATGTTTAACAGTACAAATTGTACGGCTAAACAGTGTTTAAAGCGTGTTTAAATCTTTTGCGGTAAGGCGGTATATATTTATTTCAATTTAATGCAAGCATTTTTGTTTCTTTTGTGAGAAATTAGTGATTTGGGCTCCCCAACTATGTTTGATTCAGGGCTCCTCCAAGGCACGCTACGCCACTGCATACCTATTTACTACCAATAAAACATAAATCGACACACTAATGGCGGAGATATATAACTTTGGTGGTCTAGTGGTAGTAACGCCTGTCCTACAATCGTGAGGTGGTGGGTTCAAGTCCCGATCTTGTATCAATGAGTTTCTTTGGAACTTATGTACGGAATTTCAAATCATTGGCTTTTCGGCGAAGGAAAATATTGTGTGGCAATCTGCACCAACCCACACTGGGCCCTGGCACTGGTGGAAGATATGGCCCAAGCACCCTTCTCAATTCTCAATGACCCGTTTCCTGGAATCTCGACGTTATGTCAACTAATAAGTGCCTGTAACCGAGCACTTTGGCATCGCGCGGCGTTGTAGTCGACTTGGAATCGCCTTACGACTAACTAAAAAGCCTGCCCACTACGTAGCTTAGGCAAGATTTTGGCTCGGACACTTTTTTTCACGATTGTGACTATAGATATTTGCTCGAAGTGTATTTTGTATTATATACATTGTACAAAGTACATGAATTGCCAAGCGGGGAGAGCGGCGAAACGGAACTTTTATAATACTTACATTTTTGAACTCGTGATATCTTTGTAATAAAATATCTGAATTACATAATTTAAAAAGTTGCATAAAGCTATTGAAACAGTCTTGAATATGAAATAATTTATTTTGATAAGGATTAATACCAAGATACTAATTAAGATCCTTTTCCTGCGACGGTGTTTCAATTATTTTTTAAGAATAAAAGAACAGTTATTACGGCTTAACTATAATAGTTAGATATATGCTGTCGCGACATTTTTTGTAAATTATGGTGTGTTCTATAAAGTCGTAGTACATCATTTTATTCCATCATCAATAGTTTTCGCAGCGCACGCGATGTAAAGAATATTTTAGGCATTTTTTTACACCTTGGGTAACATTATTATAGTTTTAATAGGGATTCTTATTTTTTTCTTGCAACTAAAATAGCCTATGTTACTCAGTGATAATGTAGCTTTCTAATGAAAAAAGAATTATTAAAATCGGTCCAGTACTTTTTGAGTTTATTCGTTACATACAAAAATACAAATCTTTCCTCTTTATAATATTATTAGTGTAGATAGTGTAGATTATTTCAATGGTAGTTATACTGTTCGGAGAATTAATTTGTAACATTTTCAATAAACCTGAAGGCCAATCGCACTAAAAAAAATACAGCTGAACCACAATTGAACTACCTTCGACTTTTGTCTATTTTCGTAAGGGAATGATTTTGAAAAAAGTTGAAACGCAACTCAATCAGAGTTGGAACGTAACCGCTGCCAAACGAACTGTTTGTGTCTGAAGTTTAGCGCTATACCGAATTCCTTAAATCTGAATCGAAACTAACTACAATTGCAACCGAACCTTACCTAAATATTACAGACGGGATGCAGCTGTTTAAAATTAACGTGATTGACCTGTTGTTCTGGAAATTGCACAATTTACAAATCCATCCACATAATTACAATTTCAATAATCCTGTTTCCTCATTGAGAGCCCAAATCGTGAGTGCGGTATGACCTAGCAAAACCTTTGAACATCTGGTCGTAATTCAATTCCTTCTTCGGTATCTAAGGACGCAGTTATAAAAATTAAATGGTCACTCTATATCTTTAAAAACTATTGTTTCGTCGAATGGTCTACTGTTTGGAGACCTAATTTTCAAATAACCTGTTTAGAAATTTGCAAAATTTGGAAATCCATACATGTTTATAATTACGATAGAATAGATAAAATGTTGAATTCCGAGGCACATCATATTTTATATTGAGGTGACTTCGAATTATGAAAATTAAGACGATTGTGAACCGCGAACTTGGCCATACAAAAACATTAATAATAATAATCTACCTCTAAACGTTATCCTATTTTAGTGTTTTTATCCACGTAATCAGCTCTTCAATGGCTAGAAACGTCTTACCATTTGCAGTTTTTTAAATGACATTAAAATTATAAGCCTCTATTTTTACACAAAACTTCTGAAAAGTATCTATTGACTTTTATACAGACACTTAAAACCTTTTTACTTAAGCGATTGACAACAAAACTGAGAAACAAAACATTTTGTTACAATTTAACGGGTAAAAAAAAAGTTGTCTACTCTGCAACGTAAATTCTATCAAAATATGTATCAAAATTTTATCGCGATTCACCGCCTTATATATATATTTAAATAATATTTTGTCCAAATTAAGTGTAGTTTGTCCATCACTAATCCATATATACAACGTGTAAATTATCCTAACTCTACAATTTATGTTTCAATACACTCCTGGCCGTCAACACTGAATGTGATACAATGTTTGACAATTGGAATATTTTATTATCGTATTTTTTGACATATAGTGAAAATTTGACCGATCAATGGGACAGATGCCGTAGAGTAGACGGCACAATTGAAATTGATGAAATTGTTTGACATATTGACATATTGTTTGACATATTGTATTGACATTTTTAATTTGAAATTTTTAATTTTGTCATTTTTTCATATTTTAATGAATCAAAAAATTAAAGTATTGTAATAGTAGGTAATAATTGTAATCTTTTTAATTTAATTCTTAAATACTATTTCTTTATTTTGTGAGATGTATGTAAATGGAATTATTCGTTTATATCTCAATAAACAATTAAACAATTATGTTTAGACTATTCCCGGAATAGCAAAACCTGATAAATAAATATAAGTTAACTCATACACTTATATATTTAACTAGCGGACCCGGCGAACTTCGTTTCGCTTTCCGTAAGAACCTTGTACAGAGTATTAGAAAACTACAAAAAAAAAATAAGCCAAATCGGTCAAGCCGTTTTCATGTTATGTCGTGACAACGGAAAACGGGTTTCATTTTTATATATAATTATAGATTTATTATCTATAATGCATTGTGCATTATAGATACAATTACACATGTATATTATAATATTTGCAATATTACCTCTAAGTAATTGTGAGCATACATTTTAAAAACAATAACCACAATAATGGATTTAACCGCGAGTCTAAAAATAGTACTTCCTTATTTACGATAATCATTAGCTCGTCTAAAATTAGAAATAACCTTCGCACATGAATATCTGTTACTACGATCATAATTACGCAAATTTTGAAACAATGAGTGTTGAATTGTGAGACAGAATAAAAATAATAACCATTTTTCTCTTTACTTTAGTCAATGTCGAGTTTTGATTTAATAGTAGGTACAAGTACCTGTGTATAAAAATACAAAGCACATTTTTTTTGTTCAGTGGCTCTCGCGTTTTTCATAGAACGGTGTATAAGGTAATTTACTTAAATGTATTTTTAGCATAATTTGTTTATAAAAATACCTACTTAAATTAAAAAATAGGTTGTTTTTAAACTTTCGCGATTTGAACACATTATTATTATATACTACGGGACTAATCGCGCACTAAAATTACGTGATAAATAAATACCTCTTCATCCCGACGCTTCGGCCGAGTTGCATCGACCGTGGTCACGGGTGGACAGTCTTCCCGTGACCACGGTCGATGCGATTCGGCCGAAACGTCGGGATGAGGAGGTATTTATTTTAATAAAGGTACATTCAATATATATATTTTAAATGTCTTACATATGTATGTATATTAAACACTTAGCTACTTTTATGACATTTTTACATGTCAGAATCGATAAAATTATGCCAAAAAACTATTGAGTAAGTATTAAAATATTTATTGTATAAAAAAAAAATATCTGAATATCTTGTTGTGATTTTTCCAACATTTAATTTGCCATCTAATAAAAAATCTTAAAAATCGATCAGCACAGCTGTTATTGAATTACAAAGTTAGTTCCAACTGAACCAAAATCGTCTTATACAGGGTTATTTGTCATCAATTAGCATCCTTTTAGGGGTTTATCTGTGCATCAAAACTAACAACTTTTGTTCTGCGGTTTTTGTGAAAACTCAAAAAAATTACTATACCAAAGAAAAATATCGTTCACCCGCAATAAATGTATTGAGCTTTTTTTAGTTATGACAAAAGTCGCCGAACAAAAGTTGTTAGTTTTGATGTACAGAATAAGCCCCTAAAAGGAAGCTAATTGATTAAGAATAACCCTGTATAATATACCTACGTCCTTGTAAATTTGTATTCATAATTAGGGATTAAAATCGCGTCGTATTAACGTGTGTAATTTCCCATCAACTAATTTAAAATTAGAAGGAAATTCCCCATCACAAAACTAAAATTACACCAGGACAAGGTTTCTAATCTAACAAGTTGAATGTCAATGTCAACAAAATTAAAACGAAATTTACATTTAACCCGTCAAAATTACGTTGCGCGACAAATTCCTGACTTTGTATTCGTTTCGTGACCTTCTAATTTTAGCATAATTTGCTTTGAGAATTGCGATTAGAATAATAAGTAGCCAGCTATTGTGAAGTTTATTTCGCGTCACTCTGGCGTTATTTTTGAATTAGAACTGTTTCGTTTCGCTAAAATATTGTTTGATACTATTTAGGTACCGTTCGTAACCCGACTTTACAGACAAGCAATTTTTTTGTCATTACCTAACTTCTGTATCTGTATCTGTATCAGCCTTATAATAGTCCACTGCAGGACGTAGGCACGAAGGGTGACTGGGCCATATCCACCACGCTGGCCCAGTGCGGGTTGATGGATTCACAAACGCCATTGAAATTCACCGAAAAGGCAGTGGTGTGAAAATTCCGTACATAAATCCCAAAGAACTCATTGGTACGGGACCGGGATTTGGACCCACGACCTCACGATTGTAAGGCGCGTGTCATTACCTCTAGACCACCACGGCTTTTACCATTACCTAACTTAGGGTCAGTAAAATAATCATTGGATAATTTAAGTTTATAAATATTGGTTTACCATTCCATATTATTTAGTTTTCATATCTTTACATGAAAATAATATAACAAATTAACAAAACTTTAAACACACATATATATATATATATATATATATATAGCTATTCTTTCGTAAATATGCTGATCAAAACTCTACCAAAACTTATTACAGCTTACAGTTCCAATTACAGTCTTCTTATATTGAATCTCTCCGGGGCGGTACCAAACCTTGTACTTATTTAAAACAAAGTTAAAACTGTTACGGATTCCAAGGTCCCAAAATTTAACACAAATACAATTTTACAAGAAAGCGGATAAAACCAGTGACATTACCATGAAATTAGACAGAGTATAAATTAAAGACGAACTTGCGTTGATGGTTTTGCGAAATATTTGCCTATTGCGTACGCGTGACTAATTTTGATTAGTTTTACACGTGTAGCTCTGTGAAGCATTGTTTTAATATTATTTTTGACACCTAGGAAAGTAAGTTGAAAACACAATAGATTGTACATTGAGATTTTTTGAAAACTTTCAGAGATGTAGATAAATAAATAAATACTTTTTCGTATGCACGCTGAAGAAATAACAAAATTAACTGAGTTTTAGTGGTGACGCGAAAAAATCATAGCGCCCTTATACTCAGAGCAAATAAAAAAAAACCGGACAAGTGCCAGTCAGGCTCGCTCACCGAGGGTTCCGCAGAAAATTTCACAAAATTGGGAAGTACGTTGTTGAAATCTCTATACTCATCATCATCATCGACAAAAGTTTTTTTTTCTTTTGACTTTTCTCGTCATTCATCGAAAATTGTTAAAATAATTAAAAACATGTTTTAGCATGTGCTAATGAAGCTCTTTTATATGATACCTTACGTGATACGATTTACGCACTTTGAATTTTAAACCCATATTTTGTGAATATTTGTAGCCTTATTTTTTGTAATTTAAATATAAGTGTTCAGTTTTCATATTTATTCCTATATGTGTACTCTGAGACAATGCTTCTCGCCAAATTTCATAGTTCTATGTCAACGGAAAGTACCCTTAGGTTTTGATTTTTGTGAGTGGCGAAATATGCGTTTTTTTACGACATAAACGGCTCTAACTTATTTATATGGTAACTGAGAATTTTTTTCTTTACAAATAAATATTAAAATATACGCCTCTGAAAGTCCCCGGACTTTGCAAAACTTTGTATTGTATTTTTTACAATTTAGATTTTTGGTATAGGAATAAGGTCATGACACACAGTCTCGCATTTTGTATTTCGATATACCAGTAAACTCCTAAATTAAATAACTATAGGATTTCTTTCCTACTCCTATTTTTTCTTTAGTATAAGACGTCCACTGTTGGACATAAACCTCCCCAGCTACACATTTTTTAGTTTATTGAAATAAATCTAGAAGCCGTGGTGGCTTAGAGGTAGAACCCGCCTTACAATCGTGAGGTCGTGGGTTCAAATCCCGGTCCCGTACCAATGAGTTCTTTGGAATTTGAGTACGGAATTTTACACCACTGTCTTTTCGGTGAAGGAAAACATCGTGAGGCAGCCTGCATGTGTCCGTAGAAGAAATTCGATGGCGTATGTGAATCCACCAACCCGCACCGGTCCAGCGTGGTGGATATGACCCAATCACCCTTCGTGGGTAGGCCTACGTCCTGCAGTGGACTATTTAAAAAAGGCTGATACAGTACAGGAATAAATCTGATGCCTACTTCGTCATGAGCTCAGGGACAGGTACACAACGTTATACTTAATTCTGATAAAAATCTTTGCAAAATCCTAAACTAACCTTTGTTAAGCGTTGAATTATTTACGCCATTCCGCCATTTTGTAGCGGCCGCCATCTTGGATTTCAATTTTTTATAGTACATTGTATTCTGCTTGTTGAGCCCTTTCATTTGATACCCATATTGATGGGATTAATAAAACATAAATTATCCGCCATTTTGTAGCGGCGGCCATCTTGAATTTATAATAATAATGATAAACATAATTGTATTGTCACCAAAATCCAAAGTGTATACAAAATTTCAGATTAATCGGTTGACAGGAAGAGGGTGAAATTTGAATTACTAAATTTGACAAAAGAATAAATAATAAATAATAAAACAAACGGGGTGAGCTAAATAAAACCGTTTAAAAACATACCTCAATTTAAAAATAACTTATATCAATCACAAAAAAACTAACTCATTTCCACATCTCTTTGGGAAAATCACGTTTATTTATAAAATATGCATATTTGACGAAGTTTTTTACATGAAGTCACGAGGTATAAATAGTATTTTACACCTTTTGACCGTCTGCCAGTGTACCTACTCATTAAACCTTTGTCTAGCTGCCCGACCTTGTCTTGAAGTTAAACAGCTGTTTAGTCTTATACAATGGTTAAAACTGCGGCATTACAGCTACTTAACTTACTATTTAATATTTTCCCAAGTGTTATATTAATTTAACTATTAAGTAATATTGTTATTCAAATGTCCAAGAAAGTAGAGTTTAAAATTAGAGTAGAGCGAAAGTTGAGTTCGAGTGCTTGCGTGCAAAATTTTACATAAAAATATCTTCTTAAATTATTTTATTACCTTATGGACTTTATATACGATTAGTACATTTAGGTACTTCCACAAGATAATATAGATATTTGAATTACCACATAGCAGTACATTTTGTAATATTTACAAAAGTACCCGACAATCATTTGTTAACGTTGAAATTAAGACGAGGCATCGCGGCATCGGAATTTTTTGAATAAGCGATGTGAGAGGACGATGGTATTGATGCAAATTTAAAAAATATCATAGATAAGGGAAAATCTTGAAAAATTTAATGAACCGGATTTTTTTTTAAAAGTAATCGGCTTTGTTAAAAAAAAAACTTACAAATTTCTCACCAAAAAAAGTTTAATAATTCGAATGCTCAGAATTATCAGCGACAACACCGCATTATTTTTTACGAATAAAATAGCCAGACTGCTATTCTATTTCTTAGACCGAGAAGTTATTTTTTAATGTGTACATTATGAGTAATTAATTAAGAACTCACTGCCGCCCGCCGCTCTGGCGCGATCCTGTCGAGCGCGACCGCGTAAAATTTGTCCGAGGTAAGGGAGAATTTATGAAATAATAGTTTATCAATGCGTCACTTTAAGTCAAATGGTTAAAACAATCGGTACCTACCTACATCCTACCATATAATATAAATCCGAGCCATAATAGGGCCCAGTTGTTAATGCCACCCGTGATCACTCATCCGAAGACTGACCGATCCAAACGCCACATAACTTCCCTAATCATAAAATTTGAAAATACAATTAAAGACAAATATACTGTACTGTACTGTACTGTACTCTATCAGCCTTTTTAATAGTCCACTGCAGGACGTAGGCCTACCCACGAAGGGTGATTGGGCCATATCCACCACGCTGGCCCGGTGCGGGTTGGTGGATTCACATACGCCATCGAATTTCTTCTACGGACATATGCAGGTTGCCTCACGATGTTTTCCTTCACCGAAAAGCCAGTGGCGTGAAATTCCCGGGACCGGGATTTGAACCCACGACCTCACGATTGTAAGGCGGGTGTCACTACCTCTAAGCCACCAGGGCTTTATAGATTTTAAGACAAATATAGAATGTAAGCAAAAAAAAAACAAGTTGATGGAAAATACCAAAATGGCAGTTATGACTACACTGAAACAAAACCTATTATAAATCTACACAGTAAATGTTGAGTTATAAAGGGTACCCAGCGTTTAGTTAAGGATTTATTTATGTTTATAACAATCTTGACTACTTTATGCTTCTCGTAGACATCATTATTAATTTTAAGTTACTGCTTTTAAACCACACCCCTAGCTAGACTGATTAAATTGGACAACGATAGTACGAGCATAGGCGATTAGTAAAAAAAAATGAAGTCGATGGAAAATACCCAAAAAGGCAATTAGGTAACACTGAAACAAAACTTAATAATATTATAAATCTACTAGCTTTTACCCGCGGCTTCGCCCGCGATATAATTTAATTTATGTTTATCTTGTCAAAAAATATGGTAACTAAAACAGTAAGTGCGCCACAAAATATTAGCCCCAATTCAATGTGAAACGGTATACAAATATTGTAGCAAATAATAATTTCAACCCAAAAAACAGCCAATCTCAACTAATTTGTTTCGTCATCGTTATCATCCGCAGCTTTTTTTGACCCACTGTTGGGTATAGGCCTCTCTCTTGCAGTGCCATCTGCCTCGGTTCTTTGCCGGTCGTGACCAGGCTCGACCGGCGGTATTGATGATATCGACGAGATAGTCGACCCACCTTGTTGCCGCGCCGCACATAACTGAGCGCTATCACCTATTCAAGTACCCTAGTTGACCACCACTCACGCTTGGTCACCACCGTCTTTCTTGGTCAAGAAGCGCTGGTCGAATTGCTTGCCACGCCATTGTGAACGATGTCGTACGCAGGGCTTTTGCGACCGCCAATTTCGCAGCCGTACTCGAACCGAATGGCTTTGCGCGTGGTGATAGCCAAAGGCCTGACGGTATGAAGCTGGTCCCATGAAAGTGTAGACGACCCTTAGTATGGGACGCGACTTGCGTCGATACTTTGGCGCCGTCAGCGGAGCAGCACAAACGGCGCAAATATGCTAACCTCGGCAGTGGTTACATATTTGAGCCGTTTGAAATTGAGACATAGTGCGCGTGTTGGCCGGGAGCTCATCTTGTTTTCAAAAGTCTTTCTGAGCGTCTGGTGTACCCGCCGCGTGACCAAAATGCTGGTGTTTATTTGGCTCAACATATAAGCAGCATTGCCAAGCTGATTGGCAATGCTGCCAGCATGTTGGGCACGCTGATAACTGGCAGTGGGCTTGAGCATTTAGAATATCTTTAGACCTTCAAGGGTCTGTGGATGATCCAATTGCTTGTTATGTAGTAGTAGTTTATGAAGTTTTACATTATAAGTCTGTATTTAGTGGTAGTTAATAAAGGCACTAAAGGCTCTATAAAAAAATCAAGTACCTTGCACCTTGTTGTCACTGTTCAAACCTAACCCGATATCAAAATACCTTATACTTATAAATGCTTCTGTTGATTAAGATAAGGTTAGAGTATACCCGCCCATAGGTTCCCGCCTTGTCATGGCAGGAGAACTTAGTAGCCGAGGCTTATGGGCGGCGCGGGAATCCCAGGTAGAGCCAGAGAAGCGGTTCTACCTGGGATGGGTTTTTTCTGAGACAGCTGAGAAGGCGGCGCTCGAGGTCTCCCGATTCTTTTTGGTCTTTTCCCCCGAGGCAGTTTAGAAGTTTGCACTCGAGGTTGGGCCGCTTTCCTGGGGTTTTTAAATATAGCAGCTGAGAGGCTGGCCGGCAAGTTGCGTGCTTCATGAGGAGTGCCGCAACTGAGCCAGGCTGCACTTTTATCACTGTTCAATCCTAACCAAACCAACAGAAATGTATGTTCGTGTCAAGGTCACAACTCAGAATCAAGGTTAATAACCTTAGTGTCAAGATATTCATACTCATGCCATATTACTTTTAAAAACCAAGTCGATCCGTTTCTTCGTATATTAGCATGGATTCTGTACCATAAAGGTAGAATAAAGAAATATGTTTAACCTCTAATGGTAGTATATTTAAAAGTATTTTTAATGTCAGACGAAATGACGGCCCAGTATTAAACGTCATTGTAATATGTAGCATGGCAAAGGGAAAACTATTTTGTCCAATTTTAATGTCAGTTGTCATTGTCAATTCATACTTTATTTCCTCTTCGAGGAGCTATAATGGTGGAAAGACAATTTGTCCCTTTGCTATGCTAAGCGAGACATTTATAAAAGTCTGCAGTCAATGTATGTCACCTGTCATCTAATTACGTTTTGTGAATCCATGTTACGCCCAATCAACCCAATTATGAACGCGCCATTGTAAATTTAATAGCAACGTAAAAAGTGTTCTCTCTATCGAATGCCGAAAGTGAAAAAGAATCAGAAATAGTCTAATTAACTGTTATAATTACGATGGTGTCTTCAAAATTGGGCCTTTTTGCGTCGTTGTTTTAGGCGCCAGTTTCGCTAACGCAAGATTTTGTCCTATCCTACGGGAATTATGCAATTTTCGGGATAAAATGTAGCCTATGTCCTTCCTCAGGCTCTAGACTATCTGTGTACCAAATTTCATTGAGATCGGTTCATTAGTTTTGGCGTGAAAGCGCTACAGACAGACAGACAGATAGACAGACAAACAGAGTTACTTTTGCATTTATAATATTAGTAAGAATAATATATTATCAGTATGATGATATCCAAGGACTGCTCATCGATTGATTTGACAGATATTCGATCGACAGTTGTTTATTTTGACATTCTTGCAGCGCACGCTAGAGTAGCTCGCAGATGGCAGAATTTTCCTACTTACTCAACATTTATCGTTATATTTTGGACAATTCACAAAATATCTTTATAAAATGTAGCCTATGTGTTATTCTGATGTATAAGCTATATTATTGCAAAGTTTCATCTCAATTCGTTCAGTAGTTTTTGCGTGAAAGAGTAACAAACATCCATACATCCATCCATCCATCCATCCATCCATCCATCCATCCATCCATCCTCACAAACTTTCGCGTTTATAATATTAGTAGGATGTAGTGAATGTTGAGTTATAATGGGTACCCAGCGTTTAGTATACGATTTATTTATATTTATTACAATCTCGACTACTTTATGCTTCTTATAGATATCATTATTAATTTTAATTTACTGCTTTTAAACCACACCTTAGCTATAGACTAAATAAATTGGTCAAGCGATTGTATAGTTATTATTGACAATAAAAATTTATGATATGTAATACATACTTTAAAAGAATTCGTAGTTGCAATTCTTCATAAAATAAATATCTTAATTGTAAGATAAAGATCTTTGTATCTATACTATAGATTGAGATAAAGATAGAGGTGAATTGGACTAGTTTTTTTTCTATCCATTTTAAACTTTATTAAATCGATATTCGAAGTTTTTATCAGCATTTAAGTTATTAATGGCGACATTTCTATCAAAAAGTGTCATAAATTGGTCTCTATTTAACTCAGGCAAATAAACGTCCGTATAGATATTTTTGGTTATAATTGGTATTAACTAGATATAGAAAAGAAAAAAATTATAAGTTTTGTGATATAAATCAATGTTAAACTATCACCAATTCATTATATTTACAGATTCTGATATAGATATCAAAGTCGATTATTAAATATGATTTATGAAATATTCTTTTCTACATTATATGATTCTTAAGATTTGAAACTTGCATACATAATTAAATTATAATAAGATTAGTTTAAGGAAAATAAAACGTAACAAGCCCATCGTAACAAGCCCTAATGTAACTAATAAGTAATATATATTTATTCCAACCAACGATTAACGCTCCAAATATTTAAATATAATAAATTCACGAATTAAAATCTTGTTTTGACAGAATGACGACGTGGAGTGAAGTATAATGTAATAAAATGACATAACTCTAACATAAAATGGTGGAGATCGTTCACACGATTCTCCCTTCACAAAATACGAAGACTTTAAGGTGTAAAGAAAGACCCTATGCCAATAGAGCTAACCTCAGAAAGAGACGAGACAACAATGATGAACAACTTAGTACGCTTATGGACAATGCTCAAACATACGAGGTTAAAAGTAAAAGAAAATTCAGTGTGCCAGTACTACTTTCATTCCTTATTTTCTATCTATGTGTTATAAATGTGATAATTAAGTGTGATGTTAGTGTAAGTGATGTAAATAAAGAAAACAAAGGTCTCAGTAGTAGAAAGTTTGATAGAGAAAACCCTAAGCTATGGCGCGGGCATAGACTTGACGAAAAGTTAAAGAGTAAGAATCTTAGAAAAGGTCGAACGTCGACTAAAAGACAAGCTGATGGCGAAGAAAAAACACCTGAAGCTCAGGAGTTGAACAAATTTTACGAGTTCCAAAACGTTACTGACATACCGCCTATGTACGAGATGCCAAATAATGTTTACGAAGATACACACGCTATGGGATATCCACATGATTTGTCGTCGAGTCCGTACTTTGTAAAGAATATCAACTTCAATTTGAGACCAGAGAGACACCAGTTTCACGAGAAAATAGTGAAACTTGGAGTTCTGTTGCCTGCTGATCCTAATCAAGTATTTTCCTTGGTGAAAGTGCTGCCTATTCTGGAAATGGCGGTAAAAGCAGTTACAAGGCCTGATGGTCCTTTGCCAGGCTGGAAGATATTAGTAGATTACAGAGACACGAGATGTTCATCAGTAGAAGGACCGTTAGCAGCATTTGAATTCTACGTCAACGGGTCAGCTGGTAAGTCAAATTTACAAACATGTTAGTGACGCAAGAGTGTTTTATATCTATAAATATTTGTCAAATGCTGTAGGTGCTTACTCATAATATAATTTTGATAAGAGCCTGGTCAAAAAATAAGAGAGTGTGTGTATTGCAGATGCGTTTATTGGTCCCGGCTGTGAATACGTCATCGCTCCCGTGGCAAGATACGCAGGACCCTGGGCTATTCCTGTTCTGACGGCTGGAGCTCAAGCTGAAGCTTTTGGCTACAAAATTCCGAGCTACACGACCCTAATCAGGATGATGGGAAGCTACACCCAAGCCGGCGTTGCGGTCCGCAAAATTTTCGAGGTAATTTCCGGTATCATTGTCGTTTTGTTACAAAATAATTGTTTTCTATGATCTGTGATGTTTTATTTGTTTCCGTTTGCAAGAGGCACGCTTTGCTGAACTTCTTATTGCTTTGTCCCTGTTGTTTGGCCTTTCCTTAAATTATACTTTTCGAGTTATGTATTTTGTTATTTTCTTAGGACTGTTAATTGTCTGTTTTGTTTGAAATCGAGAACAGTAAATTTATAATTTTGAGATTTACGAGTATCTAAACGGAATTAAAGCAATTACGCATGTTGTTAGGTGCTCATAAAGTATTCAAAGTGTTGGCCTGACGTGTGAGATATAAAAATAAAATGGAACTGCCTTTATATGATTGAAGCTAATGGCAAGATATTTTAATAAAAATATTATAACATGCCTGTATTCGGATATGGTAATGAGGTCATCAAACCTAAAAGAGGCCGCATATTGTCATAAAAATGTTTACAACTATGCGTTGCTACTACCACAGAATAAACTATAGTACATACTACTACATATTTTTATGTAAGAAAATGTTAGTACGAGAATTATAGAGAACACGTATTTCTGGTTTGGCGCCAAAATATGATATGAAATATAGTCAAAGTCATGCTAGATTATGTAGTTATGTACCCTTTGCGATAATGTACCAATAATTTTAATGATCCACAGTTGAATCGAAAAAGTGACTTCAAATGCAAAAAAAGTTTTTTTAAATTTAGAAGCACTTGCTCCGCCTCACGTTTACCATACAAAAATTAAATATACAGGGTTATTCCTGATCAATTAGCACCCTTTTAGGGGCTTATTCTTTACATCAAAATTAATAACATTTGTTCAGCGACGTATGTCAAAACTAAAAAAATAATCTGCTGTTCCATACATTTTGTCGTTGGTGAACCATATTTTTCTATGGAACAACATTTTTTTTTAGTTTTGACAAAAATGTCAGAACAAACGTTGTTAGTTTTGATGTACACAATAAGCCTCTAAAAGGATGCTAATTGATTAGGAATAACTCTGTATAATAATAGGTACTGTTGATCACTATTAATAATTAATACTGTTCCTTTTAGTACACATATTTTGACCATACAGGGTTATTTTTATACTATGTGGCTAACCCAAAGCTAACCCGAAAAAAACAGCTGTTCCATACAACATTACAATTCGGAATTTGAAACTGCTGATTTTTTTCACGAATTTCGCGTTGGCCCTATAGTAAAAGTTGTTCACAATAATGGTCTGAATCAACTCATTACGGCTTAGTACATCAGTTCTGGATAACCCTATATTAACAAAAAAAGCTTTAAAAATGACTACTTTTGACAATCAGTTTTCATAAAAATGTGTTGTTTCTTTTACATATTTATCTGGTAACCAAGCCAATAGATCTTCTGAATTCGTGAAATTGAAAAAGTAGAGTACACCAAGATAAATGTATTAGTACCAATCTCTTCATTGATATAGTTTTAATTTTACTTTTAATAGTCCCCTGCCAAACACAGGCCTGTTTTGAGCTGGATCCTTCATACTGACCCAAATACGGGTTGGTGGGTACAGCAAAATTATCAAGTAGCAAGTTGTACCGACGACAAGTAGTAGCTAATATGTATAATACAATATTCATTTGTATAAAACAAGATTAATTTGAAAATTTAATTCAACCACCCACATAATAACCATTCATCAAACAAATAGAGCTATTTGTTTAATATTTTGACAAGTTAATAGTTTAATCTTTAAGCCATATTAAATCTGTACAAAAAATGTAATAAAATCTTACTTATATGGTCATTACGAGTACGGTATAACTCTATTTGAGCTGATTGATGGCAACACTATATTTTGCTTCTGTCATATTACTATGGTGTTTTTGGCGGTTCTCTTTAAAAGTATTTAGTGTAACACGAGCCTCAATACTAATGATTATAAATCAACTAGCTGACCCGGCCACGCGTTGCTGTGGCTAAATAAATTAAAATTGCGACTATAATTTGAGATTTAAACTATCCTATCTCTCAAGTTGGATCGAACTGCACATGATGTGCGAATTTTATTATAATCGGTTAAGTGGTTTAGGAGTCCATTGAGGACAAACATTGTGACACGAGATTTATATATATTAAGATGAACACAGATTACATAGCTATCAGAGGAATAATGTGGTCGACCGAGAAAAGAAAGAAAGAGATGCATCGACATACCTAATATGGATTGAGTTAAAAGAAGACAAAATCATAGAATTAGAACTAAAGTAATAGAAACCATACTGAAATAGCAAGAGATAAACATCACTTCGTTCCACTTTAAAAATGAAATTTTAAAGGTGTCAAAAAAATATGCACATACACCCGAACTTACGTAATTTTGAAGAGTTTCACAAACTAGCATTGAGCTATCTCGGTTGTCCAAATTAAAAAAGGTAAGAAGTAGGAAGGTAAAATGATCAGAGATTTGAACTTTCTTACTGGAACTATATAGAGGGTCAAATTTCCGATCATATCGCAAAAGACAATGTGTAACCAATTTTAACCATTTTGACATTCCAACTTGTATTTTGACGTATGCCGACAGACAATGCGTTTGTCAATCTCGCGTATGCTGTATAACCAGATATGAATAACAGCTGTAACATAGTTTTTATTTAAGCTAACTTTAGAAATTATTCTATTACTTTAGTTATAATTCTATAGACAAAATACATATATTTGACGGTGACAACAAGTGATAGTGATTGTCCATACATTTTTGCAGTTGTGAATTACAACAACGCTTTGCAACGGTTGTAATAGCTCTGTGATACAGATCATTTTTTTTTCTTTGGAAAGGTAGATACTATGGAGCTATTTTAGAAGAATATGCCAAACTTGTCATAAAAAAAACATTTTTCTTCTGGCAGCTCCTCTTTTATTCTGCGAATAAAATATGTTTTGCTTGTTAGATCAGAAAATGAAATTATAATTTAAATTGCATTCATTTACTTAAAGTAATACTCAGAATTATTCGTGGCCAAGTTTGCCCGCGTTATTGGTTTTTCCAATATAGTCGATGTATTTTTCTGAGAGAAAAGTAATTTATGACACTTCGAGCTTCCACGCAAATAAATAATTTAAATTTAGTTTTAAAAAACAAAAAAACACGCTTAGGAGTCATCATTTTTTTTATTAATGTTTTTTTCATCGTTTTTTGATAGGTGTGCACTAGTGAGCAAAGTTTAAAGAAAATCTGATCGCTCACAGTAGGTCAAAATCGAGCTCAAAGGGGTTGGTTACAAGCAAGCAAACATACAGGTGAAACTAATAAAAGCGTGTTAAAATCAAGAAGGGATTCTTCTGTTGCTGCGTGAAAGACACACTTTGAGTTTATATTATTAGTAAGGACATAAAAATGTAGCACGACTTTGGAATAAAAAAAAATTTATCCAGTTTTCTTTTCGGGCATGGATTGTATAGACCAATTCATACAATGCACAATCTGGTCCCACCTGCCCCATTCTTCTATCGTACGGCTAGGTAGACGCGACCAAAGCGCCACCCTTTTATGGTGGACATTCCGCGCGTTAGAACAAAGCGTTTCGAATCCTCATTCCTCATACGAACAGCCAGAATATGGAACGCTTTGCCTGGGTCTGTCTTCCCGCTAAAGTACAACGTGGGCCTCTTCAAATCCCGAGTAAATAGGTATCTTCTGTCCTAGACCGTATATTTGCTCAACATCAGGCAGTATGTAGTCAATCGCAAACCTACAAGGAATAAAAAAAAATACAAAACGGCGGATGTGAAGTTAGTTACAAGCTGTGCAATTTTGAATATTGACTGAAGCTCACCTGCAATTGCGTGTTGATCGGGTTTCGTGCAACTTGTAGCTAACTTCACATCCGCCGAGTTGTATGATGTGGCCTATACTCGTATTTATAAAAGCATGCTTAGTTCCATGTGAAAAGGCTTCATACATTTATTTTTCGAATGTGTTATGTGATTGTGCTTATTTAAAATTCTATTTGTGTTTTTTCTATAAGATAATTTGATTTGTCGCTAAGAATTATGTTTTTAAGTTTCTTTTATGCAGTTAATAAAGTTTCTGTACTGTCATTATGTTTTTCACTGTTTTGTAAAACTTTCTTACTGTTTATGTAGTTGTTATTTGTGTAGTTGAGGCCATTGCTTTTTATTTCTTCGCTAAAATAGAATAAAAAGATTAAAAATAAAATTACAATGCAAAGAGCTGAATTTAAATTGTTTAGCCAGGACATATTATTTGTAGTAGGTATCTACCGATAACAGAGTATTAAAAGAACTATTATAACATGTACTTAACAATGAAACAAATAAAGAGACAATTTTTTATCCGTTATTAATCTCTGAAGCTTTGTTTAAACAATGTTTACAAGTACTTTTTGACCGACGAAACACCGGAGGAGGTATACAATTCGACGCGTATATTTTTTTTTTTTTATAACCACGCATAACTTTTTTCGTAGTAGTCCGATTTCAATAATTCTTTTTTTATTGGAAAGAATATACTTCGAAATTGGTCTCATTTAAATTTTATCGAAATCGGCTGAGATATTTTGGATAAATCAACAATAATGTGAAAAGTGCTACATCGACCCGTGCGAAATACTCGCGAATTCTGTACACGGGTGAAGTCGGTCATCCTAATTTTTGTAAAAAATAATCTTGTTATGTAATCAAGTACGTTAAAAACAGATCGTATATACTATACTTATACATAACTTATCTGTTTGTACCCTTTTTTACATATTATGTTTAATGTTGCACATCAAAATGTCTCTTAGGTACTTAAACAAATATAATTTCAAGGGATCGTGAAATCTTTTTAAGCACAAAACTCTTGTATTACGAGCTCCTGATACATTATTTGAATTCACAATATTATTTCCTAATTATTAAAACGATATAAAATTCTACAAAATGCACTTTATAAAGCTCTTTGCAACAGTGTAATATACAGGGTTATTTCTAATCAATTAGCATCCTTTTAGAGGCTTATTATATATACTATACTATACTATACATCAAAACTAACCACTTTTATTCAACGACTTTTGACAAATTTCAAAACAAAAGTTGATGTTCCATAGAAAAAATATCGTTCTGTACTGTACTGTACTGTACCAGCCTTTTTAATAGTCCACTGCAGGACGTAGGCCTACCCACGAAGGGTGTTTGGGCCATATCCACCACGCTGGCCCAGTGCGGGTTGGTGGATTCACATACGCCATCGAATTTCTTCTACGGACGTATGCAGGTTGCCTCACGATGTTTTCCTTCACCGAAAAGCCAGTGGTGTGAAATTCCGTACATAAATTCTAAAGAACTCATTGGTACGGGACCGGGGATTTGAACCCACGACCTCACGATTGTAAGGCGGGTGTCACTACCTCTAGACCACCACGGCTGTAAATAACGTTCACCCTCGACAAAATGTATCAATTTTGAGTTTTGACAAAAGTAGCAGAACAAAAGTTGTTAGTTTTGATGTACAGATTAAGCCCCTAGAAGGATGCTAAGATGCTAATTGATTAGAAATAACCCTGTGTACGTAAGTTTTAAAACATTTATTCTTGCTTCTATCCTATATTATAAATTATCGTATCTCCATCATTGAACTCTACATTAGATGTCCAAGAAAGTTTGTCTCAAATAATAAAACGATAACGAATCATAAACCTCCCAATATTTGATCCAGTTATTATTCATAAAGCTTTAAGTACTCCATAAGCTTGACTTCAAGTTATGCCAAAGTATAAATCCGCGATTTTAGAAGTCAGTTTCGACTTAATAAGTCACGGAGTTGGGACACAGAGTCGTTTTATACTTTTGTATTACCCCACAGCTCGCTTTTATTTTGCTTTATTACAAAACTTTGCCAAAGAAATGAGATTTTTTCGGTTCCATGATTATGGTTAGGAGTGTTGTTGTAAGAAACTTTTTATGGTAAATAGCGATCTTTTATCTTTGTAATTTTAGCAGGCTCTGTTTTGTCAGACAAGGGGTTAACAGTTGGTTTGATTGGATAAAAATGTAGGTTAAAGACAATTTATTTAAGCAAATTGACCCTTTGACATTGTTTTTTTTTAGCCTGAAGGATATTAATTTTAGCCATATATTCGAACATAAAATGTTAAATAGTAGTTATAGTTATGTTCACAAATTTTGATAATTTTATTGAGTCATTGGTAAAATTAGTCGTGCGGATTTAACGTTATAATGTTATTGATTAATAATTTATATCTCCAATCAAAAGATAGAGGCTATATAAAATTATTCTGACCTGACAAATCACTGTTAATATTTCTTATTAAAAAAATAATACGGGTACATTTTGACGATATTAAATTATAGTTTATGTGATCTTAGCTATATTTATGAACGTGAAATTACACAAAACTAATTTCGAGTTTGGGGTCATGGTTAAGCGAAATTAATTTAAAACACGAAATGCAATAGAAATTATACAAAAACATATCACGAAGCTGGAGAATATTGTCTGTTTCTAATAATTATTGCCAAATTAGTCGGAATTATGATATCGTTAAATTTTATGGCAAAGTTTTGATTTAAACGAGCATGTCGATATTTTGCCGGATTAAGGATTTCTATGCATTATTCAGATTAGTTTAATTTTTAACTATGTTAGATTTATGTGTTTAATTTACAAATCTCATAAAAATTTCGAAGTTTTTTAGAAAAAAATATTGGATTTATAACTCAAATAATCAAACAATTCCGGTCAAGTTATTAACAAATTCTTTTTAAAGAGTTATCTTTGAGATAAGTATTTAAAAAATCTGAAGCGAACGCAGGATTTGAACCTGCCCCTTCGGATCACTAGCTCGACGCTCTAACCAACTGAATCACAAAGAGAACTTGAGATAAATCTAGTGTGGAAAGCACTCAAAATAAAATCATGAAATTGTTTTGATTTATTAATTTTTATACAAATTAAATACAATTTTTCACTTTCGTTACATAATTATTATCAGTTAGATTTCGTTTGGTTCGCTACATTTTTCTATTCACCGATTTTAAATTCTGTTGTTCTTGTTTCAGGAATTCAACTGGCGAAGATTTGGGATGCTGTATCATAATAACGACTTGTCCACTGGAAAAGGAAACAGTCCGTGCTTCTTGACTCTAAGTGCCATCTTCACTGTGTTAAAGAAAAAAACAGAAGAAGGGTCCAACATAGTCACGGTCGCTTTCGATGAAACAAATACAACATCAGCCAAATTCAAAGAGATGTTGCTAAAACTCTCGCAAGATTCTAGAAGTAAGTAAAAAATAAAGACTGAGATGAGATCTCTGTAGTTTTACAAATGGTGGGTAGAATTTGATTGTGACAACTACAAAAATATTTACTAACAAAATAAATATGTTTTATTTATATGTTGGGCGCATGTGGTGACAATTTGGGTTTTAATTACTATTATCGACTTTCGTGTCATTTTTAGTGTTTATGAATTTCGTGGACAACATTATTACGTAGTGATGATCAGCTCTAAAATAGAACCTACATAATGTAACGACGCAGTTCGCAAATATATAATATAGTGATGCTATTCTTATCAGGCAGCACAAATTTCGTGAGGATACAGAGTATAAAACAAAGTCGCTTCCCGCTGTCTGTCCCCATGTATGCTTATATATTTAAAACTACGCAACAGATTTTGATGCGGTTTTTTTAATAAATAGAGTGATTCAAGAGGAAGATTTATATGTATAATATACCTGTGCGAAGCCGGGGAGGGTCGCTAATATATAATATAGTGATGCTATTCTTATTAGGCAGCACTATTTTCGTGAGGCTCGTATCATGAATGTTTTGTATTTGGTTTGTACTTCATTATTTATTTTGAATGAAAATATGATGATCAAAAATTATCTTAAGTTTATTTTCAAAACAATTTTTATTTATTTATACATAATTTTATGAATGAATGAATGAATGAATGAATGAATTTATTTGTCTATGAAACTAGGTAAAGTACAGATGTTATACAATAGGTATATACATATAAAGTGCTCTAGCTTCTACCTCTAGAGGTTTATAGACTAGCAACTTAGACACATATTATTCTAGAATAATTACATAAATTTACCAAAGTGTTATAATCATGAAAAAATTTAAAAGATATATATACCCAATTAATTGTCATCAAATAAATCAATTAAAATATTTTAATTTATTACATATTTGAAGCACATCTTATTTCGCAAAAAAAAAAAACACTTTATGTATATTTATAGAGTATATTTGCGTCATACATTTGTAAAATTATATATTTTTTGTATTCCATAACATTTTGACAAAATTGGTCTCAAATACGCCACAACGAATTTTACTCAAGATTAAAAGAAAATAGACCCCACAACGCTATCTACATGGCACAGTACTCCGTACAAATTATATTTGTAGAGCACACATAACTATATTTACACAGCAAAATAAAAGGGAAGGATCGTAATTTCTGTCTTTTCTAATATTAGTTTACCCAGCCACCGGGTCTGGGGTGTATTCCAAGTCACAAATAAACGTCTATCCCAGAATAAGCTCCCGATGGAAACAAATCGTTACAGCTTCGTGCCTAGCATCTGGAGATAGCCAATTTTCCCCTCTCTTCGTAAAGTGAGGCTGACGCTCACTTACCCAGATAAGGTCAAGTTATTATGGGATTATTGTAATACTAGTGACTTGTTTTGGCTTCACGTTGTATTATTTATCTAGAAATTAGCTTGTGGTATCACTTGAGTGATGGAAGTTGGTATATCCTTGCCAAAAATGAAGTCGACCGTCGATTCGTTGCAAGTTGCTATTCGTACGTAAATCTATACAAGCAAATGAAATCAGAGTGTCTGTTTGTAATATTGAAATAACCGTTTATTACTTTTACTTTTTTACTTAAAACATGTTTCACAATTTTTGTCTGTCTGTCTGTTTGTTCCGGCTAACGTCTGAAATGGCTGGACCGATTTAGACGGGACTTTTATTGGCAGGTAGCTGATGTAATAAGGAGTAACTTAGGCTACGTTAATCGATTGTTAGGCGGAACGAAGTTCGCCGGGTCATCTAGTGAGTAATAAACAACTGACTAGCACGCTTACGGATTTTTAATATTAGGAAGAACGAATCGAAGGAAAAATTGATGATCATCCTTTAAAATTAAGACTACACTGAAACTCTTTACTATTAGACATTTAAACTAATAAAAACAGACGCATAACCGTAAAAACTTAAATTACGAGTAATTTATTCTTCGAAACAAATCGTCACAACTCCTTGATTGACATCGAAATATTTTTGTATCACAAAGTTATTATGACTATTGTTTTGTTTTATTTTAACTGTAAATTTTCATGAGCAACATTCCTACATTAAAAAAAACGTATTTTTTTAATGGAACTGAAGATTGTTAGTTATTTTTTCCACAAGATGGTTTTAAAATGAAATTTCGTTGTGTATTCGTTACAAAATGCTTGTTAGATAATTTATTGCGAATTGTAAAGGAAGACTTGTAATAAATGGCGGCCATTTTTTCTGAGCGGATTAAAAATTTGCTTTTCTAACGCGATCCCGGGTCAGCACGCGATGGAATGACGCACTTTGTAAAAGTTCCTTTGTGTTTTACTTTTATTCGCTTTTTCTCTTTCATCATCACAATAAATACTGATTTATTCACTTTCTTTCCTTCAATTTTTATTAATTTCACATGCCATTGAAAACTGATGATGACTGGGTAGGTGTGGTGGTCTAGAGGTAGTGACACCCGCCTTACAGTCCTGAGGTCGTGGGTTCAAATCCCAGGTCCCGTACCAATGAGTTCTTTGGAATTTATGTACGGAATTTCACACCACTGGCTTTTCGGTGAAGGAAAACATCGTGAGGCAACCTGCATATGTCCGGAGAAGAATTTCAATGATGTATGTGAATCCATCAACCCGCACTGGGCCAGCGTGGTGGATATGGCCCAATCACCCTTCGTGGGTAGGCCTACGTCCTACAGTGGACTATTATAAGGCTGATACAGTACACTGCTAAGTCACGGCTGTCAGTCGAGTCCGTCAGCCGCGTCCGATAGTATGTTTCCGGCTTTATTCTGAGAAAAGATCGTTCCGATTTTGAATTATACGACATATATGAGTTTACAAAGTAATTTATCTGGCCACAAAGCACGACAGATAATACAATACAATACAATACAAAAACACTTTATTGACACCACAAGTAGTAAAACATTACAGAAAAATAAATAACGACAGAAGAATGGTACAAAAGGCGGTCTTATCGCTAAAAGCGATTTCTTCCAGACAACCTCTACTGTGTGGAAACATGTGATTGACGTGGACGGTGGTGTAAACATAAATGAATAAAGTAAAGCTATAAATATCCAAAAACAATAAAATACACTACATAATAATAGGCATACACAAATACTTCTTATAATACATACAATAAAAATAAACCTACTTACATACATAAATAAATACAGATAGTTAAAACGTAAGCGATTAGTAATATCAGTTTTAAAACTGCTTAGCAAGATAGTGTTCCTTGACTTGAGTCTTGAAAGATTCAACGCTCTGCGCACGCCTGATGGTCACCGGAAGGTCATTCCAGAGAGCCACAGCCCGGACACAGAAAGAAGAATCGTAAAAGACAGTATTGTGAGATGGAGTTGATAGAAGAAGATTGCTAGATGACCTAAGATTGACAGAGTGAGTGTCACAGAGAAAAGTGAAGCGTGAGCTTAAATACGAAGGAGAAGAAGGCTTAAAGAGAACGTTGTAGAGAAGGGAAAGAATATGGGTATCACGGCGAAGACGGATAGGGAGCCACTTAAGCTTGTTACGGAATTGAGTAATGTGATCATATTTCCGAAGACCGAAGATAAATCGTATGCAAAGATTTTGAAGGCGCTCGAGCTTGACAAATTGCTCCTGGGATAAGTCGAGATAGCAAGCGTCGGCGTAGTCCAAAATAGGGAGAAGAAGAGATTGTGCTAACGCAGCCTTGGTGGCAGTGGGAAGGAAATTGCGGATTCTTCTTAATGATGCAGAAGAAGCGTACAGCTTACGCTTAACAGATTGAATTTGAGGATTCCAAGAAAAGGAGCTATCGAAAATGATACCAAGATTTTTGACCTCAGTACTAAAAGGTATCGTAATACCGCTGAATACAACTTTCTTAAGAGAGGTGTGATCAATGCGTGCAATCATCCTGGAGCTACCGATGATGATGGCCTGAGTCTTACTGGGATTGATAGTGAGCCCGTGAGATCGACTCCAACATTCGATACGGCATAGGTCATCATTGACTGCGGTGACAGCCTCGTCTAAGCGATCAATTGAAGCTTGAGAGTAAACTTGCAGATCGTCAGCATAGAGATGGTAGAGAGAAGTGATGTGAGAGGTAATAGAATTAATGAAGATAGCAAATAAAAGAGGAGAAAGAACACCACCTTGAGGGACGCCAGCACTAGTAACGCACCAAGAAGAGAATGTATCTTCAACACGTACTCGTTGCCGGCGACCGTACAAATAGCTATGAAACCAGTCAACTGCTGGATTATAATATGGATTTTCAAACAACTTTTGCCGGCCGCTGCTCGCATGTATTTGGCCAGTACAGAATTTCGATTTATCTTGAAAAAAGTTGTCAAAATAATATTCACATTTCCAAGCATGTTTGAGAAAACTTATATTATGAAACCGTTTCTGTTTTGCGATTTCAGGTCAGGACCATAGTAAAAGATGGTCATAAAGTTGAGTGAAATGATATCCTAGGCTATCTCGGTCGTCTAAATGTACACAACGAATCGTTAAAACTATTTTCATAGATCGGTGAAGTAACCTTAGTCAATTCACGAAAACAAACGGAAGTGTTTTCATAGAGAATCATCCTTCATTCCACATCTCTTCACATAAAAGGTTAGAAATTTCAATGATAATTGGTGAACCGTTTTACTTAGCGGCTAGGTAATTTATCGAGCTATTTTTATGTTTTCAAGTCCTACTAATATTATAAACGCGAAAGTTTGTGAGGATGGATGGATGTATGTATGTTTGTTACTCTTTTACGCAAAAACTACCGAACGAATTGAGATGAAACTTTGCAATAATATTGCTTATATACCAGAATAACACATAAGCTATAAATTATAATGATATTGTGTCAAAAATCAAAATATCATGCGGGCGATAAATGGAAGGAAGTGGGGGAGACCTTTGCCCAGAAGTGGGACAGCATAGGTTGAGAAAAAAAAACTATAAGCCGCTTCCAACCGGTCTTATTGGAGATCCATAGGGGAGGCCTATGTCCATAAATGGACGCCATATGACTGATGGATCGATGATGGATGGAGTGTACCTACATAACAATAGTGCGTGGTTTAATGAATTTATAAGCCAATAAAACCCAAAATTGTTTAACAACATCATTGCTAATCAATATCATTATTTTTTGAACACGTGTACAGAATTCGCGAATATTACGCACGGATCTATGTAGCATTTTTCACATTATTGTCGATTTATCAAAAATGACTAAGCCGATTTCGATAAAATTTAAATGGGACCAATTTCCAAGTATACTCTTTCCAACGAAAAAATAATTATTGAAATCAGTCTACGACGAAAAAAGTTATGCGTGGGGTTATACATAAAAAAAATATATACTCGTCGAGTTGAGTACCTTCTTCGGTTCGTCGGTCAATAAAACCTAAAATTGTTTAACAATGTCATTTGTTAATCAATAAAAATCAAAACTCTTTGCCAATGTCATTGCGGTCGAAAAACCGCTCAAAAGCAAAAAGCGCGATTTGCAATCATTAATAATAATATGGTAATCAACCAAAACCGGCTACAGTCTAGGAACACCTAAAATGAATTAGGTATCCTAGTATTCGAAATTAAGATTTTGAGCTGACCTTTCACAACAAAAAACACTTTGGCTCCAAGATTAGCTACTTAATAAATAACCGTCTACATCTGCCTTGAGATTATATCAACATACGTCAGACGTAAGCTGTTTTAAACCAGTTCTATTAAGAATCCGATTTTTTAAGTAGTAGTTAAGTTATAGCACTAATATAGATACAATTTCTTATTGCGCGTTTTGACTCGTGTTTGTAATATTGCTGCCATCTTTGGTATGGCTCGGCTAAGTATCAACTCGAGGCCTTGGAAACGGTAGACCGGCGAGCTGTTCAGCTTATAGGTGATGAAAAGTTAGTTGAAAAAAAACTTCATAGCCTGGAGCATCGCCGTAGGGTATCGAGTCTGTCTATTTTTTATAGGATTCATTTCGGAGAGTGTACATCTGAGCTGCACGATCTTATCCTACCATCCCCTTTTTACTACAGGATAAGTAGGAGGACGCCACATTACCACCCCTACACTGTTGATTTTCCTTCGATACGTACAAAGCGGTTTGACTCAACATTTCTGATTCGTACCGCTAGGGAATGGAACGATCTTCCTGCTTTCCTGTTTCCTAAGAGATATAATCTAAAGCTTTTCAAGATCGGAGTGAATAAGTAATTAGGTATCTTCTAGGTCTGCGCGCTTCATCTTCGACCACAAAGTCGCTTACCATCAGACGAGTTTATGGTCAAGTGCAGACTTATTTGCGATAAAAAAAAGACACCGCGTTTTCAGTACGTACCACAAGGATGTGGTGAAATTTGCCTGGAACTATATTTCTGTCCGAGTACTGTTGGAGTTTTTATGATCCGTAGAAGAATCAAAGTTGCTGACATAGTCCAGCAGATTAGTAAGTTGAAGTGGCAGTGGGCAGGGCACATAGCTCGGAGAACTGATGACTGATGGAGTCGAAAAGCTCTAGAGTGGAGATCGTACAGGCATGCACAGCGTAGGACGTCGGTGGAGAGATGATCTTATCAAGACCGCAGGATCACGCTGGATGCAAGCCGGTTCCAAGCCAAGCGAGGAGTTCCTCGTGGACCAACTGCTTTAAAATAATATTCCTGATCGCACAACTAGTTGTGCGAAAGCAGTTGGTCCACGAGGAATTCCTCCTCCAAGCGGTCTTATCGGAGATTTTTAGGGGAAGTCTATATTTTTTTATGTAGTAGTCTATGTCCAGATGTGAACGTTATTTATGGTTGATGGATGAATGTCTATCTAGGGGTATTAAAATCGAGAGTACCCAGGAACCTTTTAGGCAAGCTTGCTGTTCCCTAGACTCAATAGTACTAAGCATATCTTCGTAATTATACCTAATAGCAATTATTATCATATTACTATCATGAAAGATTTAGTCACTTGTGAAACTATGTAAAATAAAAAACATGTATTGATAGTCCCTAACAGAAATGTGACGTACGTTTCTTACAAAAAAAAAAAATAACATTTTTTGTTTGCTTAACCACATTCACCAGATTTTAACCACCTAAATTCCAGTTGATATCACAGGGCGTAGTCAGATCAACTGTTAACCGTGCAAATTGCCAATTTTGAACTTAACAAGCTAAAATTTGGGCTGAAATTTGGTCAGCAATATTTCAAAGCTTAGTCAATCGACGCGCGTCGGCAGATTCTACGAAGCCTTTCAAAATATGATGACTTAACAATAATTTCCGAGTTATTGGGCAAGAATTGGGCCCTGACCGGAATCTGGTTGGCATTATTCAATAGGTCCTGCCTTAAAGATCGAACTGTTCATAGATACCTATATACATGATACAGAAGGAAGCGCAAATAGCTCAACGCTGAGCGTTATGATAATATAGCATTAGATTGTCGATTAACTAACACAATTTATATACGAGTATATAAATTGTGTTCTGTAAGTAAGTTCGTATAGGCCGGGTGGCTAGCCCTGGTGTCAGAGTTTTTAGACCGCCTGAAGGCCTCTGACATGGCTAAACGGTTAAAACAACCGGGACCTACAATTTAACGTGTCATCCGAGCCACGGTAGCGCTCAGTTGGAAAATGCCACCCGCGGTCACCCATCCAAATACTGACCGTGCGGAACGTTGCTTAATTTCGGTGATCGCTGACAAACACCTAGTCAAACTACGCTACAAGCGCTACTATTGTGTTCTGTACCTAACAATACTTTTTAAATTATCGAGTCAATAAAGGGCTCAGGCGCACAATGTCCCTTTCTCAAAATGTCTACCGCTCAAAAAATGTCCCTTTCGCACAATGTCCCTTTCGCAAAGTGTCTCTTTCTCAAAATGTCGCTTTCGCAAAATGTCCCTTTCGCACAATGTCCCTTTCGAAAAATGTCCCTTTCTCACAATGTCCCTTTCGAAAAATGTCCCTTTCTCACAATGTCCCTTTCGAAAAATGTCCCTTTCGCAGAATGTCCCTTGGTGCCTCAGTGACTCTGTTTGACGTGTTGTCAGTGCATATGCATCTGTTGAAGAAATAATATAAATATAGCTTTAAAAAAACTAAAAAACAAGCATAGGAGCCATTTTTTTTTGCTTTTTTTAATAAATGCATTGTCATCGGTCTTTAATAGTTGTGAAAAGTTTGAAGAAAATCTGATAGCTCAAAGTAGGTAAAAATCGAGCTCAAAGGGGTTGGCACACACACACAGGGGTTGGCACATTCAGACACACGCACACACACACACATATATGAAATCTTTTGGCTGATTGGGATGTATACGGTGCTTTTGTATTAAATGATGTGTAGAAATGGAGAAAATCTGCTTTTTTTTAGTAAATGCATTGTCATTTGTCTTTAATAGTTGTGAAAAGTATGAAGAAAATCTGATAGCTCAAAGTAGGTCAAAATCGAGCTCAAAGGGGTTGGCACACACACACACCCACACATATATTCACACACACACACACACACACACACACACACACACACACACACACACACACACACACACACACAAACACACACACAAACACACACACAAACACACACACACACACACACAAACAATATGCAAAAAATCTCCTCGTCCACGGTACGGCTGTACGGCCCAAAAACATTTAGGTGAATACGAGTACGTATTCACCTAAATGTTTTTGGGCCGTACAAAAATAGAGAAAATTATATTACAATAACTGATAACTTGATAACGAATAAAAGATAACTTGTTTAAGACTGCAAAATATAACAGAAAATACAAAAAAATCCTCGTAAAGTTGGAACAGAATGATATTTCCATGCCCCAATTTTTGAAGAAAATTGTTTTATTACAATCTATAAAATAAATAACATTTTTTAGTTGATTGTTCATCCACATATTTATTTATGTATTTTGAAATACAATATTTTTATAACTAGAAAAAGTAAGCTTATACCAATGGGATTTTTTTAATTATTAATTGCAATTTTTTAATTCTATTTTTTTATTGTAAAGAGGGTTTTGTAAAACAATAAAAAATTGTTAGTCCACCTGAATATGACAATAGAAATTTAAGTTTGATATGATTTTTTCTTTTTATCACCCTTCGTGGGTAGGCCTACGTCCTGCAGTGGACTGTTAAAAAAGGCTGGTACAGGTACATGATTTTTCCTATTTTTGTACGGGCCAATAAACATATAAGTACAACGAGTACGTGGATATTTGTCCACGTATGTATTTAAGTAATTTTCAAAATATTTTTATTATTAAAAACAGTTTGGTTTTACTGTGTTTCTACTATTACTTTTCTTTATTATTATACAGCATTTTATGTTGACGAAGAGTGTTTTTTTAGTTGTTTTTATGCATATTTTTAAGTTAATTACGTAATAATAATACATACTTAACTGTATATGTTTATCAATATTTTTTTATTGACCGTTATTTGTAAAGCTGGTATTATAAAATAATATTTTTTTTAGTAATCTTGAATAAAAATAAATTTAAGTTTGACATCAATATACGAATATACGATTTTCTCCATTTCTACACATCATTTAATACAAAAGCACCGTATACATCCCAATCAGCCATAAGATTTCATATATGTGTGTGTGTGTGTGTGTGTGTGCATGTGTGTGAGTGTGCCAACCCCTGTGTGTGTGTGCCAACCCCTTTGAGCTCGATTTTGACCTACTTTGAGCTATCAGATTTTCTTCAAACTTTTCACAACTATTAAAGACCGATGACAATGCATTTATGTAGCGCTCGTAGCGTAGTTTGACTAGGTGTTTGTCAGCGATCACCGAAATTAAGCAACGTTCCGCACGGTCAGTATTTGGATGGGTGACCGCGGGTGGCATTTTCCAACTGAGCGCTACCGTGGCTCGGATGACACGTTAAATTGTAGGTCCCGGTTGTTTTAACCGTTTAGCCATGTCAGAGGCCTTCAGGCGGCCAAAAAACTCTGACACCAGGGCTAGCCACCCGGCCTATTCGAACTTACTTACTTACTTTATGCATTTATTAAAAAAAGCAAAAAAAAAATGGCTCCTATGCTTGTTTTTTAGTTTTTTTAAAGCTATATTTATATTATTTCTTCAACAGATGCATATGCACTGACAACACGTCAAACAGAGTCACTGAGGCACCAAGGGACATTCTGCGAAAGGGACATTTTTCGAAAGGGACATTGTGAGAAAGGGACATTTTTCGAAAGGGACATTGTGAGAAAGGGACATTTTTCGAAAGGGACATTGTGCGAAAGGGACATTTTGCGAAAGCGACATTTTGAGAAAGAGACACTTTACGAAAGGGACATTGTGCGAAAGGGACATTTTTTGAGCGGTAGACATTTTGAGAAAGGGACATTGTGCGCCTGAGCCCAATAAAGAAGTATTAATAACTGATTTTAATGACCCAACTTGACCCAAGTTTTTTTATTTATTTGCCGCATATAATTTTGTATTTCTATAGGAATGACAGTATGATATACTAGCTGACCCGGCGAACTTAGTTTCACGCAACATCTTTATAAGTATTGTAGAGAAACTAACCTTTTTGTTAGCTTCTCTACATTCAAACTTTTTTAACGACATTACTGCCAATTAACAATTATTCTATGTACGAAAATTTTAAATTGCTTTTGACAGGATCAGCGATCCTTGTTTTAAAATTCAGGTGAGTCTTGAGAGGGAAGTCATCAAGTAGACACGAAAGATGGTGCATGTCTTGTGGTATTTTTATGAAAGTATATGTGGTGTTAGTTCATGTTAACGTGTGATCTTTGAACGTGGTGACGGGTCCTGCAGAGAAGACAACATGAGCGTCTGGTAATTTTTTTCTTCGCGAGGCTTCGGTCTCTTTGGCCTTGTTACAGGAGGACCTCATCTTCTGGGGCCACTGACCTTGCCACTTATCTTGGTGTACCGAGCTAGCGCTACAGGCGCCTCCACTTCAGGCGCCAGAACAACACCACGGGCGTCTTCACGCTAGTGCCCGGCTAGCTCAGTCGGTAGAGCATGAGACTCTTAATCTCAGGGTCGTGGGTTCGTGCCCCACGTTGGGCGCCAAACTGTAGTGTTACAAACGGGGGAGCCGTTTGCAGCACCACAAGTTAAGAGAGAATCAGAGAGAACCTGTAATGTTGCAAGCGGGGAAGCCGGTTGCAGCACTACAGGTAAAGAGTATCAGGATAAACTGTAATGTTACAAACGGGGGAGCCGTTTGCAGCACCACAAGTTAAGAGAGGATTAGAGAGAGAAACCTGTAATGCGGCAAGCGGGGGAGCCGGTTGCTGCACCACAGGTTAAGAGTATCAGAGTAAACTGTAACGTTACAAACGGGGTAGCCGGTTGCAACACCACAAGTTACGAGACTTCAGAGAACCTACCCCAAGAGTCCTGCCTAGTGGTTAGGATTCCTAACGGTTCGAAGAAAGGAGATTAATATAGAACACTAACCATACTGTTTACACATTTATTCATTACACCATATAAATAACACTGCTAGTCTGTATGTTTTTCTTGAAGCGAATAGTGAGAGAATTTTTGGGGGAAATGTAGAGAAACTAACCTTTTTGTTAGCTTCTCTACATTCAAACTTTTTTAACGATATTACTGCCAATTAACAATTATTCTATGTACGAAAATTTTAAATTGCTTTTGACAGGATCAGCGATCCTTGTTTTAAAATTCAGGTGAGTCTTGAGAGGGAAGTCATCAAGTAGACACGAAAGATGGTGCATGTCTTGTGGTATTTTTATGAAAGTATATGTGGTGTTAGTTCATGTTAACGTGTGATCTTTGAACGTGGTGACGGGTCCTGCAGAGAAGACAACATGAGCGTCTGGTAATTTTTTCTTCGCGAGGCTTCGGTCTCTTTGGCCTTGTTACAGGAGGACCTCATCTTCTGGGGCCACTGACCTTGCCACTTATCTTGGTGTACCGAGCTAGCGCTACAGGCGCCTCCACTTCAGGCGCCAGAACAACACCACGGGCGTCTTCACGCTAGTGCCCAGCTAGCGCACAAGCGCCTCCACCTCAAGCGCCCCAACACCACGGGCGTATATACGCTAACGCACAGCTGGCGCTACAGGCGCTTCCATCTCCAGCGCCCTGCTGGCGCTACGTCTATCGGCGGGTCCAGCTTGTCTACGCTCCAACCTCGGCCACCAGTGTGTTTTCTTTGCGTGCTACCCCTCCCCTGTTAGGCTAACATCCCACGGACTCTTTTCAAAATTCTCTCACTATTCGCTTCAAGAAAAACATACAGACTAGCAGTGTTATTTATATGGTGTAATGAATAAATGTGTAAACAGTATGGTTAGTGTTCTATATTAATCTCCTTTCTTCGAACCGTTAGGAATCCTAACCACTAGGCAGGACTCTTGGGGTAGGTTCTCTGAAGTCTCGTAACTTGTGGTGTTGCAACCGGCTACCCCGTTTGTAACGTTACAGTTTACTCTGATACTCTTAACCTGTGGTGCAGCAACCGGCTCCCCCGCTTGCCGCATTACAGGTTTCTCTCTCTAATCCTCTCTTAACTTGTGGTGCTGCAAACGGCTCCCCCGTTTGTAACATTACAGTTTATCCTGATACTCTTTACCTGTAGTGCTGCAACCGGCTTCCCCGCTTGCAACATTACAGGTTCTCTCTGATTCTCTCTTAACTTGTGGTGCTGCAAACGGCTCCCCCGTTTGTAACACTACAGTATAGCCTAAGTGTTAATCTGATGTGTATGCATTGTTATTGCGAAGTTTTGTCTAAATCCGTTTAGTAGTTTTTGCGTGAAAGAGTAACAAACTTCCATACATACTCACAAACATTCGCGTTTATAATATTATAGTAGGATAGTAGGACTGCATTTAACAATTCAAGCGCATCGAAGTCAAGCGATAACCTCACACGAACAGCCGGAATGTGGAATGCTTTGCCTGGGTCTGTCTTCCCGTTAAAATACAACGTGAGTGTCTTCAAATCCCGAGTAAATAGGTATCTTCTAGGTAAGCGTGCTACACCCCAGATCGCACATTTGCTTAACATCAGGCAGTGTGTAGTCAAACGCAAACCTATTCGAAATAAAAAAAAAAGAACAAATGTTGCACATAAAAATACACTAATTTGTTGCAGTAGCATTTTTTATTTCCGTCATATAAACTATTGTATGTTACATTTTTATATTTTTTACTAAATGAATTATTTAGTCCGTAAAAGGGGGTGTAAGCTGTCAAAAGTATGATGTAATCATAAAATCAGAACTAAAGTAATAGAATACTTACTAAATTTTGCTCAAATAAAAACTATGTAAGAACCGTCTTATTCATATCTGGCTATACAGCATACGCAAGAGTGAGTGAAACAAAAAAACGCACTGTCTGTCGGCATACGTTAAAATTGCAAGTTGGAATGTCAAAATGCTTATACCTAATTTGGTTCCACTGTCTTTTGCGATATGATCGGAAATTTGAACCCTCTAGTTCCAGTAAGAAAGTTCAAATCTCTGATCATTTTACCTTTCTACTTTTTGAATTCGGTCAAGCCAAGATATCTCAATGCTAGTTTGTGAAACCCTTCGAAATTACGTAAGTTTGGGTTTACGTACATCTTTTTCTAACACCTTTTGAATTTCATATTTAAAGTGGGACGAAGTGATATATATCTCTTGCTATTTTAGTACAGGTTCTATTACTTTAGTTCTAATTCCATGGGTGTGATATATTTGTAAAATCAATTTATATACAAACTATGGAACAGTAGATATGTTCCGTAAACAGTGTGCTCCGGAAGTTGAGCCCACATTTGAATTTAAAATGTAAGCTTTGCGGTACAGCTGGTAAACCATCGAAGGTCTCGGAGACGTGGCAATCGATCATTATCTGTTTGGCGTCGCGCCAGTATGGAAAACGAGATAGAAAGTTGGATGGATGACATTTTATTGTGCACACAAGTATAAAAAAACAATAATACAAAGAAATTCTTACGCTACTGTAATAAGTAGGTATTAAGCGGCCTTATCTCTGAGACTATAGTTGTGTAAACTAAGACTAAGTTGTGTGTGTGTGTGTGTGTGTGTGTGTGTGTGTGTGTGTGTGTATGTGTGTGTGTGTGTGTGTGTGTGTGTATGTGTGTGTGTGTGTATGTGTGTGTGTGTGTGTGTGTGTGTGTGTGTGCGCATGTGTGTTATTTGCAAAGTAGCACGCGAATAATTGTTCATAAGATTCTGAAATAAAGGCAAACATTGCAGTACTACCGGTAAAGCTTCAAAGGTCTCAGGAACGTGGCAATCGATCATTATCTCTTTGGCGTCGTTCCAGAATGGAAACTGGTCTCCTAGCGTGTGTTTGACGTAAACTGAATAGGTTCTATCGAGCCAGGAATAGACTCTTCAGGTGGCTTATCTACATTCAGCCATTTAACATGGGTTTGTTTTCAATACGGAAAATAGTTAAAACAACTCCTTCATTCATTATTGCTTACAGCTTGCTTCTTTTCATTTTCAAAGTACATAATCTGACTATGTACATGATGTAAATTGAAATTTGTTAATATAATATAATTAGGTCATATTAGAGTAAAAAAAATGTAGAACAGATAAAACACTTAATTGTTCGGTATGTTAGTTTTGATAGTCATTTGTTTATTGTTTAAGTTAATACCTTTCATTTAGGAAGCTTGTGTAATTAGTAGATATGTCTAGCCAGGTGACATCTTTTTAGTATTGCACGCCCGTTATAGGTCCACTATTGGAACTAATGTCTATTATTAAGAACATCTTTGTACCTACATAGTGTTGCAATAAACGATTTCTGATTTCAATTTGAAAAGTGCGAATGTGCTTCTAAAACTTTATACCTAATGATACTTTGTAGCTTTAGTGATAACAATTGTAAGCTTACCCTGTAGCTTAAACTGGGCGAAGCTTAAAAGCGACTGGGATATAAATTATAACTTATAAGTTCAAGTAGGTACTTGAGTTCATAAAAAAATAGACAATAATACTCGTATTTTAGCAAATTGGCTATTTACGTGTTTAGTTAGCTAAGCTGGTTGGTTTTGTAGACACATTAATTATGTACAACAATTATTGAAAATGATATTATCACTACTTATTACAAATACTAAAAGTGATAATATCACTTTCAATATTACGCCACGTGCTAGGTGTCTACAGCGGTTAACCCTGCCGACCTAATATCTCGTGGCATCAGCCCAGATCAACTAAGACGAAGCTGTGGTGGTCAGGCCCGCCGTACCTATCAAAACCCGAAGGTAATTGGCCTAAACTAAACAATAAAACAGAAAATGTAGATATACCTGAAACTAAAACTACAACAGTAAATAACTTAACAACTCATAACATAACGAGCCTATTGTACAATTTACTAACCACTCTAGTCTAATTAAATTAAAACGAACATTTTCATATTAGCTGCAATTTTATGCACAATACAAGGAACCCAAATTCTCGACTCACTGGTCCCTTGTCAGTCGATGAATGACTCATTTTTATGTTTGTGTCGTCTATCTCAGCAAGAGTCATTTCCGGTAGAGCTGCTCTCTAAAAACAAACCGTTGAGCTCTAAGTCTCAACTTTTATCCCTGAGTCCATCTTACGGCGATGATAGAGTTATTCGCGTAGGTGGTCGCTTAGACGCCTCAGATTTTATTTTGACAAAAAACATCCAGTACTATTGCATGCAAATCACCATTTCAATAAAATTATTTTCGAATACGAACATAAACACAACCTACCTGCTGGGCCACAATTATTATCAGCAACGATTCGTGAGTTCGTGTGGCCTATCAAGGGTAGAATGCTAGCTCGTCGCACCTTCCGTAATTGTTTTAAATTCAGACGTCTTCAAGGAAAAACTATGAAACCAAAGATGGGTAATTTACCCTCCGAACGCGTTACGCCAAGTTTTCCCTTTCAATCTATAGGTTTGGATTTTTCTGGAACCTTTTACATCTTAAACAAGAAGGGTCGAGACGCCATATTAGAGAAATGTTGTTTATTTTTGGTAATTTGCCTCCGATATAAGTGTGTATATTTAGACGCAGTCACATCATTAGACAATAATGCTTTTATCATGGCATTTCGCAGATTTGTGTCACGCCGGGGACAACAGAGGTTTTTTGCGACAATGGTACCAACAAGACCTGGTGCTAAAGAAATAAACAATTTTTTTAAGAATAATTCTAACGTTATATCTTATTTCGCAAGTGAATAAGAGATCAAATTATTAGGTTTAGGTTTTTTATAGTATTTTGTTTTTTATTATATAAATATTGTAGAAAAACTTAAATTAAAGACTATAAATAAATATGTAAATAAGTCTAAATATCTTTTCTTTATAATATATCTTGACTAATATTATAAATCAGGCAGCGTGTTTGTGGTTTTGTTTGTTACTCTTTGTTTAGATGTTTTGTTTGTTTTGTTTAGATTTGACTTTTTGATTTAGTTAAACAAATCAGAGTATTATAGGTTTATTTCCATCTCGGAAAAATAAAAGGTTTCTATAGGATATCATCAAAAATCAAAATATGACGTGAGCAAAGCCGCTAGCAAAAGATAGACTTAATAATATCACATTACATCATATTCATAATTCAAAAAGAATAAGGAATTACATCTCATATTTCGACTCAAAGAAATCTTTATCTTCCGTTGTTTCCTTTCCTTAGAGCATTCCGCAAATCGAATAATTGAATACGCTACGCAATTCATTCATTTCTTTTGTAACATCTCATCTGAAATCGATTATTGCGGAGAATCAGAGCCTAATATAATATTTATCGATGTTGATCTCTTTGGTATGATCCAAGTATTCTTTGAAGTGTTATACTTTCTTAGCAATCGTGAGGCGCTAACTTAACCTTACAAAAACAATGCATATTACTTGATTTGAGTGATTTTTTTTTCATGTAATCAGCACTTCAATTACAATTTAAGGAGTGAAAAGAGTTTTCTCCCGGAGCGTAAATTTTATCACAAATGTATCGAAAAATAATTTTGTAGTCAATTTTGCACTTCGTGGCACTACCATATTTTTTATCATTATCGAGGTTTATTTTTGATCATTTTATTTTAAGAAACGTTGTAGTTAGAAACAAGACTAAGTGTTTTTTTATATGATGTATAAAGTATCAAATTCAAAATATTATGTATATTAGGATGTGAGAATAAGCGCAAAAGATATTAAGATATTGTTTTTAACTGTGTAGATATTAACTTTTTTAAATAATAGATGCAAAATTAATCAATATAAGTACTAAAAATAGTGTGATTTTTTTAATGTTCTCCTTTAGCCTAAAATCGACGCAATCGTGTTAGTTGAAATTAATTTCATTTCAACAATACAAAACAGATATGTTTCTGACACGTTTATCTACTAGACATTTATAATTTTATCGTGATCTATTTTAAAACTTAGTTTATTAACGATCACAGATTTAAATAATAAGCGTTTTTCTATCGTAGCATTTTAGTATAGAGTAAGGTATTAGTGAAACCTAGGTTTTACCTGAAAATTTGGCAAACGATAACAATAGAACGAAATTCAAGCTATTTTTTTGCTCGAGTTTGATGATTGGATATAAAATTGAGCTTTCCTGCAAACAATTTTATTGAAATATTTGCTTTTGCAGGGCAAAATTGATGAAACAAAAAATGGCAAATGCTAACATCATTGTACCGATATTTTTGTGACTTCGTTTTAACGTTAAATCACGCCAGATTTAGATTTATAAAAAAACGTCAAAAAATAAATTTTAGATAACAAAACCGATAGTGAAAAAAAATAATACCATATTCTCAGAGCAAATAAAAAAATCAAGAGAGAATATTGTGAACAAACAAGTGAAGCCAACCAAAACTACGCCTCGCCGTGTACAGACAATTACACACACATCCACGTACAACGAAACTACGCCTCGGACTGTCAGTCGAACTATGGCGGCGCAACACCGACGCACTGACACATGTTTAAAAAACCGGCTTCACTTGACTGCTCAACGACGTTCTCTCTTGATTTTTTCATTTCCTCTGAGACCATATTATGTTGTTTTATTTTGCCTGCAATTAAAAAAAAACAGGTGTCCTGTATAAATTAGCAACTCAGAATTCACAATATGCGTTTAACATTTGATTTTCCTTCTCAAATCTCATGTGGGCCCCATAGTTAAAGTTGTTCATGATGATGGCCTGAATTGCCTTTGGCTTAGTATACTCTTTTTGATTAACCCTGTATAGCGCATTGGAACGTATTTAAATCTACGGTTTATTCAAACTACAATACTTCGAAAGCTTAACAAAAGTAATATAAGTTAATATAAGTAAAGTAATAATTCTGAAGCTTAGCTTCAAAAGAAGAATTTCTCTAACCTCTAACGTACGTAAATTTTAAAAGAACGACGTGCAAATTCATTCTACAAAATTTTCAAGAATTTTTACAAGAAAATGCTCTTCATTTTGATATGCAAATACTTGCAACTGTGTAACAACCGAGAGCTGGTAACGAAGGTACGAAAACGTGCCAATTCGCAGCTTTGCACTGCGCCAATTTGTTCTTTGAGGACGGGTAATCCACTATAATGAGAAAAATATTGCTTTTTGTATTGACACTTGAAAAAGGACTTCAAACTGTCATAGCAAACAGCTTTCTCAGGTTTCGAAACAAATCACATGTTTTTTTTTTTTTTTTTTTTTTTTATTTCAAATAGGTTTGCGTTTGACTACACACTGCCTGATGTAAAGCAGATATGCGGTCTAGGATGTAGCACGCTTACCTAGAAGATACCTATTTACTCGAGATTTGAAGACACCTACATTGTACTTTAACGGAAAGACAGACTTGGGCAAAGCGTTCCACATTCTGGCAGTTCGTATGAGGAATGTGGACTCAAAACGCTTTGTTCTAACGCGTGGGATGTCCACCATAAAAGGGTGGCGCTTTGGTCGCGTCTGTCTAGCCGTACGATAGAAGAAAGGGGCAGGTGGGACCAGATCGTGCAACTCCTGGGCGCACTCACCGAAGTGTATCCGATAGTAGGCAGACAGACACGCCACCCTACGTCGATGCTCAAGACTTTGCAGCTTCGACTCAGTCAAGGTTTCGTTGCCTATCAGCCTCCTGGCTCGCCTTTCAATGGACTCCAAAGCCTCCAACTGGTATTTGGCAGAGCCATCCCAAAGGTGAGAGCAGTATTCCATGCAAGACCTGACTTGCGCTTTATAAAGACTAAGCAGTTGCTCAGGTGTGAAATACCGTCTCACCTTAGAGAGAACACCAAGTTTTTTTGAGGCTAATTGGGCTTTTCACTCTATATAAGACCCAAAGTTGAGAGTCGATGATAGCGTAACGCCTAATAGTTCCAGACTGTTTGTTACCGGAACGGATACACCACGGAAAGCAGGAGACAGTTGGAAGGGCCTCTTTTTGGCCGAAAACAAACACGTGACGTGTTTGTGAAGTCAGATCAACGTTGAAAATTGGCAATCTGTACGTTACGTTGGAATTTTTCTTTTTGCTTCTAACATGAACGTAGGTACTATTAACTTGGTGTTAGAAATGACATGTCAATATATCTGCGGTATTGTTTATTCTTTTTTTTCTTTCTGCTCGGTAGCTAAACATAAGTACAAAATTTTCAATATGTCAGATTCACACTGAAATTCCAGTTTCCAAAGTTTCATCTCCACTCGTGCTGGACTAACCATCACCCCAACCATATCCCAGTGCTTGACTATTAGCTTTGGCATAATTTTACTATCAAATTGAATCCCTCGTTGTAATTAAGTTTTGATTCGAGTAAAGATGTTATTCTGGCTGAATTACATTAATTACAACGTTCGGGGGTTGCCAACCTTGTTTGCGAGAACTTTCGTGTCAGTGAATCATGTCATAGCGTGATTATCATGATTTATTGTCATTACGTACTATTTACGTTAAACTGTAATTCTCATAGTCTAATTCACCTATTTTTAGCTATAGTAGAAGTTCAGTCACGTTAAATATGGTCAGTTTTCAGATGGGTGACCGCAGATGACATTTAGGTTTGATATAGTTAAAATATAGTTTGGTCGTGGTGCGTTTGTTAAAAAATAGGAAAAAATTAGCAAAACAAAAATGATTGACTGCCTCGGTGGCTCAATGGTTAGTGAACCTGACTTCTGGGTCAAAGAGGCGTGGGTTCGATCCCCACCTAGGGCAAACATTTTGTGTGATAAACATAGGTGTTTGCTCTGTGTCTGGGTGTTATTTAGGTTCTATATATATAAGTATGTATTTAAAATATGTATATGTGGTATACCAGTCTCTGGCAGCCATATCACAAGCTTTGCTTAGTTTGGGGTCAGCGACCGTGTGTAAGATATCCCCTAATATTTATTTATTTTATTGATTTAATGATTAAAATAAGGATGAGCTTGTTTCGGCCCTTTTACGCAATCCTTCTCCTACAGAAGTACCAAACCCCCCCACTTAAAAAATTGTATCATGACCTTTTTTGGGAGCCAACTAAACAACGTGTCACAGAAAGGTTGAACAATACTGAAGGCATGTACCTGGTCACGAATCACCTGTACGAATTTTAAACTTCAAAAGCTATTTTATGCATATAATAACAAAGATTTTTTTTTTCGTATTATTTTGGACAACCCTCACAAATACGGCAGCGGACGCTAGCGAACGCGACAATCGCTTTGTCGGCGCCTTTTGGCTTACGTCGGCGGGTCCGCCGAACTTCGCGCGGCGCGTGCGGCTTTCTTAGGGCTGATATCGGGTTATTTTACGCAAAACTTTAACTTGGTATAACTCGTAAACTAACTTGCTGAGGATTATTATATCTTTTGGGGTAAGTTTTAAATATTTCTGGGCATGCGTGGTTTAAGTAATGTTCAACCTTTCTGTTACACGTTGTATAATAAACTATACAGAATATTTACGTTTCTCTGATGAAATATTAACTATATATACTATAACTATATTTCAAATACTTATAGTTGTGTTGTTAAGCACCTGTATATTGAGGTTTGAGATTCTAAAGACGTTTCAGGTCAATGAAGAAACAGTTACGCAGAAAGTTCAGATATTATTAAATGAAGTCTAAAAATCATTGTTTTGTTTCAGTTGTGGTGCTGTGTGCGAATCCTGGTACGGTCAGAGAGATAATGCTGGCTGCTGACGATCTCAACATGGTGTCTTCTGGAGAATACGTGTTCTTCAACATCGAGCTGTTTTCCAAGTAAGTATTTTTATTAAAACGAGTCTTTAGGTTCGGCGCAGACGGACCACTGACCACAGCCAAAGGTGGCACCTGCGCGCTACTGCCACTGCTTGTATTGCGGATACTAATGTAGCGAGTGACTGGCCCTGGCCACACGTATCCTCCGCGTTTTAAGAAAATGTATGAAAATTTGCGTGAACTGCTTGTTGCTGGCCACCGGCTGAAGTCGGTGGCCTGTCTACGCCGAGCCTTACTTATCGTCAAATTAGATATAGATCAAATTAGATCAGATTAGATTATATACTGTTGGTTTCTTTGCCTTCAAGGCTTTGTCACAGATTTCAATAAGGCTGATCAGAATCAGAATCAGAAACATTTATTGACGTATCGAGCTTAATACTACAATTAAAAATACAAAATCTGTATAATAATACATAGTACCGCCAACAATAGGTCTCGTCATTCAATGCAAATACATAATTAACGTGTTCAAAATTGAAACGAGTAAAAAATATTTAAGACAACTCATTTAAAATGAGGATCGGAAGCGGTATGTATCCAGCATGTTCCTCTAGTCTTGATCAAATCCTCGATCCACCTTGTCGGTGGTCGTATTTAGCAACTTTGCTTATTTAGAAACTTTAATTGTTTTTTTTTGAAAAACTACTGTAATATTTATGTTTGTATAGGCTCTTGAATCTAACTTACGTAGGCTTACGTCCGGTTGACTATTAAAAAGTTGGTATAGGCTTTAGAATTTCTGATAGATCTACTCAATTCTAGTTTCGTTCATAAACCGGTCTAGAGCATCTGATCAGCTATGGTTTAAATGTTATAGCAACTAGAGCCTAAACCTGACCTGAAATAAGTTTTAGTCTGGAAGAAATCGCTTTAAGCGATAATACCAGTCAGAAACATATAAGTTATATTGTTCTGTCCTTGTAATTTATGTATTTTTTATGTAATGTGGTTCTCTAATAAAATGTCTTTGTTTGTTAGCTTATAATTTAAGTCAGCTAGCCACCCGGTGTACACGAACTTACTTAAGAGTTGAGTAATTGTTAGAAAACTGTACGATACAACGTTTAATTTTCCTTAAATAGCTAGTTTGAAAGAAGTAGCGAAAAAATAAAAATGTATCTTATCAAAGGGAAATAGACTAATTTTCCTCGATAAAACTTTAGAGTATTTAATTTAAAACCTTGAATTTTGAATTAATTACTTGTGAACTTTGTTATACCTACTATAAGTTTCTAACTAGGTCATTCTTTGAAAGTAATAGAATCATACATTGATATGAGATTTTTTAAATATGGCGCAGCAAGACGGCTTAGTTTATTTTAGTTGGAGGCAATATTTATAATTTGTCTGTAGAATTGCACGCGGGAACACTGCAAAAGTGGATGTGTAGAGCGCCTTTTAAGAATGAAGTCAAACTCGTCGCCACAATCCGCTAAAATTAATTTTACGTATTTCGGAGGACTATTTTCGTGATACCGACTCTAGTTTTAACTATTTATACTATTCTAAAAGGTTTTTTCCTCAAACAAATCCCTCAGACGCATCGCAAGGCTGATCTATTAAACTTTAATAGAGTTATCTCAAAATCAACCAAAATGCTATCTCATGAAATAAAAACTGAGCGAGCATCGGTTGGCCAAACATTGATAACTAAATTATCCAATTCTTCTTCCAGCCTCGCGTCAGCGTCATCGAAAGAGCCGTGGAAGGTGGAAGGCGATACGGAAGAGCGGAACGAAAAAGCGCGGCGCGCGTACAGCGCAGTACTCACTGTCACCAGCCCAGCGCCTGAGAAGAAGGAGTACTTGGAGTTCTCGGATCGGGTCAGTTACTTCTTCCAGTCTAGTTTTTATTTATTTATTTAAGCCTTTATTGCCAAACTAAACGTAATATGAAAACCTAATACTAATCTAACACATCGGAATTTCGGGTGTAGTGGTCGGCGTGTCTAGTGACACATAGGCTTCTTCCAGCTGTTTCCAGGCTGTTCTGTTGTTGGCTTTTCTAAGCCAAAATGCTCCTCCAGTATTTTTGATGTCATCCATCCATCTTTTTATTTGTCTTCCCCTTCTTTTTTTACCATCGCGTGGATGCCATTCCGTAATAATCTTTGTCCATTTAATCTTGCTATCCCTTGTCATATGTCATGTCCATCGCCATTTCAATTTACGTATTTTCCTCAACACATCTTCGACCCTTGTTGACGCTTGTTGACTTGGAGTTCTCGGATCGGGTCAGTATCTTCTTCCAGTCTAGCATTAGCGTTGTCCAAAGAACCGTTGAAGGTGGACAGCGACACGAACGAACGGTACAAGAAGATTCCAGAAAAGGAGAAGTACTTAAAGTTTTCGAATCAGGTCAACATTTTCTTCCAGTCTCACATCAGATATGTCCAAAGAGCCGTGAAAGGTGGAAAGCAATATATAGGAACGAAACGAGAAGGCGCCTGAGAAAAAAGAGTATTTGTGTTTCTCGGATCGGGTCAGTTTGTTCTTGAAATCTAGCATTAGCGTCGTTTAAAGAGCCGTTGAAAGTAGAAAGCGACACAAAGAAGCGGAACGAGCTGTGTTCACCGTAGTAGTGTGTGTAGCTCCGCGCCAGAGAAAGAGTATTTGGTGTTCAAGTCGGGTCAATTTTAACACCTAATTAGATGATTTCTTCCACTTCCTACATAAATATAGAAGTCTGACTGCGTCATCTTCAATCACAGACTTATCCGCGAAAAAAAGGTAGATTCGCGTTTGACTTTTCTTTTGCAAGGGTGCGTTGCAGAGTGTTAGAAGCTTGAATTTGAAAAGGTATCTGTTTTATACGAATATATGCAGTCTCAGGCAATAATAATTCTTGATACACTATCAAAATAAATCCAGATTCGAAATAACCAAAAAACAACATTATATTTGTGAGATTCATGTTCAAATTACTCTAAATCTCATCCCGTAATACAGCACAAATTCCTGTATGAAACCAATCTCTGTTCATTTATAATAGCAAGCGACGTCTTTGAAGTACCCAGTGTTAATCTCATAGCAAATATCAATCATGAATTTAATATGAATTTTCCGGGAAATAGTTTGCGACATTCCTCATGTTGCGGGATGTTATATAAATATAATATTATACCTTATTCAGAGATAAAGTTATATTCGTATATAGTCATATAGTCATTTATTCATAACACCATTTATTACAAGTCAATAAAATACTTTAATATGTATTGTATACGTATCACTAAGCTAATTCAGTATAAGCTTACGGGCTAAGATATTGAATATGAGTAATTTGTACTCATTTTATTTATTCCAATTATATACATTAAGCTTATATATATTAAGCTGAAATTTTGCACGCATATGTATTTTGCGTGACAATTCAAAAATTGACTGCCTCGGTGGCTCAGTGGTTAGTGACCCTAATTTCTGGGTCAAAGAGGCGTGGGTTCGATCCCCACCCAGGGCAAATATTTATGTGATGAACATAAGTGTTTGCTCTGTGTCTGAGTGTTATTTAGTTACTATCTATCTAAGTATGTATTTAAAAATAAGTATATGTAGTATATCATTCTCTGGCAGCCATTTCACAAGCTTTGCTTAGTTTGGGGTCAGAGGCCGTGTGTAAGATGCCCCAAAAATATTTAATTCAATAATATGCTACCATGGAGGTGGCCATAAGAACTCCTGTACTAAACAAGATAGACCCGTCGTGCTTGGGCTCGTTTTACTAGTCTTGGCTAGTACTCTGCTGCTTCATGTATCCAGGATCTTAATAGCTTGTATTTTAAAAATGTTATATTTTAAAATAATTTACGAGTATTATGCTGAAATCATAAGAAAAAAGTATACACGTGCCTTACTTGCAAAACTGAGGGAATAATTAAATAAATGATTCTTTCATTTAGAGTTAATAAATAAAAATTTGTAATTTAACTGTGATTTCAAAATACAGATATGAAGATAAAGGTGACGTCCACAAGTGGTATATTATTAAGAGAAAAATCGAACCAAGATGATATATACATCATTTGAAAGGTTGTTTTATTGGCTTCCCGAAAATATTTAATTTAGATTTTTTCACCCCTCCATTTTATTTTAAATGTGAAAAATAAATTGTTTGAAAAATAACAATACAGCTTATTACTTTTACTAATTTGGCGATGATAAAGTGCTTCTATCATTTTACTTGCATTCGTAGCTGATGCTTACACAATCATCACTTAGTTTGCTAAAATTAAAAATTATAACCTACCGGTGTAACCAGCTAGTAGGTACAATGTGGCAAAAAAAAAACACTTTAAAAGTGTGTCTAATTGGTAAAAATGCTTTTATTTAACAATTTGGAGGTTAATTAATCAGGGTTGCTTGAGATAAACTACCTATTGAGCCAAATATATTTATTTATCCTAATAAATTCAAAATTATTTTAAAAAAATCGGAGGGCTCTTTTTTATTTTTAACTGTTGTAATCGACTCAGAAAAATATGAACTTTCTCGAAATGTAACGAGTGTTGTGGTTAGAATTTTTGATTATTATTATACCAGCCTCCATACATTTTGTGGACATGTCCTTTCCAGTAAAAATGCCTTATTCAATGCATATTTTTTTCTATCTTTTCACAGGTCAAAGAACTAGCATCAACGAAATACAACTACACATTCGGCAAGGGCGAGGTGGTGTCTACATTCGTGGCAGCATTCTACGATGCTGTCCTACTGTATGCGTTAGCACTGAATGATACGCTGATGCACGCCACCGACCCTAGAGGGCCGTTAGATGGCGCTGCTGTAATAAGAAATATGTGGAACAGAACTTTTCAAGGTATGAAACTTGAAACGGCTCGACTCGCTCGCGCATTTTTATTTTATATATTTCTTAATTATTGGTTTGAGGATCATTTGGATTTGTGGTACCGAGCTTTTCAAGTTGAGTTCCTCGAAACTATTTAACTTATTATACTTTGCATTTTAAACTTCAAAAGAAACACGCAGAACAAAACTTTTCATAGTAAGTCCTTTTGTTGTAATCACTCGACGCGCTCGCAGATTTTTACCTCAAATATTAAATAACTGTTAGTGACCTATGACCTATGTGGATTAGTGCTATAGAACTTTCAGAGGTAAGTATAGTATAGTTCATTACATTTATTGGTATAAAAGCAAGCGAAGCTTTTTGCACTGGAACTGGGGACCGTTTTTTGAACTTCGAACGCATAAAAACGTATACATAACTTTGATAGATTGTATGGAAAAGCTCTATGTTGTCTATGGAAGTTGCGAGTACTCTATTCAAGGTCCGTATACGACCAAAACGTGCGAAATTCAAAAAACCGTCCCCAAAAAGATACGCTGACACACGCTACCGACCGCTACCGGGGCCACCGCTGTTCTAAGAAACACGTGGAACAGAACTTTTTAAGGTCATTTAAAACAAAGTACAAAAAGCAGCATATTGATTAATTGAATCCCTTTTGATCATACGAATTTGAAAAAATGCAAATATTTTAAACAAACGTCTATTAAAAATTGCTAAACAACTTTATCTTTCTTAATACGAAAATAATTGTAAAAGTATCACCATCATCTGCAGCTTCAGTTTAAGAAAATTACTTGTGGCTCCTAAAAATGCAACTAAAATCTTCGAAAAATAAAATCAAAGAGATACTCATTTTACAAAAGCTTCTCAGCAAAAAGCAAAATACTTGAAACAAGAAAACTTGTTGAGCTTTCACAAAAAGCTCCTACGTAGCAAATTGGCTACGTCGTAGCTGTAGTTCCGTAGCAAGTGCTACGAGCTTGAACGCTACGAGCCCAATTTAGATGCTACTTACGATTCTCGACTTTGAATTTGCTATGAAAATCTCTTTTACTAAACATATTTCACAGCTGGTTAGTTATTTTAGAGTAATTTTTATTTATAAACAATGTCCTTTAGTTGATAAACTGTAATGATAACTAACAATATACCTAATTATTTATTGTTCCAAGTTCAACACCACAATTATCATACTGTTACAATTAAAATACACGTCACTAAAGAACTGCATGTATATAATTGTAAATAACAAATAAAATAATGTTAAAACAGTTAAATGGTTCATATTTTTAGGCTTATTTATACTTAAATTATCTTAGGGGTTTGTGATAATCTTATTATGCGGTTTCAAGTGTGCTTAAAAATTGGCTGCGGCCCAAATTTGTATTGAAATTGTATTACTGGCAACAAGATTCACCGTCGGTCAGATGCAATTGAAATTGTATTACTGGCAACAAGAATCACCGTCGGTCAGATGCAATTGAAATTGTTTTACTGGCAACAAGATTCACCGTCGGTCAGATGCAATTGAAAACATCTATGGCGTACAAAGCAATCAAGCAGCAAGTTAAATAAAACTCAATCCCTCATTAAAGACAAACCTAAGTTCGACAATAAACTATAAAAGTTAATACTGTACCTAAATTGGTTTATTTCATAATTTCAATCTCAATAACCATTCCTTCAGGTATTTTATAGTCAAACTTTAAGCCTATTAACATTTAAATGTAATCCTAGGTTTTAATTTTACGGCACGTTAAACTAAAGTTATGCGTAAAGTGTAACTTTAAATTAGACCTGGACTCCACTAAAGCGCAGCATATAGGAGAAGACATCAAGTAAATTCGAATGAGCCGGGTGCCTAGCCCTGGTGTCAGAGTTTTTAAGCCGTCGGAAGGTCTCTGATATAGCTTAGCGGTTAAAACATACATGGGGCATACTATTTAACGTGTCATCCGAGTCACGATAGAGCATAGTTGTAGATGCCGCCCGTGGTCACCCATCCGAAGACTGACTATCAGAACATTGCTTAACTTCGATGATCGCTAAAGAACACGCAGTCAAAATACGCTCTGAGCGGAACAGCTACGGGAATATCATTACGATTCGTGAATCTGTCTATCCATAATCATCATCCATCCACTGCTGGACATAGGCCTCCCCTATGGATCTCCAATAAGACCGGTTGGAAGCGGCTTGCATCCAGCGCGATCCTGCGGTCTTAATGAGGTCATCCGTCCACCTTGTGGGTGGACGTCCTACGCTGCGCTTGCCGGTACGTGGTCTCCACTCGAGAACTTTTCACCTAATTACATTTAACCTAATTATTCCATATTTGCTTAGCAAGAGACATAAAAATCTTGAGCGGAGCGGAGCTGTGTTTTGTTTCTCGATTGACAAATTTAAAATAGGCAAAGCATAATTACAAATAGATACAAGGAAAGAAACAACAAAATAGTCACTACAAACATAAACAACAAAATGACCAAATTCAATAAGAAGTAAGAACCAATAACAACAATAAATATTAAAATCGCGGAAAAACAATGAATGATAATTTTGCTCACGGTTGAAATAGTTGGAAGTTAGGATTTATCCATGCATAAAATAAACATTTAAATATAAATAAGATAAACATTTTTAAGTAAAGCTCTTATTCAATTACATTTGATTTGTAACTCAGTTTAGAGTGAATTAATCCTTTATTATCATCCGTCCGTCCATCAGCCATAGAACGATTGGTACACTCTACTTTTCATCACCTCTATGAGAAAATAAAAGGCGCCTCATGTTTTATTGTAATAATATTATTTAATAAAACGTAGAACGTAACAACTTAATTGAAATTAAATAGTACAAGTATCTAATAAAAAAATAAATGAAAACTTTTATTTACATTATTTTCATTCATTTTCTTGGCGCTGAACACTAACATTACAAATACTTCCAAATTCAAAGAGTGCGCGGCAAAGATCAGTCCGGCGCACTTATTTGTTCCAGATTCAAAAAGTGCGCGGCAAAGATAATTCCAGCGCACTTATAAAGTTCCTTATAGAAAACACCACCTTTGGGCGCACTTAAAGGCGAACCAAGTATTCCTTTTCGAATAGATGTGGTGAAAAATATTATTAAAGTATTGTATACTAGTTTTTACCCGCGGCTTCGCCCGCATGATATTTTGATTTTTGACGCAATATCATTATAATTTATAGCCTATGTATTATTCTGATATATAAGCTATATTATTGCAAAGTTTCATCTCAATCCGTTCAGTAGTTTTAGCGTGAACGAGTAACAAACATCCATCCATCCATCCTCACAAACTTTCACGTTTATAATATTAGCAAGATATTACTACTAAGCAAGCAAGCATATAACATTATATTGATTTTACGACTAGCAATAAGATTTATCATATACCTTATTAAATAGATATATCCACTTTGCTTTGGTGAAGTATAGGCCTAATGCTTAATGTGTAGAAACTTCGAATTAAACTCGGCGCTAAATTAGGGAAAAAGTTTTCTAATTAGAACAGAGCAAAAATCTTAATTAAGTAACTTTCCCTTTTCCTGTACTTTTTAATATAAAAACGTCAAAATAATGAAATCTTTGTTTGGGTTTTATTTTTCGTAAGGTATTTTTTAATCAACATCTGTGCGATGTATCTTATTAATTTTACCTAAACAATTTTTATGTTGTTACTAGTTTCTGTCCGCGGCTTCACCCGCGTGATATTTTGATTTTTGCTTTATCGCAAAGAAATAATCCCTTTTTGTTTTTTTTTGGGATAAAATGTGGCCTATCTCGCTTTCCGATTTTCGAACCATATCCATGCCAAAAAACAAGTCAACCAATTGCTTCATTATTGCGTGAGCGTGACAGAAGATCAAACCAACAAATACGTCATTAGATTTTTATAATATTAGTAAGGAAGTAAAGAAGTGTACAGAGGGCAAAGCGCATAGCGTAGAACCACGCATACCTTTTTTCATAGTAGTCCGATTTCATTAGTTCTTTTTTATTGGAAAGAATATACTTCGAAATCGGTCGAGCCATTTTTGATAAATCAACAATAACGTGAAAAATGTTACATCGAACCGTGCATAATATTTGCGTTCTAGCGATGCGCCTCAGCTTTGCACAAGTGTATTATACATAATTATAAACATTTCTCTTGAATTACTCTATCTATTAAAACAAACTGCATCAAAAATAAAAATCCGTTGCGTAATTTTAAAGATACAAGCATACATGGGGACAGACAGCGAAAAGCGACTTTGTTTCATACTACGTAATGATTCTGTACACGGATGAAGTCGGTCATGCTATTTTTTGCAAAAAAATAATTATACTCCTTAACGTTTGTTTTATAATTATGTAACTGACATTAGTACTTTATATGTGGAATACTAAATTTATCTTTTTTTCGTGTTTGTATTCGCTTACATCCCAGTGTCATCCATCGTCGGATTTAGTGGCAGATAATGAGTTAAGCATTAAGTTTTCCATTTTACAAAAGGTGTGCGATACATTAAATACGACCTTTTATGGCACAAATTGCGTGAATCAGAGGCAAATATAGCGCCTGAAGTTGTTGACCTGGTGGCTTATTGGTACGGCAACCAGGTGAACAACGTCAGATGGGACTCCGAAATTTCGAATGACTACCGGCTGCCCAGTGGAGTGAGGCAGGGGGGGCTGTCTTCTCGCTCCTCGCTGTTGAGTCCGAAATAAAGACATTTTTTTTTATAGGAATTACGGGAGAAGTGGTGATCAGTGCAAACGGCGACCGCGTGGCGTCCTACTCTCTACTGGACATGAACCCTGTTACGAGCAAGTTCGAGGTTAGTACATGAATACTAAACGAATAACTTATGTATATAGTGTAAAGTAAATAGTATGGTAATAATCCTCATTAATATTATTTAATAAGTCTGAACGTGTAAATATGACGTTGGTTCCTTACTCTTTCTCGCAACAACTACTTGATAATAGACTTAATTTTTACAAGGGTATATAGAGGACATAAAGCCCTGGTGGTCTAGAGGTAGTGACACCCGCCTTACAATCGTGAGGTCGTGGGTTCAAATTCAGGTCCCGTACCAATGAGTTCTTCGGAATTTATGTACGGAATTTAACACCACTAGATTTTCGGTGAAGGAAAACATCGTGAAGCAACCTGCATACATCCGTAGAATAAATTCGATGGCGTATGTGAATCCACCAACCCGCACTGGGCCATCGTGGTGGACATGGCACAATCAACTTTTGTGGGTAGGCCTACGTCCTGCAGTGGACTATTAAAAAGTCTGGTACAGTACAGTATAGTGCATATAGAGGATAAAGCGTGTTATAGGTTTCTATGAATCCGGAAAATTTGATAATTCTGTGAATTACCGGTAAATTAAATTACGGGTAAATGTTGTTTAAATAATTAGTTCAATAAACTTAAATTTGAGCTTAAAGCTTACTGAAGCCATGCTTTGCATCTTTATACGAGATCGAATCGAAAAACAGGAGATCCGTCTAAGAGCTAAAATAATAACATAGCTGCAGTTGTCAGTCTCTACTCGAGAACTTTTCATCGCCATCGTTCATCTGTTTCCCGTGCTATATTATCTTTGCCCACTGCACCTACACTTAAAACCATGTTACATTTAATAAAAAAATGCGCTCGATTACGGACCAAGCAAAAATAAATTAATAGTTTAAGAAACACTAGAAAAACACGCTTGAAACCTGATCGAGTTCAAAGTCCATTACCTGGCCTTTTTCACAAGTGCAAACACAACTATGATACGATATTCCATCATGGAATGCCAGTGCCTATCTTCCGGCTTCATTATCAGAAACCTAATCGTGGCCAAAGTGCATTACAAGACTTTTCTAAGAAATCCAAAATAGCTATGATACGATTGCCATCATCAAGTACCAGTTCATATCTTCCGGCTCCATCATCAGATCAGTTGGATTGTGCCATATTATTATTATATTTTATTAGTACAGCTGCCAATTTTCATTACGCTACGACTCTTGGAAGATGGTTAAATTAGATACCTTAGATTCATACATACATTCAATACATATATTACATAAAGGTCGACGTAATAAAAGCGTATTAAAAAATCAACTAAGTTAGACTACTGCTTTTTTGCACTGTCTCCTACATTTTTATGAACATGCTAGACGAATAATATGAAATTCCTTGACGTCTTATTTCTGACTACTCAAAATAAAAGTTGGGTATTTTATTAATTCCAATTATAGTTGACTACGCGTTTATGATAATATATTTTTGCGGCAAATGATATTTTTCTGTTGGTCATAAAACTTGCTCTATGAAGTAAATATTTTTGAGATGGTTATTTTTTTGCTGTTTCTGAAATATGTTTGTCATATTTTGTTTTTTTTTTGAGTCTTTTTTTAGAAAGCGAAACTAAATGTTAAACAGAAGATGAAAGATATAATAACGCAATACTACTTTTATATATTATAGATAGTAGTAGTTGAAAAGGACCAAAATAAAAAAAAATCAGAGTGCTATAAGTAATTACAAATTTGTAAGATATGTTGTTCACTTTAGATGTTTTTCACGAAAATAAGCTAGATAATAATATATATAAAAATAACAATTTGTTTTATTTATGAAACTGTTTACGGTGTTACATTTTCGTTGTAACATTTTTCATAACATAAATTACAAAGAAAGTAAAAATTTAAATAAAAATATGTCTATAACACATACATACATTTGGCACATAAATAATGACATATGTTACCTATTCAGAAAAAACTTAAAAACGCGCTTGTTAGCGTGTCCTTATACGATGCTAGTACTAGACAAAGCTTATGTAATGGACAAAAGTTTTCGCTTCAGAAATTCGACCCAATCAACAACACACGGCAAAAACAACCAACATTCTAAGCACCTCTTAATGATCTCACTCGAATTTAAACCGATCCCTTCCCGTGTGGCCCATAGATTAATTAACTAGGTAATTTACTCTGTTGTCAAGTACACCGGAAGTTCAAAAGACGAAGCGAAAGGTTGTTAGTATTGAATAATTCATTTCACTTACTAGGAAGCTTTGGGCACGTATCTACGATGGTTGTATGTTTTGAAAATCGCACTGTTGTTGTCTACCGAGTACTTTTATGAACGAAACATAAACACTTACCTAAACTGTTTAACAGCTATAGCTGTCTTTGTTGCACACTTACTAGTTGAGTACAAAGGTATTGAAATTCTGATTGAAATTGAAATCCTTATGTATCATGTATCAATCATAACAGCTACTGTACTGTACCAGTCTTTTAAATAGTTCACTGCAGGACCAAGGCGTACCCAGGAATGATGATTCAATCATATCTACTTGGTCCAGTGCGGGTTGGTGGATTCACATACGCCGTCGAATTTCTTCTAAAGACGTATGCAGATTGTCTCACGATGTTTTCCTTCAGTAAAAAGCCAGTGGTGTCAAATTCCATACATACATTTCATAGAAGTCCCGGAACTTTTTTTGAACCCATGACCTTACGATTGTAAGGCGGGTGTCACTACCTCTAGACCATTACGGCGGCTAATAGCTACAGTCAAAATTATTTATTGGTAACACCACTATTACAAATCAATTAAAATTTACGATTTCGATATCACTAATAATCTCGTTTTTGTTGATTTCAATATCGTTTTTTAAAAGAACAGATGAAAAAGAAATGTTATTATTTAATCAGACGTGATTTTACTAGATTCTGCTCCGCATATGAAATCAATTATCTTTGATGTAATCTTTATACTATATTTATATTTTGTAACATTTTTTAAGTTTTAACTGTAAATCGCATTATTTGTACGGATATTTTTAGGCGAGAAACATTCCTACTATCCCGTTAGTGTAATATGTTTTTTAATTTCAATTTCAATTTCTTTATTTTTTTCATACTAAGTAACTTTACAGTCAGAACCAATACATTACTTATTTTAGACTTAATTACACACAGAAAGTTTAAAACTACTACATAATATATAATATTTATAATTTTAACATTTATTTGTTATATTTAATACACTGTAATTCAGAAAAGGTATACTTAAAACCGATAGGGAATTATTCATATAATCATTATAAACAATGTTTTACTGAAAGAGATGTATATTTTATAACATTTTTCTCAATTTAAACATAAAAGACGTCCTTCCTAAAGCCTTTTCAGCTAGAGATATTCTTGTTATCCCCTTGAAGATATTGTTTGTCAAACAAAACGAGCTTTTCTTTTCAATTCCAAGTCTGTTTTATTTAAGCCAATATCCGATCCCCAGTTTCATTAAAACAAGGTAATTAAACTCTTTGTCGTGAAGGTAGAGGCTTTGAAAGGCGTAATTTCAGCGGTCCAACGCTTTGGCGTAGAGACCGACAGGGCTTTTTGCTGGAACCTTAATAATTCAGCGAAGAGCTTAGGAGCCTTTAAATCACGGGCCAGGCGTAAAGTGATATTTGAAGTCTAACTCTTGTTATATGAAATGAAACGGTAGAGCAATTGTAGTATCGATGTAATTATTATTATTCCTATCTCTTGTCGCACCAAGCTGTCGGTATATAGATAGATAAACTCTTTATTGATTCACATTCACACACACATAAAACAGAAAATAGATGAAAAATATATGCCGGCAGCCTTATCACTGAAAGTGATTTCTTTCAGGCAACCTTAGGATGGAGAGAAATAGGTACAAAAGAAAATACGACGCGTTGTGCTAATTTAGAGGACACTTTAAAAGTAAAACAAAATAATACAAATAATAAAAGAATTATACAATAGACATACTTACAAATGTTATAAATACTAACACATAAATAAATAATACAGTGAAATAAACTAATAAATACCTTTAACTTCTAACATACACATGTAAACAATGTATAAGTAAACAAAAACAATAATAAGCAAACAAATTAATGAACCACCCAAAAACTAAGAACGAATTAAAGATTGCGACAGATATAATTTTTTAACTTCCTCTTTGAAAACAGTTATGGACGGGGCCCGTTTAATGGAAATGGGTAAAGGAAAAAAGGGAGTGGCTGAAAATTTTATCTTTGTAAAGATGGATGGCTAATTGTATTTACTATAGAAACTAAACTAAAATTAGTAGTACATACAGAAAATATTATCTATTATTATTACAATATAAGGTACTTACTCCTCTAATATATAATCCTAATTAGCGTCAAAGCCATCAATATCAATAGTAATTATGTTACGACTAACAAATTTGATCTACCGACTAGTAATCTACCTAGACACGAGCTCTGCAACTAAAAGGTCGTATAATTAACTACAAGTTCCCGAGACTAGCTTATTTGCGGCGGATGTGTGGGAAGTTAATCTCGCAGTCACAAAGACTCGGCTATTTGCATACTGAAATACTCCAAGGACTAAGCGATGTACCCATACTATAATAGAAAGAGTCTAGACAGGATAAAATAAGAAACTGGCTTCTGCCTGCGTCTTCGACGCCTTGATGCTTTGAATTCTGTTTTACCCCATAGGAATCTTTTATTGATAAATAGAAGTATTTGTCGCTGTACGACCTATACTATCCATCGAAAAAATTACCAACGAACTCACTTGCGGATCTACAGGGTTATTTCTAATCAATTTGCATCCTTTTAGAGGCTTATTCTGTACATTAAAACTAATAACTTCTGTTCTGCGACTTATGTCAAAACTCAAAAAAAAATTGGTTGTTCCATCTTCGATCAAATATCTATCTAATAGAAAATATTCACCCGCAACAAAATGTATGAAATTTTTTTTGGGCTTTGATTAAAATCGCAGAACAAAAGTTGTACAGAATAAACCCCTAAAAGGATGCTAATTGATAAGAAATAACCCTGTATAGTAATTATTAGTCAGGATTTATTAGATTATCATGAATGAGCCGTTCAAAGACAGACGAAGTTACCGACGATTAATAGGTATCTAAGTGAAAATATCAAGGGACAGGGCACAAAGTTCTGAAATGGTGACTACGACCGACAAGCGCAGTAAAAGACACTCGTCGACAAGACTGACAATCCAATCAAGAGCGCAGGAACAAGCTGGATGCAAGCCGCTTCCAGCCGGTCTTATTAAGTCCGAAATAAGCCATGGTGGCGTCATTATGACCAATTTTACTACTTAATCAGCTAAAATTGCAAATATATACACTCATTCTTTACAACTTATCGAAAGTCATATACTTTTTGACCGACGAACCACCGGAGGAGGTTTACAATTCGACGCGTATTTTTTTTGTATATAACCACGCATAACTTTTTTCATAGAAATCCGATTTCAGCAATTTTTTTTTTTGGAAAGAGTATGCTTCAAAATTGATCCAATTTATATTTTATTGAAATTGGCTGAGCCATTTTTGATAAATCAACATTAATGTGATAAATGTTACATCGATCCGTGCATAATATTTGCGTTCTAGCGGTGTATTATACATGTAAACATTTCTCTTAAATTACTCTATCTATTAAAACAAACTGCATCAAAATCCGTTGCGTAGTTTTAAAGATATAAGCATACATGGGGACAGACAGCGGAAAGCGACTTTGTTTTATACTATGTAATGATTCTGTATACGGGTGAAGTCGGTCATGCTATTTTTTGCGAAAAATAATTATTAATAGAACATTTTTCAGGTTTGGTCCTTTACTTAGTAAATAATAGGCGTATTTCTGAGACCAATGACCTGGCCTTGTCAAACTAGGGAGCTGTCACGTACAGTTTCGCGGGAATAAAGCTGGTGATATAATAATTTCCACGTTGTACATGCGACAATGGCAAGGGACTCCTTTATAACCGACTTCAAACAAGAGGTTTATGCTTTTTTGTAGTTATGTTACGAACACCGCTAATGTTGTACCGATTTTATTGGTTCTTTTTTGTTTAGTGAATCAAACTTCAGATGTGGTCCCATTTAAATTTATTGATGGCAAAAGTTTTATCAGGTTTAGGGATGATCTTGCCCTATAACACCTCTTAGAGAAATAAATGCAGGCTGTTGTGGAAATTCTGCGTTCGAATTCATCTCGGGTAGCTATGCAAAGCAAATCTAATTATTAGCATCGGTAGTAAGGTTATTCGTGTGAAAAACAAGCTGTCTCTGTCTAAAATATGGACCATATTGGGCAGATACTAAAGTCACAAAGTTAAGACAGTTAATAAATTAATAGTTTAAAAACACTAGAAAAACACGCTTAGTCCATTACGTGGCCTTTCTCACAAGTGCAAACACGACTATGATACGATATTCCACCATGTAATGCCAGTGCCTATCTTCCGGCGTCATCATCAGACCTTGAAACCTAATCGTTGTCCAAAGTTCATGACAAGACTTTTCTAAGAAATCTAAAATAGATATGATACGATTTTCCATCATGAAGTTCCAGCTCAAATCTTCCGGCTCCATCATCAGATCAGTTCGACAGTACCATATTATTATTATATATTATTAGTACTGTACCTATACTGTACCAGCCTTTTTAATAGTCCACTGCAGGACGTAGGCCTACCCACGAAGAGCGATTGGGCCATATCCACCACACTGGCCCGGGTGTGGGTTGATGGATTCACATACGCCATCATTCTACAGACGCATGCATGTTGCCTCACGATGTTTTTCTTCACCGAAAAGCCAGTGGTGTTAAATTTCGTACATAAATTCCAAAGAACTCATTGGTACGGGACCGGGATTTGAACGCATGACCTCACGATTGTAAGGCGGGTGTCACTACCTCTAGGCCACCACAGCTATTATATATTACTAGCGGACCCGGCGAACTTCGTTTCGCTTTCCGTAAGAACCTTGTACAGAGTATAATATTAGAAAACTACAAAAAAAAAATAAGCCAAATCAGTCAAGCCGTTTTCATGTTATGTCATGACAACGGAAAACGGGTTTCATTTTTATATATATAGATTAGTACAGCTGCCAATTTTCATTACGCTACGACCCTTGGAAGATGGTTAAATTAGTTACCTTAGATTCTATTACATAGTTACCTACATACAGATCGACCTAATAAAAGCGTGCTAAAAAGTAGTTCCAATATGTGCAAAGTTCCTGGAGCGCAACGGATTATGAACTAAAAACTCTAGCACCACAAATTTTCACTATAGCATAAAAATTTTGGGAGGCGAGCGCTATTAAAATTAAAACTACGCTTATGTTATGGAGTGAGCTTTCTGGATTGTTATTTATTCTATGTCAATAGTGCCTTGTAAACCTACCTTTTAAATTCAAACGAGCTCCTACATTTTCATTCTTTATCGTTCTACGAAACTTGTCCGGAATTCCACTTTCTCGTTGAAGTTGAGAGCATTTAAAGATAATAGGGCTGCCAATATTATGGCATAGCATTTTTGGTTTTGTTTAAGAATAGAGCTAATAATGTTGACTTATTATTAGTTTGTATAAAGACTCCGTACTATGTATTATGACATCAAATCAGTCCTTTCGTTGAGAAAATACTACATCACACAAAGAAATATGTATATACCTATTTCTATGTGTGATGTAGTATTTTTGACCGACGAACGGACGGAGGAGGTACTCAATTCGACGCGTATATTTGTAAACTTAGACGTCAAATTGACATCCCTCATTTTAGTTTGGGGAAAAAATAGAGTAGATTTGTTTACTAAAGAGTTTTACATTGTACCATAATAGATACCCTTCGGCATGTTTAACTCATTTATCATTCATTACAAATAAACGGTGTAAGTTTTTCTTTTTTACTCCATTATGGAAACGAAGAAAAGTAAAAGAAGACCTATAGAAGAGTTCTTGCAAACTCAATATTTTTTATATCGCAAATAATTCCACGCTTATTCACAGTTTAGCCGCCTGATGGTAAGCGACGCGGTGGTCAAAGATTAAAGCACGCAGACTATTCACTCTTACTTTCAAAAGCTTCGGAAGAATTCACATTTTAACATCTCCATAATCAAGAATAATAAATAATAGCGCGGAGGACTGATGTGACTGATGGGGTCGAAAAGTTCTCGAGTGGAGACCACGCACTGGCAAGCGTAGCGTAAGACGCCCATCCACAAGGTGGACAGATGACCTCGTTAAGATCGCAGGATCGCGCTGGATGCAAGCCGCTACCAACCGGTCATATTGGAGATCTATAAGGAAGGCCTATGTCCAGCAGTGGACGTCCTATGGCTGATGGATGGATAGATGATAAACAAGAAAGCCAGCAGTTTGTCCCTTCCCTGGTCGTACAAAACGTTTAATCGTTCTGACAAATCCAACTTTTAACTTTACCTGCTCGCCTTCTTCCTTTTTTGTTTTGTTATTTAAGGGGCGGTCGTGTATAAAATATCTAACCAAAATCAAGATTTTTAAAAAGTAGTAGCTAAAGTATTGGCAAATCACATAAAACAGGTAAAAGTTGAGTTGATAATATTATTATTAATATTTAGGGTTCCGTACCTCAAACGGAAAAACGGAACCCTTATTGGATCACTTTGTTGTCCGTCTGTCAGTCTGTGTCTATGACAAGACTCTTTATCTCGTTATCTCGGGAACGCGTAAAGATATCGAGTTGAAATTTAAATTGTATACGTATATCTATGGTCTCTTGCAGTTGTGTAAAACAAAAACTTCTCAGTTATCGTTTAAAAAAGTTAGAGCCGTTTATGTCGTAACAAACCGCATATTTTGACACTCACAAAAATTAAATCCTACAGAGTACTTCCCGTTGAAATTTGACAAGAAGCATTGTCTCAGAGTACACATATAGGAATAAATTTAAAAACTGTACACTTTTATTTAAATCACTAATAGGGCCTCAGCCCTATTTTTTGTTTCAAAAATTGTAATTCCTTAATTTGTAAATTCACAAAATATGGGTTCAAAATTCAAAGTGAGTAAATCGTATCATGTAAGGTATCATATATAGAGAGCTTCATTAGCAAATGCTAAAAAAGGTTTTAAATTGTTTTAACAATATGGAGTTTTCGACGTATGACGAGAAAAGTAAAAAAAAAAAACTTTTTTATCGATCATTATGGTGTTCTTAGAGATTTTGACTACTTACTTCCCAATTTTGTGAAATTTTCTGGATTTGTACGGAACCCTCGGTCTGCGAGCCTGACTCGCACATGTCCGGTTTTTTATTGTTAATTTCAACATACGAAGACGCGCTCCACTCGTCCTCTCGCCGTCTCACTTTGTTCGTGGAGCGCGCCTACGCTCGATACGCTCTTAACGATCTCCACTTATTATCGCTGCCCATTTCGTCACGGGAGTTCTTACGCTACGTTTGCCAATTTGTGGCTTCCACTCTATAGAGCAGACCACTCCGCCCTGGCGGTTATCAGTTGCTCTACAAATTTTCCCGGCTCACCGCCAGTTTAGCACTGCGCATTTACCCTAGATTTATCTGGGATTTTATGGTGGAAAGGAGGTAAAATTCAAGTGTTCTCATTCTCATTCTCATTTGAAGTAAGAGCGATAAGTCCTGCACTGACGTCCCGCATGGGGTGTTTTGTGAATTCAAGTGTCAACTTCGATCAAGAATCAAGTGGGTTCGATCCCCACCCAGGGAAAGTATTTATGTAATGAACATAAGTGACACTCTGTGTCTGGGTGTTATTTAGTTGCTATATATATATAAGTATGTATTTAAAAATATGTATAATTGTATATGTAGTATATCAGTATCTGGCAGCCATATCACAAGCTTTGCTTAGTTTGGGGTCAGAGGCCGTGTGTAAGATGTACCCAAATATTTATATATTATATAACTCTAATATTTTGTGTGCTTAATTGCCAGTCAATGTACACTTCAGATGTTCGACGACTACGACACAGTTTCGCTAGGTATTTTTTATTAATTTAGTTGATCATTTATAATAGTAAAAATCAGTAAAAAAAACTTTAATCATACTTTTATAAAACTTTCATAGATATAGATTTTAAAACTGACAACATTGACGAAGTGAATTTGTTCAAAACATTTTATAAATCAATACGGAGACAAAATTGTTCGATATCCTCAGTAAAGTGTGTCTAGACTACCTCGTTTCCGTCCACCTACAGATTTTACTATCCTCCGACTATCGTATAAAAGTCACATTTTACAGTTCACTTGCTTTTTACGACAATGGCACAGGATTTTCTACGCCGTAAGGAAAAAGATTGTCTTTTGTAATTTCACAGGATTTTCCTCTGAAAAATATAATTGGAGCAGGTGTACGACTGTGAAATCTCAGCGTCTTTGAGTTATTTACAAAACAGGTTATCGAAAAGATTTTAAGCTCGATGATAAATGAGCGGTTTTAAAGGTTTGACGCGCGTGTCGGTGTGTTTGTCGGTGGTAGCATAGTTTCAGTTTTTTTTCCTATTTTATTATAGTATTTTAAGCCCACTTTGATACAACATGCATTTTGATAAGTAGACCGTTAAGAATTCTGCTAAGATTTTACTATTAATATTACACTTGTGATTTACTTTGTGTAAAGTCATTGCTATTATGTATTTCAATGTATGTACTGTATTGTATACACCACCGACCATACTCCTATTTTTATAATAATTCCAGTCCATCCAAAGGTTGCCTGGTAGAAATCGCCAAAGGCGATAAGGCCGCCATTGTACAGCATATTGTATATTGTATAGTTTCTGTACTGTGTTTCTGTGTACAATAAAGATATATTTATTTATTTATTTATTTAAAGCCGTGGTGGCCTAGAGGTAGTGACACCCGCCTTGCAATCGTGAGGTCGTGGGTTCAAATCCCAGTCCCGTACCAATGAGTTCTTTGGAATTTATGTACGGAATTTCATACCACTGGCTTTTCGGTGAAGGAAAACATCGTGAGGCAACCTGCATACGTCCGTAGAAGAAATTCGATGGCGTATGCAAATCCACCAACCCGCACTGGGCCAGCGTGGTGGATATGGCCCAATCACCCTTCGTGGGTAGGCCTACGTCCTGCAGTGGACTATTAAAAGGCTGATACAGTACAGTATACAGATTTACTTTATGAAAGTACCTTAAAATGTATTTTATATTTTAATTAGAAAATAATCGGTTTATGTATTTTACCCTAAATTCAACAGACACGAAAGACGGAATTTTGAGTGACGCCCGACGAAGTTTACACCCGTTTGAGATTCTAAATATCAATCTAATTCAACGTGAATTCGGCCAAAACAAAAGACCATGACTAACAATGCTCTCTGATAGACAGCCCTAAAATCCAAATCCCTATCAACACTAAAATCCAAAGCGCAAAATCTCAAGACGGAACAAATGGGCACACCTTGCTTGTTATTCGAGTTGGGCCCCAAGTTTAGAACTATCCGTGAATTATGATCCTTGTTCTATTGTTCAGGTGCCATCTCGTACATCTTTGTCACTTTACACGCTGGAGTTTTGAGGATCATTGGACACAAGTTTTGGAACAGGAATTTACTTTACTTTCTGCTTTTGTTGGTGTTAGTTTGTATTCTCGAACACAAAATCACTTCATTTAATTTGACATTTCATGGAGTGAAATCCGGATATAATTTTTTTTTCAAAATGTCATAATTTTTCAACTGAATTCTCAGAAATATATAAACATAAGTTATAAAAAAAATGAACACGCTTAGGATTCGGGTATTGCGACGTTTCGCCCCGCAAGTCATCAATTTTTTTTTTATAAATGCAATGTCATCGGTCTTTGATAGGTGTGCAAAGTTTAAAGAAAATTTGATCGCTTAAAAAAGGTCAAAATCGAGCTCAAAGGGGTCGGTTACAAGCAAGCAAGCAAACATACAGAGGTGAAACTAATAAAAGCGTGTTAAAAAAAGTTCTCAAATCGTCTTTATAGACGATAAAACAAACATAAGTTTGTTTTGTTCAGTTTCTATCAGATTATGCGCTAAGTATTTATTACATATATATTGGAGCTAGTTTATTTGTTCCAAAAAGACGCTTAGGCTAAATTAAGTACGCTGCACTCTGCACTAGGTCTCCTAGGAGGAGCCTGTGTTGCAGAGTACAGTTTCAAACTTTATCATTTTTTAATCCTACATTTTACATGAGGTATTTAATATTTTATGTACATCTAAATTTTGTGTTCTCTCTTACAATACCTACTGTAGTAGTGTGTGTGTGTGTGTGTTTGTGGGTGTGTGTGTGTGTGTTTTCAAATGTATCAACTGTTTTTTGGCCACTCATCACTTCATCGTCTCCAGTAACCTCTCCGTCTTGTCGTAATCCATAGACAACAAAAAAAATGTTGTTTATCATAATAATCGGCCAAGTGCGAGTCGGACTCGCGCACTTAGGGTCCGTACCGTATGGTAACCCCTTAATAGATTTTATTTTAAATATTTATTTTTGAAGGAAATATAAAACTTATTATTTTATGAATATTTCTAGCATCTTCCTGTTGCCATCACTAATATCGAGCAAAAAATCATTTTAAGTAAATGTTTAAGTTTCAAGCATCTACCTATCACCGTTATTAATAGCGAGCGAAAAACGTCTTAAAATTTAGATATGTTGTATATGGGCCCCCCTTAAATTATTTTAATATAATTATTTATTTGTAAATTAAATATTTAACTGAATATTTTGTGAAAATTTCAAGGATCTACCTATCACTTATTAATAACGAGAGAAAAACGGCTAAAAATTTAGGTTTCTTGTATGGGAAGTAACCCCCTTATATTTTTTTTCTATTTTTATTATTAGTTGTTATAGCGGCTACAGAAATACATCATCTGTGAAAAATCGTCAACGTTCTAGGTGTAACCATTTCTTAGATACAGTCAGGTGACAGGCAGACAGACAGACGGACGGCGGAGTCTTAGTAATAGGGACCCATTTTTACCCTTTGGGTACGGAACCCTAAAAATGGCAGTGTAGTTATGTCACAAAACAAAATAATTTATCTTATTAACAATTTTCCACGGGCTTATAAATAATGCCTTGTACAAGAACTAATAAAGCAGATAAATTTCATTTCATAAACTAACTTAAATTTCATTTCATAAAATGGAATGTTATGTGAATGGAAAATGTGGATGTTAATTGTTATGGGCACTAAATTATAAATCTTGTAATTAATAAATATTGTAATTAATGTTTAAAATGAATGACTCAATTGTATTTAATTTTTTATGATTTATGGATAATTATTGTCTGAATGAAAATGATAAATAAAATAAAATAACATAAATTTAATTTCATAAAATAACTTAAATCTCATTTCATAAAATAACTTAGTTTTGTAGCAAACTCGTGGATGCGTTATTATACAAACAAATATTGTTTTGAAGTCACTAGTCTCTACTCTTAAAACTTCAAAACAATATTCTACTCCTCGAGCAAATCTGTTGAAATTAAGCTAAGAGTATAAAGCTAGCATACAGTATCAGACTAGTATAATTTCATCTCTAGATGAGACTTTTCAGACAATGCTACGCACTTTGCAATAAATGCACTATTTTTGAACCAAAATTGTTCACCGACTTCTTGAAAAGAGGGTGTTTCTTGACTAATCCGTTGGTACAGTTTTTATTATTATACTGTTATACCTGATTTTTCTGCTGTTTGTGGGTCAATTTCGTGTGATTATTTTTTAGTCGGTAAATATTTTTGCAAGATGCACCAGTGAACCATCTGTACTGTACTGTATTGTATCAGCCTTTTAATAGTCCACTGCAGGACGTAGGCCTACCCACGAAGGGTGATTGGACCATATCCACCACGCTGGCCCAGTGCGGGTTGGTGGATGCACAAACGCCATCGAATTTCTTCTACGGACGTACGCAGGTTGCCTCACGATGTTTTCCTTCACCGAAAAGCCAGTGGTGTGAAATTCCGTACATAAATTCCAAAGAACTCATCGGTACGGGACCGGGATCTTCTTCTTCGTGTCGATGATCCAAATAATATTAGAGTGAGAATTTATAAGGTTTTTCCCAGTGCCTTGCCACTGCCACTCCGCGAGGGGAGGCATCGTAAAGATCCCGAAGTGTGCAGGTATTTGGGCAGTTAGGGCATGAGAGAAGATGGGACCGGGATTTGAACCCACGACCTCACGATTGTAAGGCGGGTGTCACTACCTCTAGGCCACCGCGGCTTATAGTGAACCATGCAGTGAACCAAAGGCGAAATGAGATATGATATGAGATAATATTAAAAAAAAAACTGCAAGCGGTCACAGAATATAAAGACATTTTAATATTATGTGTAATGAGTGCTTTCATGATTTCTGAACCTTAGCATACATTCCGTCCCAATGTTGTCAGAATTAAAAAAATATTTTTCGCAAAAAAATGGGAAAACCGACTTCCATCGTGCACGAATTCGAATAGATAGTTCGCTCGAATTGATATACCTTTACAACTTTCACATTAAAGTTGATTTTTCGAAAATGGTCCAGCTGATTTACCGCCTCGGAAATATACCCTTTCGAACTAAAAAAAAATTGATACGGTTCACAATTGGCGAAAATATCGAAGACCATACACAAAAAAAATACAGACAGACGAACATAAACCTCCTCCTTTTCTGAAGTCGGTTAAAAATCACACCACGTTACATCATCACATTAAGCATTATTATATAACTCAGTCTGAACAGGGTTCATAAGGTATAACTCATCTGGTTAGTTCCTTTTCGGAAGTCGTTTAAAAAATCACATCATGTTACATCACATTAAGCATTATTATAACTCAGTGTGAACAGTGTTCATAAGGTATAACTCATCAGTTTAGTTCCTTTTCGGAAGTCGTTTAAAAAATCACATCACGTTACATCACATTAAGCATTACTATAACACAGTCTAAACAGTGTTCGTAAGGTATAACTCATCTGTTTAGTTCCTTTTCGGAAGTCGTTTAAAAAATCACATCACGTTACATCACATTAAGCATTATTATAACTCAGTCTGAACAGTGTTCATAAGGTATAACTCATCTGTTTAGTTTGAAGCTGAGCTGTTTACTCTAAGACAACTTTGCTAATTGTTATGTTGGCAGAGCCGAACTTTGTTATAGTTGGATAATATAATTAGTTGGTACCATAGATTTCACGAGATGGGATATGTTGTCTCGATCCTTCGACACTTATAATCACTATATGCATATTTTTAGGGTTCCGTACCTCAAAAAAAAAACGGAACCCTTATAGGATCACTTTGTTGTCCGTCTGTCCGTCTGTATGTATCTCAAGACTCTTTATCTCGGGAACGCGTAAAGATATCGAGTTAATATATGTGTCGAGTGAAATTTAAACTGTATACGTATATCTATGCTCTCTTGGAGTCGTGTAAAAAAAAACTTCTCAGTTATCGTTTAATAAGGTTAGAGCCGTTTATGTCGCAAAAAACACATATTTCGCACTTACAAAAATCAAAACTTACGGGGTAGTTCCCGTTGACATAGAACTATGAAATTTGGCGAGAAACATTGTCTCAGAGTACAAATATAGGAATAAATCTGAAAATTGTACATTTTCATTTAAGTCACAAAAAATAGGGCCTCAAAATTCACAAAAATGGGTTCAAAATTCAAAGTGAGTAAATGGTATCATGTAAGGTATCATATAAAAGAACTTCATTAGCACATGCTAAAACAGGTTTTTAATTATATTAACAACGTGTTTGTACGGAACCCTCGATGTGCGACCCTGACTCGCACTTGTCCGGTTTTTGTGTATCTATCTGCCTGTCTGTTTATGCGCTTAGAAACTTAGAACTCAAAGGATTTTGAATATCTTTTGGTATATTCCACACAGTTTGCACAGCTGACACAGTTTTCCAAAGATCTGTCCATACTTTGAACAGTTTGCAGTCTGCGCTGATCTATGAAAAATTTTGTCAGCAGGCCAATCGCGTTAATTTTAAACAGCTGCGTTCCAACTGTAACTCAGTTAAAGTTCGGTTGCAATTGTAGTTAAGTTTCGATTCAGCTTCAAGGAATTAGGTATTGCGCTAAACATCATACACCAACCGTTCATTTGACACCGTTTTCGTTCCAACTCTGATCGAGTTGCGTTTCAAGTTTGGTCAGAATCATTAGTGCGATACTAAAATAGACAAAATGTTGAAGTTCGGTTAAAGTTCAATTGAAGTTCAGCTGTAATTTTTAGTGCGATTGGCCGGCAGGAATGAAAGTAAAACCTACTTACTTAGCATATATCTCTTGGTTTGCTCGACATAAGTATCATGTATTCAATAAAGGTCGTATAAGCCGGGTGGCTAGCCCTGGTGTCAAAGTTTTCAAGCCATATGAAGGCTTTTGACAGCTATTAATATATACTACGGGACTAATCGCGCACTAAAATTACGAGATAAATAAATACCTCCTAATTTCGACGTTTTGACCGAGTTGCATCGACCGTGGTCACGGGTAGTCTACCCGTTAGTCTACCCGTGACCACGGTCGATGCAACTCGGCCGATCGCTATTAGTCCCGTAGTATATAATAATAATGTGTTCAAATCGGGAAAGCTTAAAAACAACAAAACTTTTGACAGCTAATCTGTAATAATAACTGTTACTTAATTATTTACACGAATTTAACGTGTTATCCCAGACACGGTGGCGTACAGTTGTAAATGCCACTTGCGATCACTCATCCGAAGACTGACCATGCCGAGCGTTGCCCAAATTCAGTGATCGCTGACAAACAACAACTACGCTATGAGCGCCGGGTAAAGACATGGGCTCTCTTTTGACCTCTATGGTTGGTACAGTTGGCGCGGGATGGTCGCAAAACTTGCTATGGATTTATCTTAGTTTCGTTCAGGTGTTATTGTTGGGATTTGGTTTGTGTTGATTGAAGATGGATGTGGCACCGGGGATATAAGTAGCAAGTTTTGTTTTTGTGGAATAAGAGTCCGAAAAAATTATTGTTCGACTATGTATAAATAAGTACCTACAGAGATATTAAAAATGTATATTGTGTGAAGAATTGCAATTGGACAATATTACAGCACATAATGCACAAAACACCCCATGCGGGACGTCAGTGCAGGACTTATCGCCCCTACCTCAAATTAGAATTATTACGGTACAATACAATACAAGAACACTTTATTGACACCACAAAAAATAAAACATAACAGAAGAAGAATGGTACAATAGACGGTCTTACTCGTATCACTAAAAGCGATTTCTTCCAGACGCTCTCTATTTAAAACTTAGATACAATTTATTTTATTATTTTATACTACGGGACTAATTAAATAAAAAATTATCGAATTATCATCTCGAGTTTCGTCTAAAAACAAACGACGCGCGATTTTAGACTCTATATGTATACTGCAGACATTATTGTAAAATACCTAAGAGTTTTCTGTTGGAGCGTCTTAAGTTTCACAGTTAACAGTAAAAATAATCAGAAAACATATCAAATCTTCAAATAAATATACGAGTAGTAATATGTACGATTTTATTTTTCAAATTTATCTTTCATTTTCAATATTCTGTTTTACAGTGTTTGTGTAACAGGGGAAGCTTTATAATTATGTTTAAACATTGAAAAATTGGACGCGAACGCTTTGTACGCAGAAATGCCAGCGGAAATAGAAAATTAAAGAGGTGACAGCTGATACGCTTGGTTAATATAAAATCTGCTCAAAGAGTTTATTCTTAGTTTATATTTAGCATATTAATTAAGTACCTACGTAGGTAAAGGTAACTTAAAATTATAAAAAGTATTAGATTTAATTTTTAAAACGAAGGTTTGTGCTGCTCAGAGGTACAAAATGATCACAGCGTAGCAAGATAAACACAATTGGGATCCTTAGACCATTTGCTAAAATAAAATAAATTTTACATTATAAATAGCTTAGAGTTTAAAGACAATTTTTCTTTCTCAATCCGAAGTTCCAATCTGTTCTTAAAATAATGTTTTTGTTCTTCTTAAGACTTACAACCTTCGGCAATCTGTTCTAATAGTACCTAAACCACAGTGTTATTGAGGATATGGTGTGCAGTACCTATTAATTTGTGATGATGTTTTATAACGACTGATATCCCAAGTATAAATCTGTCTAGGTATGTATCCAGATAAAAAAACAAGAATCCACCCACCTAAAAAATATACATATATACATTTACAAATATAAATTATAAAGAAATTTATATTCGTAAAAATACGTAGAACGTAGGAGTTATGACGTAGGTACTGCGCAATTAAGAACTATGATCTTGTCCATTAACCTAGCTCGAAGCCTTAAGGGTATCTTTAACAAAAAGACCTAAAAAATAACAAGAGCTCCTCCGGGCAAAGTAAAAGTCAATCTTATTAAAACTAGTTCCCAGGCATCTCAGAAAATATTTTCTTCAAGCGAAGTCACGTAGCTCCAACTTATTGCTTAGTTTTTTATAGCAATTTGTAATTGCTAAACGAGAAAAAGCTTTGTTTTGCTTTCTTCTTACATATCATTAAGCTCAGGGTCTCGCTTTTTTTATTATTCAATAAAAAGGACAGTGCCTCAATTAAATGATTAGTTATATTATTTGACGAGGGCCCTGATTCGGTATTGAAACAATGTAACGTAAGATGCCTAAATATACATTTTTTATTTCCGCGGATTGCGTTTGGGATACTGATTGTTTATCATAAAATTAATTGGAAAAATAAATATCGTTTAACAAGAATTCATCAAAAATAAATTGAAACTTTTAGCTACGCGCGTGGTTTCGTGGAAATTCACAATGCCGGTTTTGATATAATATAATTATTTTTTGCAAAAAAGTGCAACACTAACTTCCACCGTGTATGGAATTCGAAAAATTGGCACGAATCGATGTGACATCTATGGGCATTATTGGTGATTTATCAAAAACGGCTGAGCCAATTTCGATAAAATTTGAATGAATGAATTGACTTGTCTATGAAACTAGGTAAAGTACAGATGTTATACAATATACATATAAAGTACTCTAGGTTCTACCTCTAGAGGTTTGTAGACTAACAACTTAGACTAATATTATTCTAGAATAATTACATTTTACATAAGTGTTATAATCATGAAAACATTTAAAAGATATATAATATTTAAATGGAACCTCGGAAATATACCCTTTTGAACTAAAAAAGATTTTTTTGTATCTGTTCACAACTGGCAAAAATAACGATGAACATACACAAAAAAAACATACAGACGAACATAGTACCTCCTCCTTTTTAGAAGTCGGTAAAAATAACACAAAAACCCACAAAACAATATTTTCGCAGTGTAAATGTCGTAGAGTTCAAATATGTACACGAGAAGCCGTGGGACTGCCAGCACGTATTAAAATTTCTCCTAAGTAAGCAAGAAAAATTTGTATAGGCATCTCTTGAGACTTTACGAAATTTCCTATTAAGGAGTTGGGACTCAGTTTTAATTATTTACCAAGTTTATAAGCCTACTTGATTGTCGACTACCTAAATAAGGGTTTTTGTTTGCAATACATACATACAAATAATGCTTACAATCGCGAGGTCATGTAGTCAAATTTAGGTCTTCTACAAATGAGTTCTTTGGAATTTTTGCACGGAAATTCACACCACTGGCTTTTTAGTGAAGAAAAACGTGAGGCAACCTGCGTACGTCCAAGGATTCCATGGCGTACCTTATGTGAATCCACCAACCCGCTCTGGGCCAGCGTGGTGGTTATCACCCAATCACCTTTCTTGGATAGGCCTTCGGCCTGCAGTGGACTATTAAAAAGGCTGGTACACCACTGTACAGGCTATATATTCCGCGTGACGTCACAACTACTCTATACTTTTCATACCTATAAAAGTGACGTCATGTGTCTGTAATTCGATAGCGTGTGTGAATCCACTAACCTCCACGGAGCTATGACCTCCGTGGCTGATATGACTTCAACGATTTTTGTATGTTCAGCAGTGAACTTTAAAAAATCTGGTACAGTGCAATTTAAAAATGTGGTTTTATTTTGGCGGTCTTTCTTTTACAAATCTTTTCAAAATGTCCCACATTATCTCTTAGAGTAATTTTAGTAAAATTTATTTATTATACTCTATACTGACGATATTTTAAATAAAACTTGATTTATCATTGATTTTATTGTATATTTTAAATCATAACATTTTTTACATGTGTAATTAAATTAAACCCAATTATATGTTACATTAGCATCCATAATAGTGAAAAACGTCGATAAATACTATCGTTACATTATTATAAGTATATAATTAATATCATAACATTATTTGCATGTGTACATACTTGATCTTAAATAATAGTAAGTAAATGAAATCCAATTTCTCACCTTCAACTACTCATTCGATTTCATTACAACATTGTTTGAAAATCGATTTTTTCCACCACTCTAAAAATGTCAATATTCTACTGTCGTAGAGATTAAGTTAAATTTTATAGAGTATAGGTACTTTAATCTTTTAATAACTGACGCTCTCAAAAAGTTTCTTAAATGCTGAGAAAAATCTAAAAATTTTTTTTTTTTTTATTACTAGTTTTAATAAAAAAAAAACTTCTCAATTGACAATAGTCCAGAAAAATTAGCCATAAAACGTTTACATTTTCTTTTGTTAGGAAACTAATTAGCATGACCAAAAAAGCTTATTCACCACTAATTACGAAACTCAATTACTACGAGTAAAACAGACGAAAACAAATGTCCTGTTAGGTTACCAAAAAGTAGATAATAATTATAGTGACAGGGTAGCGGCCTTGAATTCTGGCCACTACCCTTAAGGACTCTGTAATTGGGATTAAATTAGTTTGTAAGTTTGTTAGTAGTTTGGAATACAAAGCGGTTTGAAAACGTGTTATATCAATTTACAAAGAATTCGAACACAAATCTAAATAGAACTGTCTCTGAATTTGTTGTTACTATATGTAGACACATATTTTTTACTCTACATGGTATAGAACTATTTGACATTGAGTTAGATTTCGTGTAGTTTCAACAAACAACAACACTAATGGAAGATCCGAAGTCCATTCGAGTAGTATTTAAATCGTGATCTATGCAAGACTGCATCTCTGACTAAAACCAAATAAATAAATAAATATTGGGGGACATCTTACACACGGTCTCTGACCCCAAACTAAGCAAAGCTTGTGATATGGCTGCCAGAGACTGATATACTACATATTAAATACATACTTTATAAAGTATGTATTTTATATGTAGTATATAAATATAGATAGTAACTAAATACACCTAGACACAGAGCAAACACCCATGTTCATCACATAAATATTTGCCCTGGGTGAGATCGAACCCACGCCTCTTTAATCCAGAAGTCAGGTTCACTAACCACTGAGCCACCGAGGCAGTAATTATTGTTTTGTGTCCTAAACACTCTACAAAACTAAAATATTATTGTCTCAGTAGCGCTAATTTATTAATCGGTTTTATTTTACTTCACCTGCCCGTTTTTGGGTCAAATGTAGTAATTAAAATTTGACCCTCTTCCCGTGGACAGATTTATATGATTTAATACACTTTAATTTTGATGACAATACATTTTTTTGTATTCAGTATTGACGTAAATACAAGATGGCCACCGCCACAATATGGCGGATTACATTTTTTTACACAACCCCTTCAATATGGGTATGAAACGAAAGGTCTTTTCACGTAGAACACAGTTTGTAGTAACAAAATAAAAACACAAACATAAATTGGTAAAAAAAAAACCGGACAACTGCAAATCAGGCTCGCACATCGAGGGTTCCGTACAAATCTAGAAAATTTCACAAAATTGGGAAGTAAGTTGTTAAAATCTCTATACTATAACCATCGAGAAAAAAAAATTTTTTTCACCATTCTCGTCTTACGTTGAAACTTACACATTGTTAAAATAATTAAAAACCTGTTTTAGCATGTGATAGGTACTCACTTTGAATTTTGAACCCATATTTTGTGAATTTTTATTATTATTATTTATTGTGATTTAAATAAAAATGTACAGTTTTCAGATTTATTCCAATATGTGACACTGAGACAATGCTTCTCGTCAAATTCAACCAACTAAAGCCAATGTCAACGGGAAGTAGCCTGTAGGTTTTGATTTTTATGAGTTGTGAAATATGCGTTTTTTTACGACATAAACGGCTCTAACTTTTTTAAACGATAACTGAGAAGATTTTCTTTTACACAACTGCAAGAAACCATAGATATACGTAAACAGTTTAAATTTCAACTCGATATCTCTACGCGTTCCCGAGATAAAGAGTCTTGACATACACACTTACAACAGACAGACATACGGACCGACGGACAACAAAATGATCCTATAAGGGTTCCGTTTTTTCCGTTTGAGGTACGAAACCCTAAAAATAAAATTGAACGATTTTATGTACTAAAAGACAAAAAAAAAATCATGGGGCGAAACGTAGGTACGTAATGAAATCTTCTTGGATAATGCCCCACGATTTTATTTTTGAGTCATTATTTATATTGCTTTTAGTACATAAATCCATTCAATTAAAAAAATATTTTTTCCATTTCTTTTTTTGTTTTAATTTAAATTTGTTTTATTAGCGCTCTTAGCGTAGTTAGACTCTGTGTTTGTCAGCGATTACTGATGTTAAAAGCAACGTTCTGCACGGTCAGTCTTAATTCAAATGGGTGACCGCGGGTTGGGTTTGCAACTGAGCGCTTTCGAAGCTTTTAATTTATAAGCCCAAGTTTTTTTAACCATCTAGCCATGTAAGAGATCTTCAGGCGGCATTAAAACTAAGATTAAAAAATAAGAATCAATTTTTACTATGTCTATGATGCTTTTATTTAATATTATATTTAATTTTAATTTTATATCAGTTATTTTTAATTTTCAAGAATATTAGTATTTAAATATGAACATGTAACATAATTTTAGTATGGCAATGTTTATACCAATGATATGATTTTTTTAATGTTTTATTTCATTTCAATTAATTTTTAATTTTATTAGCAATTAAATATGAAAATGTAATGTAAATATTCAAATATCCTAATTTTGATCTAACTAAACATTTTATTTCAAATATTGTATAGACATATATGGGAAGGATATCCACCAAAATACAGGTGTCGTACCTAGTCTGGTGGCCATGGCTGAATCTTTCTACGATTGTACCTATATAATTATTTTAATTTATTTATTTAAACCTTACACCAGTGCTAACTATCCGGCCTATACGAACTCACTTATTTACTATTAGTTTATTTTATTCCGGTCACAGAAATTCGCTTCATCGATCATTTTGCGTCCTTTATTTTAGTGGAACCATTTTTCAACCTCCTCCGCGTCGTGGGTGAGAAATGACTCGGTGGAGAACTATCAAACTTGAGTTAGTTGAAAGTGTTTCGCCGCGAATCGTATCGATTCTTTCCGTGTTTCGAGTTTCGATATATTACTTTTGTTTATATCTTTGTACTTTACAATTTCTTTATTCTTTTCGAAGATTCTGGTGTAAAGTTAAGAATATCTTCAGAAGAAATTTTTCAATTTAGTCTATACTTCTTCTATGTTATTACTATATACTACGGGACTAATCGCGCACTAAAATTACGAGATAAATAAATACCTCATCATCCCGACGTTTCGGCTGAGTTGCATCGACCGTGGTCACGGGTAGACCCGTGTGAGTACCCGTGACCACGGTCGATGTAACTCGGGACTTGCAACACGGGACTAATCACGCTCTAAATTACGAGATAAATAAATACCTCATCATCCCGACGTTTCGGCCGAGTTGCATCGACCGTGGTCACGGTTAGACCCGTGTGAGTACCCGTGACCACGGTCGATGCAACTCGGGACTTGCAACACGGGACTAATCGCGCACTAAATTACGAGATAAATAAATACCTCATCATCCCGACGTTTCGACCGAGTTGCACCGAGTTGCATCGACCGTGGTCACGGGTACTCACACGGGTCTATATAGTAATAATGTGTTCAAATCGTGAAAGTTTAAAAACAACACTTTTTCTAAGATTTGTGGTAGGGTGGCTTTTTTGCCAAGGATGAAATTTGTTAGAGTTCGTGCAAAATGAGAAGCGTCGTAAGAATTGAGGTCGCCCGTGTGCCATTTTACATTTTTTTACGTTGACAACACTGTTCTATCATTGCTAGTATAACTAAAAGTATTCAATACTTGATAGACACCAATTTGGTTTTCATCAGTACTCGCGTCTACCAACCAAGTACCGACTACCAAGTACTCGATACCTTGGCTGCTGATTAAAATCTTATTGTTAGTTCACCGTTACGTCACGACGGTTCTCTTTTGCTCACATTCTAATGCGCATATATAAGAAAAAAAAACATTAATGTATTAATCAAATGTTACTCATCATTTTGGTGATAACGAACAGATTTTTGGTGAAAGTAAACCCTATCCAACAAAGACATGTTCATGTGAAACGTAGCCAAGACAAGACCACAGTTCGCACTTTCAAAAAGTTGTCAGATCTCATGTAGAGCCAAGCTTATAACACTACACGTCTTAACTCTACTATGTCGATACTTTCTTTTCATCACATCTATTCGAAAAGAACTACTTGGTTCGCTTTTAAGTGCGCCCAAAAGTGGTGTTTTCTATAAGGAACTTTATAAGTGCGACGAAATTATTTTTGCCGCGCACTTTTTGAATTTGGAACAAATAAGTGCGCCGGTATGATCTTTGCCGAGCACTTTTTGAATTTGGAAGTATTTGTAATGTTAGTGTTCAGCGCCATGAAAATGAATGAAAAGAATGTGAATACAACTTATAATTGGTTTTATTATTAGACACCATTTAATTTCAATTTAGTTGTTACTCTACGTTTTATTAAATAATAATATTACAATAAAATATGAGGCACTTTTTATTTTCTCATAGAGGTGATGAAAAGTAGAGTGTACCACTCGGGCGCAAAATATATTTTTGGCTCGGGCGAAGTAGTTTGAATCCCTCGCTACGTTCAGGATTCTACTAAAGGATCCCTCGGTACGTTCAGGATTCTAGAATCCCTCACTTTGCTCTAGATTCAAAAAAGCGCCCTCGCCGTAAAATTATTATTTTGCTCGCATATGATACAATCTACTATTGTGATTCTAATATCGTCGTGACTTTTTAAAGCCTTTGTATTTTAATCCCTGACTTAAACGACATAGCGTTATAACTACGACGTGTCTCTCTGTGTTTGTGTGTTTTTCTGGGTATTGCGGCGTTTTGCCCCGCAAGCGGTTCGGCCCGCGGGGCGAATCGCCCAAGTCTCTTTTTGAAGGTCCCCATTTACGTATGTAGGTAGGTACAAAATTCGAAAATTCGCTCGAATCGATGTAGGTAAGTCATTTTTAGGTTTATTGATTTTTCAAAAACTTCTCAACCTAATATCTCAGAGCAAATACTCGTAAAAAAATCAAGAGGGAACGTCGTTGAACAGTCAAGCGAAGCCGGTTTTTTATACATGTGTGAGTGCGTCACTGCTGCGCCGCCTTAGTTCGACTGACAAGCCAAGGCGTAGTCTCCTTGTACGTTGATGTGTGTATGATTGTCTTTACACGGCGAGGCGTAGTTTTGGTCGGCCTCACTTGTTTGTTCACAACATTCTCTCTTGATTTTTTATTTGCTCTGAGCCTAATATATTTTGATTAAAAAATGGGACTACTTTTTTTTGAGTTTTGACAAAAAAAGCAAATCAAAAGTTGTTGGTATTGGTGTACAGAATAAGCCCCTAAAAAGATGCTAATTGATTAGTAATCACCCCGAATATTAAACCAGCCTTGACAAAAAATAACTGTCCCACACAATTTTGTCGAAGTCAATGAACATAGGTAGGTATTTTGTGTGAAACGGAGTTTTACGTTGCAATTAATTTCACGTTTAGGCTCATACATAAACAAGTTTATTTGATGTGCTAAAGCCTACAAATTTACCCCTATATCCCCCACAATGGACAAGGCATGTTGACATTCGACACCGGAGAGTAATCTATCACCTCCAATCTACTGTTCAAACAACTCGCGTGGGGTTTGCAGAGTTTGTACTGCCTACTGGAGCCTAATATACAACAAGATCTGGGGTTTTATTCATCATCATTATCAGTCGTATGACGTGCACTGCTACACATAGGCTTTCCCTATGAGTTTCCAATAACCCCGGTTGGAACCCTGCATACAGCGCGTTCCTGTGGTCTTAACTATTTCGTCGGTCCACCTAGTCGGTGAACGTCTTACGCTGCGCTTGCCGGTGGCGGTGGTGCGTTTACTGCCTCATCGGCCATCAGTTTTCTAACTATATGCCCTGCCCACTGCCATTTCAACTTACTAATCTGCTGGTGTAAGTCGGTAACTTTGATTCGTCTGCGAATCTCGTCATTCCTGATTCAATCTCGCAGCGAGACTACAGCGTTTTATTATATGAAAGGCTTAAAGAAGTGATTATTTATATTTAAACTTTTTTGTTACGTACATTACACGTCATTAACGCATGAATGTACCTAAAAATTATTATTTTTCCCAAAAATTGCCAACTGTGTTTCAACCGTGTGCAGAATTCGAATAGTAATTTTGCCATTATAGTTGATTTTTCAAAAATGACTCAGCTGAATTCGATAAAATTTAAATAGATGGATGAAATATCTTTGAAGTATGATCTATCAAACAAAAAAAATTTACTATAATTGGACCACTCTGTAAAAAGTTATTCGTGGTTAAACCTAAAAAAAATATACTCGCCGACTTGTAAATCTCCTTCGTTTTGTCAGTTAAAAATACAATATTTTTCTTGTATAGGCTGAATCAGAATTCTTGGCGGCTGTGAAATCAGCTACAAGCCACGCAATGTCCAATACTTGAGCGGCTGTTATGTGAGCTTAAGCCAGGATTGGGTGTTACGCAACTTGTAGATAACTTAGACTGCCTCAGTGGCTCAGTGGTTAGTAACCCTAACTTCTGGGTCAAAGAGGCGTGAGTTCGATCCCTACCCAGGGCAACCATTTATGTGATGAACATAGGTGTTTGCTCTGTGTCTGGGTTTTATTTAGTTACTATCTATATAAGTATGTATTTAAAAATATTTATATGTAGTAGGTACCTATATCAGTCTCTGGCACCCATATCACAAGCTTTGCTTAGTTTGGGGTCAGAGGGCGTGTGTATTTATTATTTACTTATTTTCACTTTCACTGCGGAAAACATGCACGTCTGTGTTTTCGATTCTCACACCAAAGGGCGGCTACACGCTCCAGTTAAAAAAAAATATATTAAACAAAAAATTATGTTGTTTTATTCTTTCGCGATTTAAACACATTATTATTATGAACTACGAAACTAATCGCGCACTCAAATTACGAGACAAATAAACACCTCATCATCCTGACGTTTCGATCGAGTTGCATCGACCGTGGTCACGGGTAAACTTATGTTTGAAGTTTGAAGGTTGAGTCTACCCGTGACCACGGCCGATGCAACTCGGTCGAAACGTTGGAATGATGAGGTGGTTATATTTATCTCGTAATTTGAGTACGCGATTAGTCCCGTAGTACATAATAACAATGGATATTATGTTGTTTTTGTCACGCAGCAACGAAACGACGGATTAGTTTGATGTTCTTTTTTGCATGGACTTAAAACATGCGAGTGAAGTCACGGGTATAAGTTAATCACTAGTAAATAATTCCAGAAATATTTAAAAAATTACAGGTAAGTAACTAACTTCTCAAATATAATCCAAAGAGTTTAGTATAATATTATTCAGAATTTCGCTGTTCGTAGTCGTACAAGTATTAGAGCTTGTTACTTTATCCTTGTCATCCGTCATGCTCTGAGGCGAACCGACTTGTTTTGTAGCTGGAATATTTGAATGTCACATGTCGTCCTCTGTTTGAAACATCATTGATCAAATACATCAATAGCGTGGGCAGAGTACAGAGTGAGAGGTAGTGAACATTTTGTCTTCCTCTTTTGTACGGGTGCCAGCCAAAAGAGAGTGGTTTAGATCACTAGCTCTACTCATGACTTCTCATAGAATCTTTAAATTTATTCTTAGAAAAGAAGTAGCCTATGACATTTTTCAATCTTTGAACTGTACCCATGCCAAAAATCAAGCCAATCATTAACTGCGTGAAAATAACAAAGCAACAAACACTACCGAATTTATAATGTCACGCGATAGGCACCCGCAGTAATTGCGACGAGTTGTTTACATCTAAAGCGCGTAGTAACTATGGTATAAACTGGTTATTGTATTGGGTCGTCTTTTCTTTACTTTTTTTGGTGATTTTCTATTGAAGAACAATAGGGTTCGTTCGGGAACGTTCATGTTATTTATTTTGTCAAACATAATAGCGCAGATAATTCTAGAGACTTTGAGGGAACTTTAATTCATACATAGATAGAGCGTTGAGGTTTCAACTGAGTTATTCGTTTACTGTCGAAGCGAAAACATCTCGTGCTTAGTATAGTATCAGTGATTCTGAAGTGTGTTCAATTCTAGTTTGAGTGAATATCAGTGCAAGTGTGGAGTGTTATTGTGCGAAAAAATGGTGTCGTGTGTTTTGTGATTTTGTGAAGTAATTGCGTGCAATAAGTGACTAATCGGCATTTTAACTGATTATACAAGAACCCATCTTGTAACAATAATATTAGTAAAGGTTTGTCTGAGCCCGAAGACTTATACTCGTAGGTTTATACTCGTAGGTAGCAAAAATCTTATATCTAATCCGATCGCATTCGTAAAAAGGTCACGACTTCTGTAATAAACCTACTGAAAATAGCATTAAGGGTAAGGAACGCAATAAAAAAATATCATACAGACAGACAGGATTTATTTGCTAGTAAATATGGAATTAAATTGTCTCTTTCTTGGAAAATATCGCTACTGTAATAGGACAGCAGTTTTTGAATCTAACTGTAAAAGATCCCTTTTCTAATAATAGTTTTAATACCATCGTTGAATTAAAACTATATAAGATAAGGTGTATAGAATTAAATAATTATGTAGTTGAAAAATAATTGTTTATAACATTTAGGCGAGTCATATTAATATGATTTTACTAAATTACTGAATGTAAATGACAGAACAATTTTGGTAAGAGTCTTCTCAATCACATAATTATATTTAACTATTCACTTTTACTATGACGACCAGCAAAATTGCGAAAAAACATCAGCTAAGTATTCCATAGAAATGTAATATTTTGCTTTCAAAAAATGTATGAATTTTAAAATTTTCTAATGAATTTTGAATGTTTAGAATTTTAGTTTTAGTTTATTTTTATCGTAGTTTCGGAATGGCTGCCAAAGTAAAAGTTGTTCATGATCATGAGTATACACACCTCTAAAACTCTCTGTGCTTTGCAATATTCACACCGACACACGTCAAAAGTATTTAAAAGATTTGTTTAGTTTTTTAAAACTCGCTTAGTGCTCAAATGATACTAAAATTCAATTAGGTACCTACCTATTTGCCAAAACATAATCACAGTTCTCATCTTAAGTTCAAGCTTATGTAATCTTCTCGTTATATGTATAGGTCCCATCTTCCAGACGATGTTGAAAATAGCACAAACGAACCATGACTATTTAAACAAACGAGCTGCCAAGGTGCTGCTAGTTTAGGAGCTATTAGAAAATTTTGCGCTTACATACTATTAGATAAAACTGGAAACTTTAGTGAATGACTTTAATGAAAATGTTGAACTTGATGAATTAAAATATCGTGAAGGAACTACCACACAAAATAGCTCCAATTTCCCATCAAGTATTAAACCAATACTGAATGTACGGAGTCTCCAGATCAAACCCTAAATGAAGACTTTAGAAAAACCAAAGCTACTAATATAGCCCAGCTGATTAGCAAATTGAAATGCCAGTGGACAGGGTACATAGCACGGAAGACTGATGAATGGAGGGGCTGAAAAGTTCTCATAAAGAGACTACGATTACGACGACAGATAACCTCATCAAGATTGTAGGATCGTGCTAGATGCAAGCCGCTTCCGTCTGGTCTTATTTGACATCCATAGAAGAGGCCTATATCCTACAGTGGACGTTTAATGGCTGAAACGGCGTCCCCATCTTCCAGACGAGGTTGAAAACACGACAAACGGGCCATGAAGCAATTCTAACACCTATTTGAACAAACGAGCTGCCAAAGGTCCTGCCATAAAATTCAATATACTTTTATGAGCTAAGGTTCAAGGTTTGTGCTTTGTGCGATCCAGAACGTTTGAAAAATAGACATACTTAGATAGAGATATGTCTGTAGCTAAGCGCTTAGTACTACCTACCGATTTTTCGCAACTTGTTACCCATATTTCTTAGAACTTTTAACGAATGTTGATCATACAAATACATATTCGTTATTTTAAAACTTGAGATGTTAAAATGCCGCGCAATGATTTCGAATGTGAATATTAAACAAAAACCTTATAAAGTTACTTTTGTGATAAACACTATGAAAAATTCATCAAAGAAAACCTAATAATTAACATAGCTATCTATATTTATTCAGTTAAATATTGATTTATACCTACGATTTATTACTTTACTCTATCTTACTTCATAAATCTTCTTTTTAAGCCACTTCGTATTTCACCGTTGTCTGTCTTATATTTTATCGGAGTGCACAGTAACGATTCTATCTATCTACACTTTTTGACGCGAAACTTTTGAACAAATTGTTCTTGTATTTGCTACGTATCGAATTCAGATTCAGATTTCATATTTGTTCAACTGTATTACAAAATTAAGGTCTTAAAAAAGCGTATAGTATCAACAGTTTCTCCGAAAATGGACATACAATATCCTTAGTAGTCACAAAATATGTCAAAAATTTACACATTTCAATTTAATTCACATTGTATTCCAATTTAAGTTAGTAACATAAAATAAAAGTGCTGAACACGTAAAAATTAAAACCGTTCATAAAACCCATGTCATATTTCGGTAACTCTTACCTTGTAACTTTTTTGTATTAACTATTCAAAAACGTTCTCTTTAAATGTAGCTACGCTCTCCGTATCCGTATAATTCGTAGGCGTCTCTTCCCTAGATAACTGGTCTATGATTTTAAGCGTAGCTGTAGGTTGAAAGGTTTTTATTGTGTGTCGTCGGGTCGGAAAAACAAGTAGTAAATTTGGTCTTGTTAAAACCTATCTTGCGACCCGACCTGTACATTAAAGGGTTGCTTTCTGCTTTAGGGTCTTCAATACATTTTATGTGAAAATGTTTTACAATGAGTATCGTTTTTTTTTGCCTAAGGTTAAGAGATGAGCTTTTATGTAAGTAATCGATTAATGAGCTCCAGGACATTTTATACGTATCGGTTTTCTTTTATCTTTTGACGACGCAATAAAATCTTTATATGAGAGATTAAATTAATCAATCATTTTTTTTACGTATTTTTCTTTGAAGCTGTAGGCCAACTGCTCTGTCAAATGCTTTTGAATAGCATATATACGGAAAATAAAAATTAAAATAAACAGCAAAATATACTAAATAAGGCAACTTGAAGTGGCAGTGAGGAGGGCATGTAACATGGGCACCAATGAGATCTAAAACGTCTGGAATGGAGATGCCATCTCACATTCTTAAAACCGTTATACCGCTGGCGGTAAAGCCGGCCGACCAATCTTCATCATCATCATCATCCACAGCCTTCTTTATCCCACTGCTGGGTATAGGCCTCTCTCTTACAGTGCCATCTGCCTCGGTCCTGTGCCAATCGTGTCCAGGTTCGACCCGCGATTTCGACCAATCTTATTGGTAATCAATTGAGAAGACCTATGTTTAAGAGTGAACGACATACGTCAAACAGTTGACACAATGTTTTTAACTTAAATACCGTAGTTTGATAGATGTTTGTCAGCGATCACCAAAGTTAAGCAACGTTCAGCACAATCAGTCTTCGGACGGGTGACTGCGTATGGCATTTACAACTGAGTGCTGTCGTCGCTGAATTAAACGTTTAATTGTTGATCCGAGTTATTTTAACCACTTAGTTGTGTATGTCAGAGGCCTAAGAGGCTTAAGTGGTTTAAAAGCTTTGATACCGGGGCTAGCCACCCTTATACGAACGCGAACTTACTTACTCAGGGTGAATGTTGATAAATAAATAATAGATAAATCATGTATTTGTCTCAAACTGTTAATTTAAACAAATATTTCAGTATCTTCTGACTTCTAAGTAATAAATAATATTAATAGTAATAAATATCAGGGGACATCTTACACACGGTCTCTGACCTCAAACTAAGCAAAGCTTGTGATATGGCTGCCAGAGACTGATATTACTTTATAATATACACATTTTAAATACATACTTATATAGATAGTACCTAAATAACACCCAGACACAGAGAAAACACCTATGTTCATCACATAAATGCTTGCTCTGGGTGAGGATCGAACCCACGCCTCTTTGATTCAGAAGTCATAGCACTAACCACTGAGCCACCGAGGCAGTCAGAGACTTTTAAGTATACCTAGTACGTAGTTTTATAGACTTGTTTGACAAAAGCCAGTCTTTTCCCCATTTCATGGACTGGGTGTGTCAATTTAACTATAATATAATATGTGTATTTAATTTGTCTATAACTATTGTAATTCCACAAACTTCCGTCCGGTTGTCGACCAGCGAATACGCACGTCACAGAGCTCCGCGAAAAATAAAAAATAAATAGTGTAAAATAGTGCCAACAAAGTGTGTCATACGATTTACAGACTGCAACAAAGAACAAGATACGTGATCAGTGATAAAATTGCAGAAAAGTGTTAGAACTGCGAGAACAAATCAACCTCACATGTAAACATTCTAACCTACAAAATATTGTCAAGTGTCATTAGTGGCAAATCGATAGACTATAGAGTGGATACTGCAGTACCAACATAACAAACAACAAAACAAGTGTTGCCACAGCAAAACAAGTGTTCCCACAATAAAACTAGGGTTGCCACAACAAAACAAGTGTTGCTATAGCGAATCAAGTGTTGCCATAAAAATAAAAAATGGATAAAAGTATGGAATTACTATTGGCAAAATTAAACGAAAAGCTAGACGAACAAACAAAAGTTATAACAACTTCAGTAACACAAAATGTCATGGAAGCACTAGATGAAAAGCTTAAAGCGATCACTGAAGAAAATGCCCAACTCAAAAATAAAGTAAATGAGCTAGAGTTTAAACTTAAACTCATTGATAAGGAAAAGCGCAAAAATAACCTTGTCTTTTTCGGCATCGAGGAAGGGAAAGCAACAACAGAAGCGGAGCTAGTAGACTACATAAAAGACATTATAATAGAAATGGGAGTACATTTTGAAGCCTTCGAAGTTAATAACCTCTACAGAATCGGTAAAAAAGAACACGATAAAAACCGCCCTGTTGTAGTCTCACTCACAACTACATGGAAAAAACATATGATTCTGCGAAACAGAGCTAACCTACAAGAAGGTATAAATATCAAAGAGGACTACCCTAAAGAAATAATAGAAAAACGCAAACAACTGCAGCTGCAAGTTGAAGAGGAAAAGAAAAAGGGGAATATAGCATTCATAAAATACGATAAACTCATAATAAAGAAAACATATGAAAGCAACAGAGAAAAGAGGAAAAGAGAGTCTTCAGGATCACCGAAAATACCATCACAAAAGAAAGCCAACGCATCTAATACCCAAAGTTTATCGACCAACTTGAACAACGCCTCCTCTAAAACTGCATCAAAGGAAATAATCAGACCAAATATACTGAACTATGTAGAGCGCGGGAGATCAGCCTCACTATCAAATCTCTCAAAAAACTAATTTGCGACACCCGGATCCAAACAACCCCAACAACCACATCACCAAACACAACACTCATAAATCGCACCCCAAGCCGGCTTGTCACCGTGGGGGAAGAAGACAAACACCCTCCATCCAAATCAAAACAGTATAATTCGAAACACTCAAAAGAAAACCAATCTACAAAAAACAAGCACAAGAAGAATACAATAAAAATAAAACAAGGTAAAAAGAACTCTGAACATATATATGTCAGCACACTGAATACTAGGACACTAAGAACAGAAGAGAGCCTAAAAGAACTAGAAATAGCCATATCTAACTTAAAATGGGACATAATGGGCATCAGCGAGATGAGAAGACCAGGAGAAGGGATAGCAGAGAAGAACGGCTATATCATGTTTCATAAAGGTGAACACACCGGACAAAGAGGAGTGGGTTTCCTTATTAAATCTAAATGGAAGAAGAACATTACGGGATTTGAAGGAGTTTCTGACAGAATTGCGGTAGTACATTTAAAATTCCCGGGGTACAAGAAAAACTGGGCCATCTTTCAAATTTACGCCCCAACAGAACAAGCGGAGAGACCAGACATAGAATATTTCTATGAGAGTATCTCGGAAGCAATAAAACTGCATTACAGCAGCAACATAATAATCATGGGCGACTTCAACGCACAGGTTGGAGAAAGGCAAATAGGAGAAGAACCCACAATAGGGAAGTTCGGGCATGGAAAAAGAAGCCAAAATGGACAGAAACTAGTAGAATTCATGATGGAAAATAACCTTATTTTAATGAACTCCTGTTTTTACAAAAACCCTAAAAGCAAATGGACGTGGTCCTCCCCAGGTGCAAAATACAAAACTGAAATTGATTTTATTATAACCAACAAAGCAAGCGCGTTCACAGATACTAACATAGTTAAAAATCTCAACTTTAACACAGACCACCGCATGGTAAGAAGCTGCCTAAGCTTAAATCAAGCCAAAGGATCCAGGAAAAACCTAAACAATAAGAAGCTGCATCAAATATCAGAACACAATCATCCCACTGAACCCCGCAAAATAGAATCACTCACCGAAATTATTACCTCTGACGTAGAAACTGGGACTAAATACAGGAGACTACAAAACAAATTGAAAGAGATGCTAGTCAGCAAACCTAGAAGTAAAGAGAGCTATATAAGCAAAGAAACACTAGAACTACTAGAGGAAAGAAGAACACTAATATCAAATAAAGGGGATAAAGAAAGACGGCAAAAAATTACAAACCTTAGCAAGAAAATCAAAGAAAATATGAGGAAAGACCGTAAGGAGAAAAGAAATAGAGTTTTGGAAGAAAATATAACAAGAACAGGAGGAACAAAAAAGGCTATGAAACAACTAAGCGAACATGGCAAAGAATGGATACCGAAACTAAAGCAACGCGAATCTTACCTAACGAATCGTCTCTCAATACAAAAACTAGCTACGGACTATTACCGCTTACTGTACTCTGATAAATTCGACTCAGGGCTGGCCCCAATTCAGGAAGAAACCAAAGCAATAGACAACAAAGTAGACGAGGTGCCAGAAATCCTCGCCTCAGAGGTATTCAAGGCAATAAAATCTCAAAAACTTGAGAAGGCCCCAGGGCCGGACAAGATACCTAATGAAATGCTCAAGGGAACCATAGAGGAAATCAGCCCTGTGGTAGCAAAACTTTTCAACGAAATTTTACAAACAAGGCAAATTCCAGAAGAATGGACAGAGTGCCACATAATTCTACTGCACAAAAAAGGCCCTAGAGACGAGATTGGGAACTATAGGCCAATTTCATTAATATCAAACATATACAAAGTATTCGCTAAAGTGATCCTGGAAAGAATATCATTAGTACTAAACGAAAACCAACCCATAGAACAGGCAGGATTCAGAAAAGGCTTCAGCACAATAGATCATATTCATACAATAAAACAGTTGTTGCAGAAATATAACGAATACAATAAACAAATCTACTTGGCGTTTATCGATTACTCAAAGGCATTCGACAGTCTCAGGCACCAACACATATGGTGGAGTCTTGAACGACAGGGGGTCCAGAGCAACTACATAGAAATACTTAAAAGTATATACAAGTCCAGCAAGGCCAGTATCAAAATTGAAACAACAGGAGAATCATTCCCAATCAAAAAGGGTGTACGCCAAGGCGATCCTCTCTCTCCTACGCTATTTAACACCGTACTCGAGCACATTTTTAGACAATTGAACTGGGACCACTTAGGTCTGAACATTAATGGAGCCCGCCTAAACCATTTAAGATTTGCCGATGATTTGGTGCTTCTTGAAGAGGACCCAGCAGCAATAGAACAAATGATGCAGAGCCTAGCAAGTAAAAGTAGAGAAGTTGGTCTGGAAATCAATGCCAGTAAAACAAAATTAATAACAAATTCAAGGGAAGCAGACATTATGGTAGATGGCAACAAGATCGAGTATGTCAAAGAATATATTTACTTAGGACAGATAATATCACCTTCAAATGAAATGACTCAGGAAATAAACAGGCGAATAGCCCAAGGTTGGAGAAAATACTGGTCATTGAAAGAAATTATGAAAAGTAAGGATTTAGGCAATCACATAAAAAAGAAAACATTTGAGACCTGTATTCTACCAGCTCTTACTTACGGCTGTGAAACTTGGTCGTTAACACTTCATCACAGGGAAAGGCTAGCAAAGTGTCAACGTGCCATGGAAAGAAGCATGCTAGGGTTAAGAATCAAAGACAGAGTCAGGAACATAGACATAAGAACAAGAACGAAACTCACAGATATCCTTACCCGGATAGATGTCCAAAAATGGAGATGGACTGGACACATGCTGCGCCACCCCATCGACAAATGGAGCAAACAAGTTACCCTCTGGCAACCAAGAGTTGGCAAAAGAAGTAGAGGTCGTCAAGTCAGGAGATGGGAAGATGGCTTGAAACAGACAGCGGGACCACTCTGGTTGAGAGTGGCAAGGGATAGGACCCATTGGAAGGAACTGGAGGAGGCCTATGCCAGAAGGCAAACCGAACTTAGGGACCTCTTGTAACCCTATGTTCAGGAATAAAAAGGCTATTATTATTATTATTATATCACTTTATTTGATATACATCTCTCGGGCCAAGCCCGGTTATTTGATGGGCATCAGTGGAGCCGAAGCCAACACTGAGAGGCCCTTTTTAAACATCATTTAGCTATGTTGTAGGGGTGAAGGTACAAGGAGCCTATTGTTAGTAATGAATTGAAAAAATAATGGGTTATTGTGGTGAACTTCTGGGTGTTATACAAAACTGGATTATGGAATGAGGTACGGCACCCACCAAATAATGCCTCATTTTCAAATATTCAGGCGGGTGGTGACTTGCCATCTACTAAATGGGCCCCTCATAATAGCTACCGTATATTGGCGCCGGAGGGGCAACATTGGTGTGGACGGCTTAGGGTGTCGAGAGGTGTGCTGCGCGTTCACTAAGAGCTACTAGCGGCGTTATGCCCTTTAACACTTCCACCCTGGAGCTTGGGTTCTTAGCTCTTGCGGTTTCCACTCCAAACCGGCCAGTTAAGGCAAGAGAGGAGTCAGGGGTCTCATTTAGCCCCAGGGAATCAGGATTCGCGGTGTCGCCACTCACCGACGGCTCGCCACAAAGCCGCCCCTGCGATTTTATTATTATTATTATTATTGTAATTATTTGTCCAACAGGTGGTAGCAACATACGTGGCAGCTAACTCGTCTCTCCAGTTCATCCCAGACCGTCCCATCCACTGGGCTGGCGGTCGTCTGACGCCTCCACCAGACACTCCTGAGTGCGGCTACGACGGATCTCTGTGCCCTGATAATTGTGAGTTTTGTCCACTAACATTCTTACTTCCTAAGAAGAACTGTTCTTCTTCTTTTTGAGTCAGCGATTCGATCATAACTAATGTTCTTCTTTTTTTGAGTCAGCGATTCGATCATAACTAATGTTCTTCTTCTTTTTGAGTCAGGGATTTGATCATAACTAATGTTCTTCTTCTTATTGAGTCAGCGATTCGATTATAACTACTGTTCTTCTTCTTTTTGAGTCAGCGATTCGATCATAACTAATGTTCTTTTTTTTGAGTCAGCGATTCGATCATAACTAATGTTCTTCTTCTTTTTGAGTCAGCGATTCGATCATAACTAATGTTAACTAACTAGTGTTATAAATCCGAAAGTGTATTTATTGGTTTAATCCTCTTTCAAGAGAGCAACGGACTCACTTGATATTTGGCATGGACATAGTTTGAAGACAAGTGTAGAACGATTGAAATAATACTTGAACCTAAATAAATAACACACAAATAAAAGACGTTTTTATGAACAAAAACTGTTCATTTTAAGTTTCAGTTATTGTTTATTCAAAATGAGCAACTCGTAATATCTTGCAAAACGATTGTAATTAAAATAATGGTTTTGGTCTTCGAGCAAATATCTATGGACTCACAATCGTGCAAAAAGAGTATCCGAGCCAAAACCCTGCCCAAGCTATGCAGTGGGCAGGCTTTTTAGTAAATCATAAGGCTTCGATCAGGAATACACAGGTGTATTCCTGATCGAAGTCGTAGGGCGATTCCAAGCCGACTACAACGCCGCACCATGCCGAAGTGCTCGGTTACAAGCACTGATTAGGAGACATACGATGTAACCACAAAAGTTTTACGCACGCTTTAAGCAATGGTTAGCAATACAAATTGTGGCGTTAAACAGTGTTTAAGGCGTGTTTAAATCTTTTGTGGTAAGGCGGATAACGTCGCGATCCTAGAAAACGAGTCATTGTGTAAATATATAAGTCGGTATGTAAGACGGCTCTCGGACATTTTTTTTTCTACTTTCACTTAGGGACTGTGGCTCTGTAGATATTTGCTCGAAGGTTTTGGTAGATAATTCACAACCCTATTGTGAACAAAATAACCCTAATGATATAAGGGATTCAAACTGAACTCTAGGGCGTTTTGTAATTGCTGTCTTTACTTAGCTGTATCCACTTAGTTATGTGCTCAGCGAAAACTTTTACTAGTAAATGTGGTATTTCAGTTTAGAGCAGAATTAGCATCAATTATTTGGATAACCTGAAAAGAAAATCAAATTTGTGAAATTTTCTACAGATTAAAAACAGAAGCAAGTTAATTGGCTCAAGATATTGGAAGAAATATGAAATAAAGTAAAAAAAAATAGTCGCATCAAAGTCAAAGTCAAAATATTTATTTTGCGGAGACACGGGTAACGCAAATAAAGATTATGATGCATTATCACCATTTTGCATGCTCTAGCACCAGGGCATGCAAAATTATTATCATTAATTTTATAGGTATGAATAATTGTGAGTTTATATTATACATTATAGTTGCACAAAGATTTGTCATTTAAAAACTTTTCTATGTAATAACATGTCTTGTCTGTCAATAATTTATTAAGTCTAAATTTAAAAATGTCAATATTATTTGTGTCTTTTACAATTATTATTATATACTACGGGACTGATCGCGCACTAAAATTACGAGATAAATAAATATCTCCTCATCCCGATCATCATCACGGTCGATGCAACTCGACCGAAACGTCGGGATGAGGAGGTATTTATTTATCTCGTAATTTTAGTGCGCGATCAGTCCCGTAGAATATAATAATAATGTGTTCAAATCGCGAAAGTTTAAAAACAACATCTTTTACAATTTTTGGCAATTTATTGTATATGGTCAATCGCATCATGGACGTACTGTTATTATAAAGGGCTGTCCTACGGTACGGTTCACGCAGTTTTATATTTTTGACGCAGACTTTTGATATTTTAGAAATTCGGTTAAATACTTTTAATAGCAAAAGCCAAGAGTAAAACCAGTGAAAGCTAGACATCAAAGTATTTTTTTCTCAGGAGTGCAAGAATATAGTAAAAATAAATATAGCAGAGAACAAAAATAAATCTAGCAAAGTAATTTCGAGAAAAAAGGCCCAGGAGTGCAGGCCTTCTTTCTTGCATTTCGAATTCAATAATTGATTTTATGAACTCTAAAATAACGTCAACTAGCTCTATATTAGAGAATACGAACATACAGTTGGGAAAACTGCAACAATTTTCTTTTATCGAAATAAGAAATTATATTCCAAGCGACAAAACTTATAAAAATATTATTCGCTACAATATTTTTCAATATCACAATGCAGTCTGAACAAACAAGCAGTTTTCTCGAAATGTTTGTCCCAACTGAGATGTTTAGCAAACGAAAACAGCTCGAAGTGTGAAGATCGTCGCATCTTGAAAAGTGTCCTTTTTGTCTTCTTTTGATGAGAAAACCCAGGGATGTATAAAATCTGCAATAAAATCCCTCTCCTGAAAAAAACTGTGCTCTGGTTTAACATATACATCTGTTTATCTTCTTTCAGGGGGCCCAAAAAAATATGAAAATATTCTAAATCTTTTAACTTGCGACATCTCGGCTGTCTGAGATATATTTCCTCGAATATAGAATCGATCGATTTTGAATAAATATGCTTCTCAAAGCTGTAGATTTTTTAAAAGTTATTGTATTCTGAGGTGTCACAAAATCAAATTAAGGGTTAAAAAGACCGTCATCTTGGAGAGCCGATAAAAGCTACACTTGTCGAGTACATAGTTCAATTGTCACTTATGTCAATTTTCATCGTAGTTTTTTACAAGGTAATGTTTTGCTATGTGAAGGAATTTATAGAACTGCCTACAGTATAGATATAGTCATCAACTTTTACCGTATGAATTAACTGAAAATCTCCAAAAATATTTGTTTCATACTTTTTTTCGTAAATCAAAAATCGTTTTATTTGGAAGAACTGACTTGATTTTTTGTCTTTTCATAACTAAGTATTAAAAATGTTTTATATTACCGAGAATATAAATTATTCTGACATGTACAGTTTGGAACAATATTCTGTAAAATAGGTGGGCAAGGCAGACGCCATTTTCCGAACTACCGCGGCTTCAGATTTTAACAACAACTTGGACTGCCTCGGTGGCTCAGTGGTTAGTTAACCTTGTCAAGATCAAAGAGGCGTGGTTTCGGTCCCCACCCAGGGCAAGCATTTATGTGGTAAACATAGGTATTTGCTCTGTGTCTGGGTGTTATTTAGGTATTGTCTATAGGAGTATGTATTTAAAAATATGTTTAGGTGATATAACAGTCTCTGACAGCCATTTCACAAGCTTTGTAACCTTTGTGACCGTGTTAAGATGTCCCCTAATATTTAATATTTATTTTAAGGCGAATCCTTTTCTTTCTCACATCCATGAGATAGACCTACTTCAGCGAAGTGTTGTTTGTCGAGTAACACCTGACACTTCGGGTTTATTTTTAATTAAACCCCGGTGAGATCTGAAGGTTATACATCTGTTAGAGGTAATGGTTTGAAAGGGATCCTGCGGAGGTGTTATTGAAAATTCCTATTTTCGAAGGCGATTTTTCCTCTAAATTAGAAAAATAAAATTAGATAGATAGAATAACTCTTTATTGCACACCAAGAAATAAACAAAAAGAAGAAACAAAGATACATAAACAGTGTAACAATATGGGCGGCTTTATCGCTGATAGCGATCTCTGCCAATTATCAATGATCTGAAAATTAGATGGAGCTATGGGAAATATTGAGCGTTCCGTCGTAATGTTTGAAATGAGAATGGATGACGCAAATAGCACGGGAGCACTTATGATCGGTGGAGTTGAAAAGTTCTCGAATGATGACCGTGTATCCGCAAGCGTAACGTAAAACATTCCCCCACAAGGTTGACTAATGATTTCATTGACTGGAGGATCGCGTTGAATGCAAGCTGCTAATCGGTTCTATTGAAGATGTAGTGGAATCCGAGGATTTATCTCCATTTTTTTAACGCTAATATGTCCGCACTTGATCACTAACTCGCCTGATGGGTAGTTTTTTTTTTACGTGGGGGAAATCTTCCAAAGGTGCCCGACCGCTTTGGGGTGCAGTCGGGTTATGTGTGATTGTACCCACTAAAACCCCCTCGGTGGCCAGCCTATGTGCCTTCTTGGGGGCTCCGGGATCTCCAAAAGAAACGCACCGGTGCTCCTGGCACTTCGTGTGTCTACTCGCCTGGTAGTAGACCAGGCTTGCACGGTCCTGTAAGACAGCGTTGCCACGCACGCTGCCGTCCTCCTCGGGCCCGCTTGAGTGGATGGCCAGAGCCCCAACTCTGACCACCCACGAGCCCAGGGGTCCCCTTTTAGTAGGCTCTTACTACAGGCAGGAGATACCGATGCCGTATTCTAGTGCCCCATCAGGGCAAGAAGCACGCTGACCTAGAATATACCTAGTCACTCTAATCTTGAAAATATTTAGATTATATCTTTTAAAAAACAGGAAAGTAAGAAGACAGGGAAGCAGGAAGATTGCTTTAGATTATATCTTTTAGGAAACAGGAAAGCAGGAAGACTGAGGGAAGCAGGAAGATTTATATATGTATAAACAGCAGTGGACCTATGGCTGATGTGAATCCACCAACCCGCACTGTGCTTAACGTGGTATGAAGCACCTGTCGTGGTGACTTATTGATGAACATGGGCCGTAGACCATGATCATCTCGTAGCCAGTCACAACGTTGGCAAAAACATGCAAAAAATGGCCACGTTTTAGGCAATAAAAACAACATTTTCCCCCTATAGAACATTATAGATTAGGAACATCGGAACCGACTCATACGAGTAAGTGATTGCCGGATATTTTTATGGTTATGGTGGATGAACGAGCAGTTACGGTAGCTTAAGTGCCTAGCTTCGACCCTTTTAAAAACGCTTCAACGGCTGTTACTTAAACCTTGCTAACTAGAGTACGGTACTTAAAAAGATTTAGAACGCATAGATAGTTTTATGTTGTTAGGTGTTTTAAGAAAAGGTTGTGTTCAGCTCGCTTGTAATTTTGAGTGTTATACATGATGTATTAGTATTAATTCATTAATAAAAAAAATCTGACTTCAAAATAAGCAATACTTGTAATCTTCTTCTTCTTGTAATATAGGCGCCAGAGACTGGTATTTCATTGTCTTATTTTTTAAATATCTACTAAAGAAAATAATAGGACCCAGACACCGGGGGCAAACACTTGGATATATTCACCCCGAAAATACCGAAATAAAAAAATTATAAATTTGTCGAATAATAAAAGATACAAAAAACCCTGCATATTCAAAAGTAGAGATAGCTTGCAGGGCCAGCCTATGCCTCGGGACAAGTAAAAAAAACACGAAAATACTTGCCCTAAGTAGGAATCGAACCCACTTGGAACTGGAAAAAGGCCACAAGCCACACAAACCACGGGACAGTCTGTTGTTCTATTGCATTTGAAAAACTTTAAAAGCAAACTTTAAAACTGTTGATAAGAAAGACAAGATATTGATTTGGAACACATGAATAACAATATAAATATTTCCATTATAGATTTATGCACCACGTTTGCGCGGTTTGTTTTCTTTATCATTCTTTTATTTCAGTCCATTTGAGCATTGTATGAAAAGTTAACTTTGACTTTGAGACGGGATTCTACTAATAGAGAGAAATAAAAATGTAGGTACCCATACTTATCTAATGAGACGATACTTCAAAAATATACACTTTCTCGACTTAGCTTTGAATTTAGAAGACATGGGAAACTGCCATAAATAATTTAATAAATAATTGGCCAAGTGCAAGTCGGACTCGCACACGAAGGGTTCCGAACAATATGGAAGCCCCAATGAATAAATTTTAATTTAAATATTTATTTTTGAAGGGATATACAACTTGACAATCTGTGGATATTTCAGGCATCTTCCTGTTGTTATTAATATCGAGCAAAAATCACGTTTCTTGTATGTGAGCCCCCTTTAAATATTTATTTCATTTTAATTTCATTAGGTATTTATTTTTAAAGAAAATATTTAACTGAATATTCTTTGAATATTTCAAGCATCTACCTGTCACCGTTATTAATATCGAGCTAAAAAAAGGCTAAAATTCAGATGTGTTGTATGTGAACCCCTTCAATATTTAGTTTTTTTTCTGTTTTTAGTATTTGTTGTTATAGTAACAACAGAAATACATCATCTGTGAAAATTTCAATGTTCTAGCTATCACAGTTCATGAGATACAGGCTGGTGACAGATAGACAGACAGACGGACTGACGGACGGACAGCGGAGTCTTAGTAATAGGGTCCCGTTTTTACCCTTTGGGTACGGAACCCTAAAAAGTTGAAAAAGAATTTTCGCCGTTTATTTCTTACTTTTGCTTGGACTTTCGATGTTGAAAAATTGCTAAATAAGATTGTTACGAAGATTGATTGACTAAATAAAACATTTTTTCCTTAAGTTCTGACCTCAAAGAAAACTTTCTATAACAGGACGAAAGTTTTTGTATTTTTCGTTTTAAACGTCTATTTACTGAAAAGTTTTAATATTTCAGTTCTTCAAGAGTTAGGAGAAAGCGCCCAGGAGTTGCACAATCTGGTCCCCCCTGCCCCTTTCTTCTATCGTACGGCTAGACAGACGCGACCAAAGCGCCACCCTTTTGTGGTGGACATTCCGCGCAGTAGAACCAAGCGTTTCTATTCCTCATACGAACAGCCAGAATGTGGAACGCTGTGCCTGGGTCTGTCTTCCCGCTAAAGTACAACGTAGGTGTCTTCAAATCTCGAGTAAATAGGTATCTTCTAGGTAAGCGTGCTTCACCCTAGACAGCACATCTGCTCAACATCAGGCAGTATGTAGTCAAACGCAAACCTATTCGAAATAAAAAAAAACCATTGTACCAACTTTTAACGTATTATATTATTGACATTTATGTGAGAGAGTTCTATATAGGTATTTACACGAACTGTATGTATCACAAAACATGAAACCGTGGTGGTCAAGAGGTAGCGACACCCGCCAAACAATCGTGAGGTCGTGGGTTCAAATCCCCGGTCTCATACCAATGAGATTTTTGAAATTTATGTACGTAATTTCACACCACTGGCTTTTTGGTGAAGGAAAACATCGTGAGGTAACCTGCATACGTCCGTAGAAGAAATTCGATGGCGTATATGAATCCACCAACCCGCACCGGGCCAGCGAGGCAGATTTGGTGGTTTACCCTTCGTGAGTAGGCCTACGACTATTCAAAAAGGTCTGGTACAGTACAGTATCATAAAACTGATTTTTTAAGATTCGGAGACTGAACTCGTTCTAAGCTAAAAGTAATATACACATAATATCAAATTCAATCCTTTGATTCAATCATTAAACTTTCTCAAATATTTCGAAAGGTCTGTGAACGAAATTTCAATCGCTATCATCAAATAAAAGTTGTTTTCCAAATCAAGGATCAAAAACGTAAATAAATCCTTTGATTGAATACAAATTGTCAAACATTCATTAGTATTTTCGATTTGACTTGAGACTTTGAACTGAAAGTCTTAACGTCTTTCTAAAGTAAGCAAAGATTTGAACTTCTAATTGCGCTAAAATTTGACATAAGTACCTACTTTTACTTGACCGAGCAAACGAAGCAGCCAAGCGCTTAAGTTTTGACGAAACTGGATGTCTGAGGTAACCTTAACTCACAATCTTCGAGCAAATATCTATAGAGTCACAATCGTGCAAAAAAGTGTCCGAGCCAAAACCCTGCCCTAAAACCTATTTATCATTTTAATTCAGACAATAATTATCCATAAATCGTAAAAAATTAAATACAATTGAGTCATTCATTTTAAACATTAATTACAATATTTATTAATTACAAGATTTATAATTTAGTGCCCATAACAATTAACATCCACTTATTCTGAATGGGGCAATCCAATCGATCAGCAATAGGTAATTTGAAGAATACCATTGCGACTGCCTCGCACTCTATATCGTAGGGACGCGACTTTCTTGCGATTAATCGCATGAAAGTCATCCGTTCGTGCCTCAGCAAACATTTCAGATGCACTACAAAAGCGAGGCAACCGCATCAGCATTCTAAAAATATCGTTATATTGGACCCGTAGAATGCTGGCAGCCCGGCGAGTATGACTGATCCACAAGCTACTCGAGTAGAATGACTGGCAATACGCCTTGAAAAGGTTAGTTTTCACCTCCCTCGAGCGGCGAGCAAACCTTCGTGCGATCATATTTCCCCTGACTGCCAGAGCCCTACGTTCCCTCTCGATATCTGCGTCATCTCTAAGGTCGTCATTAAGAATGTGTCAAAATGTGTAGTGGGCAGGCTTTTTAGTTTGTAGTAAGGCGATCACAAGCCGACTACGATGCCGCGCGACGCCTAATAGCTCGGTTACAAGCACAAATTTGGTGACATAACGTCGAGATTCTAGGAAACTGGTCATTGTGAATTATATAATGTAAATATCTAAGTCGGTATGTACGACGGCGCTCGGACATTTTTTTAATACTTTAAGTTAGGGACTGTGGCTCTGTAGATATTTGCTCAAAGCTCACAATATATTTTTATTTCAATATATACGACATAACCATCCCAAAAAGTAGATCACCTAAAAATAGACTACTCTATCATCTTTTGTCAAATAGAAATTGTTAAGGAGTCGTGATCCTATCTCCTAGTTCATCCAATAAGCCCAAGCGTTGAGATTCTATTACGCCTTTAGGATATCTAGAAAATGGGTAATAGATAACAGAATAAATGGACGAGAAACGGTTTCAGGATTCGGATAAATACTACAAATATACACTACAGAACATTGAGCAATTATCTAACCGCTTAGCAAAAACGATTGCAATCTTATTAGCATTGATAGGTTTTCTCCTCGGGCCAAATAAAATAACCGGACAAGTGCGAGTCGGGCTCGAACATCGAGGGTTCCGTACAAACACATTGTTAAAATAATTAAAAACCTGTTTTAGGATGTGCTAATGAAGTTCTTTTATATGATACCTTACGTGATATGATTTACTCACTTTGAATTTTGAGGCCCTATTTTTTTGTCATTTAAATAAAAATTTACAGTTTTCAGATTTATTCCTATATGTTTACTCTGAGACAATGCTTTTCGCCAAATTTCATAGTTCTTTGTCAACGGGAAGTACCCTGTAGGTTTTGATTTTTGTGAGTGTCGAAATATGCGGTTTTTACGACATAACCGGCTCTAACTTTTTTAAACGATAACTGAGAAGTTTTTCTTTTACACAACTGCAAGAGACTATAGATATACGTATACAGTTTAAATTTCAACTCAATATCTTTACGCGTTCCCGAGATAAAGAGTCTTGACATACACACAGACGGACAGACGTACAGACGGACAACAAAGTGATCCTATAAGGGTTCAGTTTTTTCCGTTTGAGGTACGGAACCCTAAAAATCAAAGCAATGTTGTAAACGAACAATTGAGGCCGGCAAAACCACGCCTCGACGTGTACCGACACAATAACACACACATACATGTAATACAAAACTACGCCTTGGCACGACAGTGCTGTGGCGGCGCAACACCGACGCACTCACCACATGTATAAAAACCGGACGCACTTGTCTGCTCACGACTTTCTATCTTGATTTTTTTAATTGATCTGAGGTTTTCTCTTGTTAACCTTATGAAATAACTTTTCTGTCCTAGCTCCATATTTTGTTGTCGCGTAGTAATAAGAAAATGTCATCTAATTGTGATAAAATTACAGAATAGAAAATCTTATAGCATAGTTTGATTAAGTTTTCAAATCAAATTTAATTTGTCAGAATATTAGGCCTAATTTTAAAGTGTCTTATACTTTATCGTAATTTTAATAGCAATTTAAAATGTGCCTGTTTCTTCTTCACTATAATATCGTGAAATTTTTTATTGATTTTAAACTAGTTTGTATCCGCGGCTCCGCCCGTGTGTTATTTTGTCTTTTTTGCCATCCCACAGGAATCTCTAACTTTTTCGGGATAAAAAGTAGCCTATGTCACTTTCCGGTCTTTGAACTATATCCATGCCAAATATTAAGTCAATCCTTTGCTCCGTTGCTGCGTCAAAGAGGTATAAACCAACAAACTTTACGGATTTATAATATTAGTATGATTATGCTGTATGATTTATGCATTTTAAGCAGTAACAAGCCGTAACATGTTGAAAGTTGCTATTAAATTTACAATGGCGACTTTATAATTGGCCACATAGTCTTAGTATTACAATGTAGATGTCAAATGTTAAGCAGATGACCGCACATCTGCTTAACATCAGGCAGTGTGTAGTCAAACCCAAACCTATTCGAAATGAAAAAAAAAAAAAAATGAACTATAGTTTTTCAAATGATATATCTTTACAGGTGTACAAATATTATATATTATTATTACTAATAATACTTCAGATGGTCGAAAAACTGGTGAAATTGTGAGTCTCGGTTGCTTTAACCGTTTAGCCAACCCTTAGGCCTTAAGGCGCCTAAAAACATTGACAATGCTACCGACTCTACTTAATATACGAATTTCACTTACTTTTTTACAAGATTTGACATTTACGTCTGTGATATTTATTTACCCGATGTGGTACCAGAAATTGCTACATTTATTTATGACGCCTCTACCAACTTTGAAACAAACAGGCTCTGAGCTTATTCCAGCGCGAAATTGGATTTCATTATCGCGTAGGTTTACTGAGACTCTACTTTTGAGTTCATTATGGAAGCTTATACATTGTTTAATAATTTTCGGGAAATCTGAGAAATATCAGGTAAAATTGTAAGGTAAAGTTGATCACAACGTATGGCATAATTTGTTAGATAAACAAACAAACAAACAAGCAAATAACTCTTTATTGTACACACAAAATAAACTAACAATAAATACAATAGCGAAATTCTTAAGATAGTGATCACTAGGCGGCCTTATCGCTGGAAGCGATCTCTTCCAGGCAACCCATGTACGGAAAGGAATAGAACATTTTTAGTGCTAAAAATAATTGACGGGGAGTACAATAAATACTAAAAAAAAAATACATTATAGACCTAAATACTAATACTACATACAATACCTAACACATAATAATACTACTACATAAATAGACAATACATAGATAGACATACATAAAATATATAAAGTACATATGTAATAACAGAATGAAATAAATGATACAGTACCAAATCATTTACAGAGATAATAACTTTTTACAAGACGTTTGAATGCATCCAGTGAACGTGCACGCTTAATATCTAGAGGCAATTCGTTCCAAAGGTTCACAGCCTTCACCGCAAACGACGAACTGTAGAAGGAGGTTTTGTGGGAAGGAATATGGAGAGTCGAATTATCTGCAGATCTCAAGGTACGAGAGTTAACTGTGCTCCTAAACTTGAAGAGACTAGAGAGATAAAAAGGGGAAGTAGGACAGAAAAGAGTATTGTAAAGAAGCGATAGAATATGAGCATCCCGGCGACGACGGATAGATTTTAAATTAATTTAAATTTATAAATGTCATAAGAAAACATTGTATACGGCCATATACATGTACACACACACACACACACACACACACACACACACAGACACACACACAAACACACACACACATACACACACACACACACACACACACACACACATACACACACACGAACGCACACGCGCACACACACACACACACACACACACACACACACGAATGCACACGCGCACACACACACACACACACACACACACACACAAGCGCGCATGTTCAATTGTTGTTCAAAAATGGTTTCTGTCATACTAACTTCTTATTTATTTATTATGTATATACTCGTATACTCGTATACTCGTATACCTTTTTTGTACAATTCTTTGCTGGAGGTGGGCGTTGCTATCTGCGACACAGTCTTCCTGACTACTGCGGGTAGCATCGTTTCTTTGTTATTTGTTACCTTATGTTTTTTGTACGAAATAAAGAATATATTTTTTTTTGAATTGTTGAATCAACAACTGTAAGAAGCCAAAAGCTGATAGTGCCGCTCTAAAACATGTTCCGCGCGTTCGTATGTACGCTTGGCTCAGGCGGAACGTGACACTTTTTGTGCGTGCAGCCGGCGTTGATCGATTTATAAGACGTTATTGCGTTGTTTATTAATGGATATTTTTGTTTGTTACAGCCTTGCCGGTGTACGCAATTCTAAGTATTATACTTAGTTCTGTGGTTGTGGTGCTAGCAATTTTATCAGTCTTCATTTATAGGTAAGTTTTATGTAATTACTTTTTAATCTTTTGAGCAACCACTTCGTATACTAGTTTTATCACGTGTTTTTTTAGACAATTGCCTTTATTGACTACAACAAGATACAAATCAACGAATTATTCCCCTTTAGTCTATCCCACGAGTTGCAAGTTGACTACAAAAATCCCAATGAATGTTTTAGGCAAGGTTTTAATATTATTAATAATGAATTTCAAAAAGTTTTTGTTCAAAAGGAGACCACCGTAAACCATAAGCCCAAATTTGCTGAGTGGGCTACCACTGGTATATATAAAAGTAGACAAAATTTATATGACCTGTATGAAAAAAAGAATAATTGTGTAGCTATGACACCTTCCGATTTAGAACATGTAAGAATATATTCTAAAATTTTTAAAAATGTTTGTAGAAATGCTAAATCACTTTTCATCAAAAATAAAATTACTAGATCAAAAGACAAAATTAAAACTACTTGGAAAGTCATAAAAAAAGAAACAAACAAGACAAAAAAATATGAAAGACTAACAACACTCAAAGTCGATGACAAAGTCTTATCAGAAAGTAAGGATATTGCTGACGCTTTTAATGACTTTTTTAGTAAGATTCCTATTGAGATTACAAAGTCACTTAAAGCTTCACCTGAAAAAGCTGAGTCATATCTAACTAACAATATTGAATCACTACCACAGAACTTTACCTTTCACCATGTCACACCAAATGTAATAATTAAAACCTTCAATTCATTAAAAATTAAAAGCACTGAAGATATATGGGGTATTTCGGTAAAGACACTGGAGAGCATCATACCTATTATAGCTCCATTTTTGGCAAACTTATTTAACGGCTGTATTGACGATGGAGTCTTTCCAGATCTGATGAAACTTAGTAAAGTTGTACCTTTATACAAGTCAGGATGTAAAAACAACCCATCCAATTACAGGCCTGTTTCTGTCCTGCCAACACTGAGTAAAGTTTTTGAAAAAATTATACTTAACCAAATGTTGTCTTACTTTACTTTAAAGAATTTACTGCATAACCATCAGTGTGGGTTTACTAAAGGGAGATCGACTATAGATGCTGGTACTAAATTAACAACTTACATATTGGAGGCTTGGGAGGAATCTTGCGATGCTTACGGAATATTTTGCGATCTCTCTAAGGCATTTGATTGCGTCCACTATGTAACCTTACTTAAAAAACTGAAGCACTATGGAATTGGGGATAAAGCTCTTGCATTGATTTGCTCGTATTTGTCAAACAGGGAACAAAAAGTTGCAGTAAATGGAGTGGAGTCAAAAGGTTGTTCTGTAGAGATGGGCGTACCGCAGGGTTCAATCTTAGGCCCTTTCTTATTTTTGGTATACATTAATGATTTGCCCTTCATAATCAAGCAAAAGGCTGTTAGTGACATAGTACTCTTTGCCGATGATACCTCGCTCATGTTTAAAGTAAAAAGAAAAAATGCTGATGTACAATTTATAAATGACATTTTAGAATTAGTATGTAATTGGTTTTCAGCTAACAACATGGTACTTAACCCCACTAAAACAAAATGTGTGAAATTTTCACTTTGTAATGTCAAAAACTTATCTGACCCTGATTTACATATAATGGGTGAAAAACTAGAGACTGTACAGTCAACAAAATTTTTAGGTATTACAATGGATCATAAATTGCAATGGGGAACCCATATTGAAACATTAAGTAAAAGACTAAGTTCGGCTATATATGCAATAAGAGAAATTAGAAAATTGACAGATGTCGCTACTGCAAGGCTGGTGTACTATGCATATTTTCACAGTATCATGAGCTATGGCATTTTGCTTTGGGGCACAGCGGCTGATATCAATAAAATATTTATTTTACAAAAAAGGGCTATTAGAGCTATTTATAATTTGAAACCTAGAGATTCTTTGAAAGAAATGTTTAAAGAAATAAATATAATTACAGTATCATCATTATATATTTATGAAGTAATCATGTATACACGGAAAAATATTGTAAATTTTAAGAAAATCTCTGACATCCATTCATATAATGTACGAAACAAAGACAAGTTAGTGTTTCCTCGCTTTAGACTTGAAAAAGGCAAGAAGTCATTTCTTGGAAACTCTGTACTGTATTATAACAAAATTCCAAGTGAAATATTAGATTTAAATGAAAGTAAATTCAAAAAAATTGTCAAGGAAAAACTTACTTGTAATGCTTATTATAGTTATCAACAATATATAGATGATAGAAAGGCTTGGGAGTAGCCCTGCCATTTCCTAGCTGGCTAAATATAGTTTATAACAAGCCTATGTACTTTTTCGTTATCTAATATTAATTTTAACTTTGTTACAACTTGACGTGCCTAAGCGCATTTTTGATAATGCCAAAAGGCTGAAAAGCTAATACAATACAATACAATACAACACGACTACTAAACCTATAGTTAAACTTAAGATAAAACTCAAGGACTTAGTACTTGCTAAAAAAAATACAGTTACGAATTGTGAGAACATTTTACTATATTTATTATATTTATGATAACATTGTGAAGCCGTGGTCGTGAGGTCGTGGGTTCAAACTCTGTCCCGTACTAATGAATTCCTCGGAATTTATGTACGGAATTTCACACCACTAGCTTTCAGGTGAAGGAAAATATTGTGAGGCAACCTGCATTATGACCAAGGAAGAAATTCCAGGGCGTATGTGAATCATGTGAATCCATCAACACGCACTGGGCCAGCGTGGTGGATATGACCCAATCATCCTTCATGGGTAAGACCTACGTCCTGCAGTGGACTTAAAAAGGCTGGTACAGTACAGTATTGTAACATTGTGCAATGTGCATATTTATGTAAGACATCAAAACATTTATTTACTAAGGGTTCAAAAGAATTGATTCGTCCATTGCCCAAAGATAATTTAAAAAAACTTAAAATAAGCCGAAATTGGGTATAAAAGTATTCCAATATAGACTTTAACATAATTAAATTTTGATCTCCATTAACTCTAGAAGTAATAATTCACGGCTAAAAATCTTTCCACATTTTTTTATATTCAAGTTCTCAACGGTAATATTTTATAGGCCATGAAGTATTTTAATCTCGATTTTTCGTCTTTAGTCTTCTACGGCTTTTGGCTTCGTAATTGAATTTGGCAATCGGTAGGCGTGGAATGGCTTCGTTAACTTTGACAAAAGTTATTTTTTAATTATGTATCTTATCTTAGAATAGACATTTTTATCTTTAGACCTTGATGACATTTAGTTGGAAAATCCAGGCTATTACAGCGCTGTAATTTTCTATATCTCTAGACAATCTTGATTGGGACCTTGGAGAGACTTCTTGATTGCCGTAGATTATATTTATGATGGTTATATGTAAGGCAAATCAGAAGTTCTAGGGGTTAACAACATCAGCCTCAATTCCATTACAGGTCATTCGTGGATCACATAAGCCTGAATCAAGGGACAATGTACACACACAGGCGTGGAGTGTTTGCCAATTTTCTATAGGCTTCATTTCGGCAAGTGTACGCTCGAACTCCAGGACCTGGGGCCTTATTGTGTAAGCGCTCTGACGTTCGGCTTCGCTTTTCCTCCTGCTTGCTTTTGTGGTGTGAGTAACTGGCGCGAGCAAGAGACAAAGCGAAGCCAAACATCAGAGCGCTTACACAATAAGGCACCTGCTTCCTTCATCTCCATTTCACAACAGATACCACCTGCTCGTAGTAAGTGATTCGCTTCTTCCTTCGTAATGCGGACCCCGCCAGGGATCGGAATGCTCTGTCTCGGTCATTGTTTCCTGACAATTACAATGGGGATATCTTCAGGTAAAGAGTTAATAGGTATCTTCCAGGTCTACGTACTCCATCTTCGGCTACAATTTCGTTTTTCATCAGACGAGTTGGTGGCCAAATGTAGCCCTATTCTGCATAAAAAGAACAAGGGCTTATGAGAGATGAGGCTTATACCCAGTAGTCAGTAGACCCAGCGGTCAGTATGGACTGATGATAGATGATAACAATGATGTGTTACATTTTCTGGTACCAAAGTCTACTCGTATAAATTCATTCGTTTCTCGGACACCCAAAGTGTCCCAACATAATCTCGAAAATATACTCTAGCGCATTTTCAAGTGGAAAAGATTAAATAACTTTTGAGAATTTCAATTCTATTCAAAGTCGTTTTGAGAGAGATTAACCGTGAATTTTATGTTTATTTTCTTTACCAGGCATTACAAGCTGGAAGCAGAAATAGCGATGATGACCTGGCGAGTCAGCTGGAGCGATGTGCTGCAGCCTGGAGGCAGACTGAGAGGCAGCATGCACTCGCTGGCGCGCCGGTACAGCACTGGGGTAAGGATTTTTAAATATTAGTTCACTGACAAGGTAGACGCATGACCTCATCAAGACCGCAGGATTGCACTAGAGTGAGTGCGCCCAAGAGTTGCACAATCTGGTCCCACCTACCCCTTTCTTCTATCGTACAGCTAGACAGACGCGACCAAAGCGCCACTCTTTTATGGTGGACATCCCACGCGTTAGAACCAAGCGTTTTGAGTCCACATTCCTCATACGAACTGCCAGAATGTGGAACGCTTTGCCTAAGTCTGTCTTTTCGTTAAAGTACAATGTAGGTGTCTTCAAATCTCGAGTAAATAGGTATCTTCTTATGCAATGATTAAATCTTATCTTATTACGCAATGATGCAAGCCGCTGTCAACCGGTCTTATTGGAGATACATAGGGGAGGCCTATGTCCAGCAGTGGACGTCCTTTGGCTGATGGATGGATAGGTTCTAGGTAAGCGTGCTACATCCTTCACCGCATATCTGCTTAACATCAGGCAGTGTGTAGTCAAACGCAAACCTATTTGAAATTAAAAAAAAATGCAAGCCGCTTCCAATCAGCCTTACTGGAGATCTGTGGGGAAGTCTGTGTCCAGCAGTGGACGTCTTACGGCTGATTGATCAGTGATGGATGGGATTAGTCTGTAAAGTTACCAACTAAGTTCAGCAAATAAAATATGATTTATGTTGTTTTTAAACTATCGCGATTTGAACATATTATTATTATATACTACGGGACTAACCGCGCACTAAAATTACGAGATAAATAAATACCTCATCATCCCGACGTTTCGGCCGAGTTGCATCGACCATGGTCACGGGTAGACCCAATTTATCTCGTAATTTTAGTGCGCGGTTAGTCCCGTAGTATATAATAATAAGAAAATCATATCTTGTTTGTTAGACAAACAGTGACGGGCCAGATGGAGCATATTCCATTCAATTTATATGTGTCCCGTCCTACCCCAGTCGGCACTCTAAACAAATTATATGAAACGTACCCCGTCTGGCCCAGCCCATCCAGTCCAGCTCGTCCGGCCAAACAAGAGTTCAACAGTAAAGTGCCAACAAGTCAAGCAAAAACATAACAGCTATTCAAACTTTTCTTCAAGCCATTCAGGCAATTTTCAACCCCCTGTAACATTGTTGTAGATGTTATCACCAGACCCTTCTATATTGAATTCATTTTACCGTAAAATTATCTGCGCATCCTGTAACAGCGCTACACAACTTTTAAGCCTAACTAAATCCGCACAATTTAATTAATTGGTTTATCCAGCCGCAGCGTACCAGTTCCCAGCGAAATAACATAAGCATTTAGAGTAACATCGTCAAATACAATCCTTCTAACAAGACCGTATTATCGTCGCATTACCCAGATTACGGCTTATATTCGAAAATGAAATCCATGCTGGTATTGCTTAGAGATGGCAAAATGGGGGCAGATGTTATTTTGTTCGAATGGTTTGGTTAGCTACTGTGCAATGACTCTCCTCGTGTTCACAGACGCCATAAAGTTTGATTCTGTCTCTATAAACATTTAAAAGCATTTTTTTAGTATAATTATTTTAATTTTTAAAATTAGAGGACTCTCGATCACCTCTACTTGTATTAGAGTTTAAAATAGGATCTGTCTTAAAACAATCGAATAAAATTCGACTGAATTTTATTTGATTGTTTTAAGTCGTTGCCAAGAGTAAATGCAATATTTTTACAGTTTCACTGAATTTCATTCAAATTAGTGAGACGAGAACTGAATTTCTGAATGAATTAAAATTATTTATTTTTATTGTAAATCTTAATGAAATTATTTTATCTTCTGCTTCTGTCAACAAATTATTTTGATTTTATTTCATTAGTTAACTTTGTCCAATGTATTTATAAAAACCACTAATGCCACAACTTTACAATTTGAACTTGTTCAAATTATTAAAAAAATTAAATTAAGTATTTGATTGACAACTCAACATTTTTCAACATTGAAGCACCTGACTATAAATAGGTACACTTTTCTGTTGAAAGATTCGATCCCAACAGCTAATAAATTTGACGTTGCTCACCAAGTTAAGACGATCTATTTTTAAATGTGTTTTATCGATCTCAACTCATTCGATTCTCAATCAATTTTCTCTCATTCAAATCTTGTGAGCTGTGGTGGCCTAGAGGTAGTGACACCCGCCTTACAATAGTGAGGTCATGGGTTCAAATCCCGGTCTTGGAAAGAGTTCTTTGGAATTTATGTACGGAATTTAACACCACTGGCTTTTTGGTGAAGGAAAATATCGTGAGGCAACCTGCATGCGTCCGTAGAAGAAATTCGATGGCTTATGTGAATCCACCAACCCGTACTGGGCCAGCGTGGTGGATATGGCCCAATCACCCTTCGTGGGTAGGCCTACGTCCTGCAGTGGACTATTCAAAGTATTTATTCGAGAAAAGCAATAAATGACCTGCAGACTGCCTAGGAATATCTACGCACGCTCATGCACCACGCAATATTTCTTTCGACGTGTCAGAACGGGACAGCGTTATAGTAAGTATAATGTATCTGTCACTTATATGATATGATTTACTATAGACGTCCAGTAGTGGACTATTTAAAAAAAGGCTGTACAAATCTTTATTCGAATCAACTCAATCGAACAGTACCCCATCACTAGTCCCCGACGTACAATTTGCCAACATTTGTAACGAAACGGCGAACAATATAAATGAATTTCACGAAATCCTTGTATTGTACCTTTCCCTGTTATTGTTGTACGACGGTTACAGAATTCGGGCAACGTATAAAATAAGCAGTAACTTAAAATGGCACCCGTTTTGACCCTTGTTTGACCGTAACTACCGCGCTGATTTTATTTTGGACAAGAAATGTCATATTATTTGTTACATATGCACCTAATTAATTATCTTGTAGGTACCACTTCTTTTTGGCTTTGGCAATAAAGGTGACGTCCACAAGTGGTATATTATTCACAAAAAAATCGAACCAAGATGATATATACATCATTTCAAAAATATTTAATTTAGATTTTTCCATCCCTCCATTTTTTTTAAATCTGAAAAATAAGTTGTATGAAAAATAACAGTACTGCTTTTTATTGTTAACTAGTTTCGCAATAATAAAGTGCTTCTATCGTTATTTTACTTCCATTGGTAGCTGATTCTTCCACATTCATTTCCTAATTTGCTAAAATTAAAAATGATAACCTAGCAGTGTGACCAGTTAGTAGGTACAATGTGACAAAAAACACTTGAAAAGTATGTCTAATTGGTAAAAATGCTTACATTTAACAATTTGGAGGTTACTTAATGAGGGTTGATAGAGATAAACTACCTATTGAGCCATATATATTTAATTATCTTAATAAATTCAAAATTGATTTAAAAAAAAAAAGAGGGATCTTTTATATTTTTAACTGACGTAATAGACTCAGAAAAATATGAACTTTCTCGAAATGTAACGGGTGTTGTGGTTAGAATTTTTGATTATTATTATACCAGTCTCCATACATATTGTGGACATGTCCTTTGTGTATTGGATTTTGTTAACATTTTTATATTTGATATTATGACTAAGTGACCTAGTAAAATTGTACCTAGGTAAATCTAACCTACAGTATTTTTTTTATTTTATTATCATCAGAACTATGCTTTTTATTTTTATTACCTTACCCATTTTTATGTTATCGTTTTTATTTATATTTTATAGTTGTACTTGTTTATCACATTAGTTAGTGTTTTATTAACCGAACCCATCGCATTTTACCTCATTTAAAAATATGTTCTCGTTTTTCAATAAGTTTTTTTTGTATATTATAATTATACTGTTTTACATATTTGTGTTACGCAATTAGGTACTCCGTTAATATGAATCGATTTGGATGATTCTGTTTTGTTTGATTAATCATACTTCAAGGTGTGTGGAAGTAGTCCCATTTAAATTTTGTCGAAATGCGCGGAGCCGTTTTTTAACAAGATTGATGACCGACTTCACCCGTGTACAGAATTCGCGAATATTTCGCACGGATCGAAGTAGCATTTTTCACATTATTGTTGATTTATGAAAAATGGTTCAGCCGATTTCGTTAAAATTTAAATGGGACCAATTTCAAAGTAAATTCTTTCCAATAAAGAAAGAATTATTGAAATCGGATTACTACGAAAAAAGTTGTGCGTGGTTATACGTAAAAAAAAATAAACGAGTCGAATTGTATACCTCCTCCGGTGGTTCGTCGGTCAAAAACCAACAACAATGTTTAGTTTAGTTTATTTATTTATGCAAGATATACGTACATGTGAATACAATCAGTGCTTAGCATATTAGAATAATACTTATTGCTAATTCAGTAGGTGTACATATTCGCCCTGTCTAATAGGGCGTAGCATAATTATATATTTGTAATGTAATGCTATAAAAAATTACTAGGTACTTACGAGTACATCGATGAATCATTGATGCGACACGTGGGAACTATTCGAATTCTGAATACGGTTGAAGTTGGATTTGCGAGTTTTGGTGAAAAAATATTGTACAGACTGACATTGCCTAGGTCTGTCCAATTGAGCCTGTGATTTGGTCAGAAACTTTATCAACTGACCTGATTTTTAACCGACTTCCAAGAAGGAAGAGTTTCTACAGCCTTGGCCAAAAGTATTAGGCACCTTGAAAAAACTGGACCGGAATCGAAGTCGGTTTGCCATTTTTTGCGGAAACTAATTATTATTCGTAAATTAGTACACAAATAAATAAATAAATATTTTGGGACATCTTACACACGGCCTCTGACCCAAAACTAGGCAAAGCTTATGATATGGCTGCCAGAGACTGATATACTATATATACTTATTTTTAAATACATACTTATATAGATAGTAACTAAATAACACCCAAACACAGAGCAAACACTTTTGTTCTTCACATAAATATTTGCCCTGGGTGGGAATCGAACCCACGCCTCGTTGACCCAGAAGTTCCACTGAGCCATCGAGACAGTCAAGAAGTTCATTAAATTGTAAACACAGAAACTGCGTTACTCCTTTTATAACTTGCCATTGTTATACGTTCTGGACATAATATTGAATTTCCTATTTAATTTATCCCGTGTACATACGAATTGTTATTTTGCTACTGTATCGCAGAACTAAAATACATCAGACCTTTACGGTACAAATGAAATTTTTCAGTAAAAAAAAAATTTTATACAAAATAAAACATTTGAATGACGGGATGTAGATACGTTGTGTAAAATTTCAAATAACGATCAGTAATTAAGACATATCTAAAAATATTTGGTAAAAATGATAAAACACTTTCACTAATTCGACGCCTTCGCAGACAGCGTTTCTAGCTTAATTGGACAAAGCATCTGGGCCGGAATCCCAGAGAGATGCAGGTTCAAATCCTGCGAACGCGGTAATTTTTTAAATATCTTTGACAAAAAGAAAGTTTATATAATACACCTAATATGTGAAGCACGATAAAAATCATTTCATATCTATAAAATATCAGCGCTCGTAGCATAGTTTGCAGGTTATTTGTCAGCGATCACCGAAATTATGTAACGTTCCGCACTGTCATTATTAGGAAGGGTAACTGCGGATGGCATTTTTTTAAAACTGAGCGCTAACGTGGCTCGGATGACACGTTAAATTGTAGGTCCCGGTTGTTTTAACCGTTTAGCCATCTCAGAGACCTCCAGGCGGCCTAAAAACTCTGACAACAAACAAACCGTGCTTTAGAATAATGTGTGATATTTTTTCCATCTGAAATTTAACTGTAAAATTAAAATATGTACCGCGCGCATTATGCGCATAAATATTACGCACTACGCACACTTGACCCAAGTGACTTTATATATTATAAAACGTCTCTGTAGTTACCATCGTCTTGGCATTTTTTCTTTTGGTACCATCTGTTACCATTTGTTACCATCGACTTCTTTAACATTCTATATTGATGGTACCGTATACTGAGCGCCACACAAATTGAAAGATGGGAAGTTAGCAGCAGATGACATTTCGCCGTGATTCGCTAATTATTGCGCATGTGTGCACAATGTCTATACAAATGGCGAAGTAGTGAGCTCGGGCGTAGGAAGCGGGCGGGAGGCATGAGGATGGCGGGCGGGTGTGCTTCGGCGTTTCGTCTCTCTGGTTTCCGCGCGTACCCATATTTTGGCTTTTGCGCAAAACGCCGTGCATAACTTCCCATCTTTCAATTTGTGTGGCGCTCAGTATAGCTATCGTAATTTCGATATATATTTTATAAAATGTCACGGTACAAACCGTGATTAAAATATATTTTACGCGAAAATTTTGCGAAAGGAAAATCAAGCTTCCTTTAATTTCTTTGTTCGTACCCCTTAAGGAAGGTTAGAGGAAACCGCTTTTGTGATTCTTAAGTTTATTTCTTACAATTTGACTTTTTAAGTTACGCCAAGAGTCATTTTGGGGAGTTTTTGAGAAACAATTTTTATCATCTTTTTGTTGATGGATAACTTTTTAATAGATTGGGTTAAAGTTTTGAAATAATAATGAAGCAACAAAAACGCAATACTGAATACAAAATGTTTGATCGAAATTAGGACAGGTAGTTCAGAGAAAAACAATAAATGATATATAGAATAGATTTCATACCAGCTGAAAGACAAATCATAATAAAATTGAAACCTTTAAAATATCGAGACGTCGAGAGGGAACGTAGGGCTCTGGCACTTCTGGCAGTCAGGGGAAATATGATCGCACGAAGGTTTGCTCGCTGCTCGAGGGAGGTAAAAATTACCCTTTTCAAGGCGTACTGCCAGTCATTCTATTCGAGTAGCTTGTGGATCAGTCATACTCGCCGGGCTGCCAGCATTCTACGGGTTCAATATAACGATATTTTTAGAATGCTGATGCGGTTGGCTCGCTTCTGTAGTGCATCTGAAATGTTTGCTGAGGCACGAACGGATGACTTTCATGCAATTATTCGCAAGAAAGTCGCGTCCCTACGATATAGAGAGCGAGGCAGTCGCAATGGCATTCTTCAAATGATCGCTGATCGATTGGATTGCCCCATTCAGAATATTGTTATGGGCACTAAATTATAAATCTTGTAATTAATATATTTTTTTTTAATGACAATACTTCACTACTACTACATAGAAAGCAATTGGATCATCCACAGACCCTTGAAGGTCTAAAGATAATCCAAGCGCTCAAGCCCACTGCCAGTTGGCAGCGTGCCCAGCATGCTGGCAGCATTGCCACGCTGAATGGCAATGCTTATACGTTGAGCCAAATAAACACCAGCATTTTGGTCACGCGTCGCGTCCACCAGACGCTCAGAAAGACTTTTGAAAACGAGATGAGCTCCCGGCCCCCACGGACCCAAAGTCTCAACTCCAAATGGCTCAAATATGTAACCACCGCCGAGGTTAGCATATTTGCGCCGCTTGTGCTGCTCAGCCGAATTGGCCGCCGCTCCAGCCCTTAATAAATATTGTAGGTAATTAATGTTTAAAATCAATGACACTATTGTATTTAATTTTTTATGAATTATGGATAATTATTGTCTGAATTAAAATGATAAATAAAAAATAGAATAAAATCAACATCAAAACTGCCGATTGTGAAATATTCAAAATTGCAAAAAAACACGTTTCGATCAGCAAAATGATACTTAACTAGCATATAACTTTAATGTAGTAATATTATCGCTTGAAGCAAAATTTTTGATAACTTCATAGAAATTGATGTGCGCCAGCTGCACTCATGAAAAACTGTCACGTTCCGCCTGATACGAGCCTACAAGCGAGAGTGCGGAACAAGCAATAAACAGGCACGACCGGCCCTAGCGTTCGGTTTATTTCAGTTGTTGATACTGACTTCCAAAAAAGAGGAGGTACTATGTTCGTCTGTATGTATTTTTTTGTGTATGTTCATCGATATTTTCGCCAATTGTGAACCGATGTTGTTATTAAACTTTCGCGATTTGTATTAATATATACTACGGGACTAGTCGCGCACTAAAATTCCAAGATAAATATATACCTCCTCATCCCGACGTTTCGGCCGAGTTGCTTCGACCGTGGTCACGGGTAGACTCAAGGAGGTATATATTTATCTCGTAATTTTAGTGCGCGATTTGTCCCGTAGTATAATATATAATAATAATTATGAACCGATTAAAAAAAATATTTCAAAAGTGTATACTTCCGAGGTTCGATAAAATTCAAATGGGGATCCCATTACCATCGACATCTTTAACGTTCTACATTGATGGTAGCTATCGTGATTTCGATATATATTTTATAAAATAAATAATGGTACTGTAAATCAGCTAAGCTGTTTTTGATTTATCAACCGTAAACCGACTTTACAGCCAACCAATTTATTTTAAGCGCTAAAAAGCATCTGACAGTCCCACATAAAAAGTTGTTTATGACGTTTTGCTATGTCACATACTAAAGCATTTTGTGTACTTAATTCTATATTATTTGGGCTTACATTAAATTCACTTTGAAATTGTGAAGAGTTCGTTTAACGATCTTTTATCCCTGCATCTCATTTAATATCTGACAAGGAAACAAGGACATGAAAATGATACATCTTACGTACCATTTACCTTCCAAAATGCTCACTTTGTGGCAAAATCCTTTTGATTAAATCCCTACACACTCAAAGTAAGCGAGGTTCTTTGTTATCATTTGATCTTTTTAACAATTTGCCCTATGATATGGGTTATAATCAAGCGAGTAACAATCAAGCCTTGTTGCTTTAACCGTAACCGATACAAATTTATTAAAATGATTAAGCAAGGATTTCAAAAGTATATTTGAAGAAATAACAAATTATGTAAAACTAGTGTCCAGTTACTAGTTAATCAAGAAATATTATTATTTTTAATAAATTCAATACTTAATGTACCTATCTAACAATATTGAATTTGTTGTCGATTTTTTGCACCCTTTCCTACAAATGAGTTTAAACATATTTTACAGACAGAATTTGTAATAAATAGAAAAAAATATATTTTATACGTGAAAAATACTTCATTTTAATTATTTTTAACATTCTTTGGGCGAACTTGAAGCTTTCGGTAAAAAGGTAGCAGTGGATCTCTGAGCTTTATCTCTAAACCAATGAAGACGATGATTTCTATTTACAGTTGTATAATTCAAAGATAAAATATCGAGTTCTAAATATGGTTCGTAGGTCATTGAAAGCATGACCAACAGTATTAATGTGCCAAAATAGACGATTAAAATAATGAATGAGAGCTACGTGCAAGTCTATCAAAGCGTGATGTGTCGATGATATTGTCGAACCCGCGGGCCGAATTTGGACTTGATTGATAAAGCCATGGTGGTATAGTGGTAATGATACTCGCCTTACGATCGTGAGATCGCGGGTTCAAATCCCGGTCCCGTACCAATGAATTTCTTGGAATTTATGTACGGAATTGCACACCACTGGCTTTTCGGTGAAGGAAAACATCGTGAGGCTACCTGCATATGTCCGTGGAAGAAATTCGATGGCGTATGTGAATCCACCAACCCGCACTAGGCCAGCGTGGTGGATATGGCCCAATCACCTCTCGTGGGTAGGCCTACGTCCTGTAGTGGACTATTAAAAAGGCTGGTACAGTACAGTACAGATACAGGACCGAGGCAGATGACACAATTAATTACAGGCCTATGCTCAGCAGTGGGATAAAGAAAGCTGTCAATGTTGATTGTCAATGGTGACATGTTACAAGTAACGATATGACGCTATCAATTACCCAAAAACTTCTCACAATTGCTTACGTCAAATAGTCGAAATTTATTACTAAATTGCATCCCCAAATTGCCATTTGCAAGCATTGCTGTACCTAACAACATTTAATGATGGCAATACGGAGCTCGCGGTAAACACGTGAATAAAAATCCACGATATAATAGTAACAGTAATGTGCATTGCTACGAATTATGGTACTGCTAATGTGTATTGGTACAATGTGTGGTACCCAAAATATGCAATGGGTTACGGACGTTAGGGTTACGGTTCGCATAAATGTGTCCTCGGCTTTATACGAGTTGTGAACGAAATATCCATAATTCTACCAAAACAGGGCATGGATTTTTCCGACAAAAGTTTTATCTCTCTTTTACTTTACATGTTTGTTTACTCATAAATTAATTATATTTTTTTCAGTATTTCTGAGTGTTCACTAAACAAACGACTCAATGAATAAAATGACGAGTACGATACTTAAAAATATGTATAATTAATAAAAAATCAAAGAATAGTGAGTGCAAGACATGTAAAAAAATATGATAGTAAACAGTAATTGAGAAAAGTAAATGAAAAAATAACTTTTATCTACAATTATGACAGATATACAGGGTTATTTCTAATCAATTAGCATCATCTTAGGGGCTTATTCTGTACATCAAAACTAACAACTTTTGTTAAAAGTTAAAAAAAAATTGTTGTTCCATAGAAACGTAACAAATAACAAACAAATACAAATATTAGTTGAATTTGTTTATTAATTATAATTTATTATTATAATTAACAATTATGTATTTTTCTTGTTTAAGAAGAACTGACGAGCAATAAAAAATATATTATGAATGGTTATTATAATAATAGGAAAAAAACAGATATGTACCTAATTGTATGTGTCTTTTCAATGGAACCCAACAGTTTCTAAACCCTGTACCTTGGTGGCCCGTAGTATAAATGGGTTACCTACTGATAAAATTACGCACGCAATGTTTTCTATTAAGATTCTAAGGATCACATCCCTTAGTAAGCCGTCAAACTTGAGGAAAACTTTTGGGAGCCGCTGACTTCAACGAGTTTTGTCCCGTGCAAGTAATCGTAGTACTACGTGGTACAAGTAGGGACCAGTGGGTACCACGTAGGCTTCCAAAAGTTTGTTATCTTTGGGCCACATGTGTTATTAATTGCGGCATTTGCTGTCAGTTTGTTGGGATGGAATTTGTTAGCAGAATTTGAGATTTTCTATCCCTTTCGCTTATGTACAAGCGATAGGGACAGATGATACTAAAAGGAAAGGATGAAAAAAAGACGGTGGATTCATGTACACCATCGAATTTCTTCTACGGACATATGCAGGTTGCCTCACGATGTTTTCCTTCACCGAAAAGCCAGTGGTGTGAAATTCCGCACATAAATTCCAAAGAAATCATTGGTACGGGACCGGGGATTCGAACCCACGACCTCACGATTGTAAGGCGGGGGTCACCTCTAGACCACCACGGCTTTTTAGTAGATTTTAATTTAGGGTAAAGTTAAAGCACAGGGGTTACTTAGACTTTATTTTAGTAGAAAACTGCTACTATAGTTTCAATCGTATTTGGTGATCTTTCTCAAGGTTGGAGTACTAGCGCGCGGGCTCGTCTCGCATAGCACTGCCTACTGAAACTATAGTAGCAGTTTTCTACTAAAATATAGCGTGAGTAACACCTGTGCTTTACTTAATTAAAATGTGCTAAAACCACGCTATTTTTCATAGTGATATTTATGTAGGTATATATATTACTTATCATATTTACCCCGAGAATAGGTATCCTGTAATAAATTTAACTTGTAAACGAAAAGAAAACGCTGCATAAGTAGTAGCCTTTTTCTAAATCTACTCGTATAGCAGACGTGTACTGTACGATGCTTTTCGTTATCAACAACTTTTATGATTATTATATACTATGGGACTAATCGCGTACTAAAATTACGAGATAAATAAATACCTCCTCATCCCGACGTTTCGGTCGAGTTGCATCGACCGTGGTCACGGGTAGACTAGAATGTAGAACAGCTGGTACCGCCAATTCAATTTGAACTTGAAAAATTGTCACTACGACACACAACACTGACGGTATCTAACAATGTCCTTCTACCTACACTACGCGATTTGCATTTGTTGACAAAAGGATTCCACGACACCGATAACTTAAATCCATCCTCTCGGTTGAAATTCTTATGTTTTTTGATTTCCACCGCTTCCCAAAACTATCCTTGAAAAATAGTGTCGATCAGTGGATAGGACTTTTGGGTCGTGGAGGTCGTGGCTCGATCCAATGACCAGTACCTCCGTCAAGCAAATGCTTAGCTATAGCAGACTTCTGTATCTGGCGGTTTTTGACTGCTGCGATATGTTCTTTGATCCGTTCAGCAATAGTACGCTTCGTTTGACCTATGTAGGAACTACCGCAGCTGCAATCCACCTTATATATACCAGGAGTCTGGAACGGAATGACATCTTTCGGCGTTCTGACTTGGCCCAGTAAGAATAAGAATAAGAAAATGTTTATTGTTAGACTGTGTAAAAAGATGTTACAAAAATTGGTTTCAACAGCCTGCCCATTTCGAGCGTACAATAATCTTTTAAAAAATAGTTATACATAATATGTAAACGAACTTTACTTACAAACGAACAAAATTATAAAAGAGTTATACCCACATAATGTAAACGAACAATATAATAAGACATATTAATAAGTACGACAGATATATGACAAAACCAGCATCTATTGTACCGTATTATTGTTAAAAACTGTTTCTGCTTTATACTAAATTATTACAGATCCAGCAAGTTGAACTTAGTTATTTTATAATCTTCAAAATATTCTTTTATACAATAAAAAACTTTCGAAATAAGCCAAGTTTTCCATTTTCTTTTGAAACGATTTCCTTCTAGTAATATTATTTCCAGTGGCAAGCAATTGTATATTTTGATTGTCATAGCATAAACACTCTTTGAGAACATGATGTTATTATGTTGAGGTACAATAATGTTATGTTTATGTTTTGGCCTCCTAATATCGTCACGATTACAGAATGTTTCGCTGAAATAATTCATATTATTTTTCACAAATATACAAGTCTCATATAGTATATAAATGCTAGTGAGTGTTAAAAAAATATTAGTTTTGAATATATCACGTAGTGTGTCTGTACTGTTTAATTTATATATGATTCTCAAACAGTAGTTTGGATAAAGGAGTATACACTGTCTTGATGGAGTAATCCTTTAGTAAAGTTCCCACCTTATCCGTCACTCTTTTAACATATAAGGTAAGAAAGCCGGCTGCCTCTCAACGTCGAAACCGTGCTTCCGATACCTGCGTCTACCTAGATCTCGCTTTTTCACATTATAACCATTTCTCTAAAATCAGCTATTCTATTAGAAAAATAAAACACCGGATATTGATAAAATGTATGTGGAACCACAAATTTGTTTTAGCGATTTTGGGGTCGATCATATCTCTAAGGCCATCATAAAAAGTACTACGATATTTTAGATTATATTCCTGTGATTATGATGACGCTTTTCACGCCAGTTTTGGCTGCAGTGACCAATTTCCTGCACTCGAGTTTTCTCTGATGAGTTGTCACATGGCTGATATTGGCATCCGATTTTAGCTGTAAACGTCCGCTCTCTGTAGCTACATATTATGAGAACTCTATTTTCTGTATTATGTCAATGACAACCGAACATTGATCAATAGGTATGACGACTAAAAAAATATAATCAGTCCGTCAGTTAGACTATCGAAAAATATTCGAAACGTATTTTTATGGTTCGTACCTCAAAAGGAAAAAAACGGAACCCTTATAGGATCACTTTGTTGTCCGTCTGTCCGTCTGTGTGTATGTCAAGACTCTTTATCTCGAGAACGCGTAAAGATATCTATTGAAATTTAAACTGTGTACGTTATATCTATGATCTCTTGCAGTTGTGTAAAATAAAAACTACTCAGTTATCGTTTAAAAAAGTTAGAGCCGTTTATGTCGTAAAAACCGCATATTTCGACACTTACAAAAATCAAAACTTACAGAGTACTCTCCGTTGACATAGAACTATGAAATTTGGCTAGAAGCATTGCCTCAGAGTACACATATTGGAATAAATTTGAAAACTGTACATTTTATTTAAATCACAAAAAATAGGGCCTCAAAATTCACAAAATATGGGTTCAAAATTCAAGATGAGTAAATCGTATCATCTGTGGTATCATACTCGTATAAAAGAACTTAATTAGCACATGCTTAAACAGGTTTTTAATTATATTAACAATGTGTAATTTTCGATGTATGACGAGAAAAGTGAAAAAAAAAAACTTTTTTGTTGATGGTTATAGTGTGGAGATTTTAACAACTTACTTCCCAATTTTGTGAAATTTTCTGGTGTTATACGGAACCCTCAGTGTGCGAGGCTGACTCGTACTTGTCCAGTTTTTTTCTTTGGTCTATTAAACAAACATTGATGAAGATATAGCCCGTCGAATTTCCGCGAGACGTCACAAGTGCAATACAAATGTATAGACTTCTGTAAGTGAGGTGACGTCACGACCCCCACTCCCAAACTTTAACAAGGTTTATCTTTGTCATTTGTATTGTTAAATTGACAAAAGAAAATACGTGTCCAATATTTTTTGATAATCTAATGAACGGACTAATTATACAGGGTTATTTCTAATCAATTAGCATCCTTCTAGGGGCTTATTCTGTACACCAACTAACAACATTTGTTCTATGACTTTCGTCGGAACACAAAAAAAAAATCAGCTGTTCCATACATTTTGTCGCGGGTAAACTAAATTTTACTATGGAACAACAAAAAATTTTTTTGAGTTTTGACGGAAGTCGTAAAACAAAACTTACTAGTTTTGATGTACAGAATAAGCCCCTAGAAGGATGCTAATCGATTAGAAATAACCCTATACAATTGATTTTTTTTACGTAGTCATCATGCCTATTAATAAATATTGCAAAACTCTAACAACTTTTAATCATTTCAGACGACGTTCTCCGACGAAGCGACGTCCCTAGCTGGAGACAGGCAGGTGTACACTCCCTGCGGGTTCTACAAGGGTTGCCGAGTAGCCATCAAGACTATGGACAAGCAACGTATCGATCTCACACGCCCACTGCTACTCGAGCTGAAGAAGATGAAAGATCTAGAACATGATCATGTTGCAAGGTACTTACTTATTGTTGATTGTTGCAACAGTGTTCTATATGGAGAATCTCCTGGTTTAGACAGCAGCTGGGGTGTTATCACAGAACCTAGTTTTTCCTGTTGTGCGATTGTATCCATACAGTTAGGAAATGCAATACTGAGATACCAGGATATCAGGACTTCAAGGGCTACCGAGTGGCCATCAAAACTATGGACCAGAAACGCATCGACCTTACACGACCACTGATGCTAGAACTGAAAAAGATGAACATGATTATGGCAAGGTACTGTTTGTTCGGCAGTAAAGTATATTATAACTAGTTTTTACCCACGGCTTCGCTCGCATGATATTTTGATTTTTGACGCAATATCATTGTAATTTATAGCCTATGTGTTATTCTGATATATAAGCTACATTATCGCAAAGTTTCATCTCAATCCGTTCAGTAGTTTTGCGTAAAAGAGTAACAAACATCCATACATCCGTCCATCCATCCATCCTCACAAACTTTCGCGTTTATAATATTAAGTAGGAAGTAAGATAGTAGAAAATAGGAAGTAGGATACTAAATTAGCTCATATAGCTTAGCTTTGTATTTATTCCAGATTTTTTGGAGCCTGCGTGGACCCACCTCATTGCTGTGTCCTGACGGAGTACTGTCCTAAAGGATCGCTGCAGGACATTTTGGAAAACGAGTCCATCAAACTGGATTGGATGTTCAAAGTCAGCCTGATGTCTGATATTGTTAAGGTAATAAGTTTGAAAGATAAGTACTTATTATAAATTACAAGACATCAGTATTTCCTATACCTTTGCATATAAATAATTACTGAAACTGAGCTTCGTGCAGTGTTGGTGAACGTTTTAAGCTGCGCTTACCCGTCCATGATTTCTGTCCGAGAAACTATGCCACTGCCAGCTCGCTGCCACTTCAACTATTGGAATTTAATCAAAATCCCGGAGAGACTTTGGTTATTGCCCTATTCATAGCACATTTGGCTACATTCTACATATTTATAATAGCTATGGCTGTTCGAACTCCGAGGTTCGAACAATTGTCCGCGATGCGCGGATACTAATCAAAAAATAAATTTATCAAAATTAATCCAAAATTTTACCTGGACGGCGGTGATTCTTCACATACCGTGTGGCCGTGTGGCGTGTCGTGTTGTCCTTCGTCAGAGCCGTCAAGTTAGTCAGGTCAAGTCAATGGCTGAAATTAATTAGTAATTGTACAATAGGCTAATTATGAAGGCGCCATCGTAAATTTAATAGCAACGTAAAAAGTGTTCTCTCTATCGAATGCCTAAAGTGGAAAAGAAACAAAATAATTATAATTACGATGGCGCCTTCATTAATTGGGCCTATTGTGCTATTTTGCGTCATACACCCTTGAAATAAATGTACCTATTTTTAGGGTTCCGTACCTCAAAAAGAAAAAACGGAACCCTTATAGGATCACTTTGTTGTCCGTCTGTCCGTCTGTGTGTATGTCAAGACTCTTTATCTCGAGAACACGTAAAGATATCGAGTTAAAATTTAAACTATATACGTATATCTATGATCTCATACAGTTGTGTAAAGGAAAAACTTCTCAGTTATCATAAAGAAGTTAGAGCCGTTTATGTCGTAAAAAACCGCATATTTCGACACTCACAAAAATCAAAAACCTACAGGGTACTTCCCGTTGACATAGAACTATGAAATTTGGCGAAAAGCATTGTCTCAGAGTACACATATAGGAATAAATCTGAAAACTGTAAAGTTTTATTTAAATCACAAAAAATAAGGCAACAAATAAGGTATAATAGAAAAGAGCTTAGCACATGCTAAAACAGGTTTTTAATTATTTTAACAATTTTTGATGAATGACGAGAAAAGTAAAAAATAAACTTTTGTCGATGATGATGATGAGTATAGTATATTTTAACAACTTACTTCACAATTTTGTGAAATTTTCTGAATTTGTTCGGAACCCTCGGTGTGCGAGCCTGACTTGCACTTGACCTGTTTTTTATTTCTATAAGGCCTAAAGTAAATGACCACATTTCAGTGACTGACATGTACTTACATACAAGTAATTACTGCATATATAGCCCCGTTAGGTACAATTTAGACGTAATAACTATTAAAAGGTAATTCCAAACTTATTGCCAAAAAACCCGAAAGTTTATTAATAAAAGTCACTGATATTGTAGCTTCACGACCCAACTAATAAGTTAAGGGCTCAAAAGTCAGTTCTCGCCAACTTTATGGCCCCAAACTCGACCGTTCGGGCTATTAAACTTTCAGGTTAACATCTTGTACAAATTTAAGAGCGACACTTGTGGAACCCTTCCTGTGAAGGAACTTTTAAGAGAGAGCACTCACTATTTCGTCAATAATGAAGTTACGAAAATGTATACTGGATGTTTCTTTTAGATTTTACTGGCCTAAAATATAAAAAGTTTATTAGGAAGAGCCAAGAATCTTTTAAAATTGCTCTAACAATATTAGTTTCTCACTTTCTCAAGACTTTTAACCCTTAATTTGGCAAAGAAAAAATAATTATAAAAGAGGATTTTTTTAATAGATCTGTTTAATGCCCCCCTAAATAGTAAAGAAAAATTATGAAAAAAAATATCCCCTGAAAGATTTACTGAAAAAACAATGTTAATTATACTCAACACAATCGGATATTGCAAGATTGACTTATTGTTAATTATGTTAAGCCGGCTCAACAAGATGCATTAAAGCAAAGAAAAGCTTAAAATCAAAACAGTGTCATATTTATTTATTTATTGAATGATATAGGTACAAAATTTAATCAGTTTTGTGGTGATAATTGAAATAAAAGTTAGGTCCTTCGACAAAGTCTCACATTACATTTCAGGCAGTACATCGTAGTGAAACCCTTTTTGCAGTATGTGCATCGGCCAAATTCTGTTCCATGGTCCATTGGTCGATTGGAATGGTCAAATCTGACGTCAATAAATATCAAGGTACTAGGTAAATAAGTATTTCGGTGATTCATAGTGGTTTAATCAGGTTCGTCGTTTTTTAAGAATGCGTGTAGTCCATAAACAAATAATGTAATAACGTAATAAACTTTTGAGGTTGCCCAAACCAAATAAAAATTGATCCGTCAGTTTCTGATTCCATATTCAAGTTGAAACCCCTTACGTAGATCTTAAAAGCATCCTATACATATTGTACTTATCACCCCTAAAGTAAATAAGTTCGTATAGTTTTTAGGCCGCATGAAGGCCTCTAACATGGCTAAACGGTCATCATCCCTAGGGTCCCGTTTTTATCCTTTGGGTATGGAACCCTAAAAATCAGAATGTTGAGAAACAAACAAGTGAAGCCAGCAAAACTACGCCTCGCCGTGTACAGACACAATTACACACACAAACACGTATAACGAAACTACGCCTTGGCTCGTCAGTCGAACTGTGGAGGCGCAACACCGACGCACTCACCATACGTGTAAAAAATTGACCTCACTTGTCTGTTCACGACGTTTTTTTATTTGGTCTAAAGGCATATCACGGAAGAATGTCCTTGATAAAAAACCGAACAAGTGCGAGACAGGCTCGCACATCGAGGGTTCCGTACAAACATATTGTTAAAAATAATTAAAAACCTGTTTTAGCATGTGCTAATGAAGTTATTTTATATGATACCTTACATGATACGATTACTTACTTTGAATTTTGAACCATATTTTATGGATTTTGAAGCGCTATTTTTATGTGATTTTAATAAAAATATAGTACAGTTTTCAGATTTATTCCTATATGTGTACTCTGAGACAACGCTTTTTGGCAAATTTCATAGTTCTATGTCAACGGGAAGTACCCGGTAGGTTTTGATTTTTGTGAGCGCTGAAATATGCGTTTTTTTTACGACATAAACGGCTCTAACTTGTTTAAACGGTAACTGAGAAGCTTTTATTTTACACAACTCTCTTGCAGTTCATGAATTACGTATATAGTTTAAATTTCAACTCAATATCTTTACGCGTTCCCGAGATAAAGAAGCGAGCTCCCTAGCGAGCACTCTCCCTTAGGTGCTATTTATTGAAAGGACATGTTACGAAAGGCTCTTGCCCCTTGTACGAGTTTCCTGAATACTTGCAGTTGAATCGGGACCTGATTGTATAGCGTGGCAATTGGTGCGTGTATTATACGAGAATACGATGTCAGGTTATATTTTTCGTACCGTCTCATTTTCATATAAGTGTGACCCATTTTATTTTGTTTCCCCTTACAGCTGTAGTTACAATTAGACGTCATAAAATATCGTTACAGCAAAAATTCGATTCCTCTAAGACATTTTGATTGATTTTTGTAAAATTATTGATGAAAATGGCTTCATTTGTATGTTCGGAGAAATAGGTCACGGGGAGGGATATATACAATTATTTTATTAAAATTAAATAGTGTAAAAGATAATTTAGACGCATGGCACCAACTCAAACATCAAAAGTAAAAATTTAATTCGATTTTTTAAAACTATGTACACTTTTTATTGATGTTAATATTTTGTACTTTTTATTTCCTCTCTACATTTACGTAACGGATATGGATTATAAAGAAAATAAACGTATATTCATGCACCAAAATGTCGAACTCAATGAAATTAACGACTCCGTTGGGAAAAACTCGATAACGGGTGAAAATGTAAAGCTTTTTTCAGTGATATATTTCAGCAGCGTGCCCAGCGAGAGTACGCACGCGGGATGAACCGTTATCATAGCTGTTTTTTTTTCCACGGTTTTAGTATTCAACTTATAGTATGTACTCATAGTATGGTTATGAATATGACTGTGTACTTAATTCTGAAAATTTCTTGACTTTGCAATGCAAAATTTGTATCCTTACCGACTTCCAAGGAGGAGAAGGTACTATCGTATGTTTTTTTTGTGTATGTTTATCGATATTTCCGCCAATTGGGAACCGATTTGAAATAAAATATTTTAAATTCAATAGAGTATATTTTTAATGTAATCCCATTTAAATTTTGTCGAAATCGGCTGAGCCGTTTTTGATAAATGAACAAAAATATTTATCAACGTCACATCGATTCATGCAAACTTTTCGAATTCTATACACTGTGGAAATCGGGGCAGTGATTTTTTGCGCAAAATAATTATGAACAGTTTTGCAAGCTTTAATCTGGACCATAAACTGAATATTTCCTCCTTTCATTTCGTTTTGTCCTCAAGATGGAGTAGTCTTAATTAGGTATGTTCCGAGAATTTCTAATTTTTATGTTAGGGTTTTTTGTAGTTTTAACACTCGATAAAAACCTCGTACTTGTTAACATTAAACATAATATCAAACTACAAAATCAAAAAAAACATTATCTTTATGTATATTACAGTTTAAAGCTGGTGGGTGATTCTGTATGAAAACAAGCGTGTAACGCGCTCTAACGTGCTCTTTGTTTTTAAGAAATTCGCATAAAATATATTTATTTTGCAAATATTATAACTTAAACTCAGTTTATTATTCATTTTAACGTAATTTTACATTTATCAAACATTTCTCCAAACGAAATTCACGGAAATAAAAAAAATACTTACCGCGTTACGTTTTGACGATAGAGAATCAGGCCCCTAAGCGTTTCTAAGCACACATACTGAAAGCTCATAATACAATCATGTAAACATTTTCCATTAACCTTTTTGCCTCTTTTCTAGGGTATGCACTACCTCCATGGCTCCGACATCCGTTCACACGGGGCCTTGAAGTCAAGCAACTGCGTGGTCGACTCCAGGTTCGTCCTGAAGATCACTGACTTTGGCCTGCACGCCCTCAGGACCTCGGAAAAGGACTCCAGGGCTCACAGCTATTGGACACGTGAGTGTTTTCTTTATTTTCGGGCGAATAGATTTAACTAGAATTTAACACAGGTATCACGCATAATTTTTATGGCAATCAGCAACTCTACTATAGATACAGTCACCTGCTAGTCCAGCATGCGACCACGAAAAGCCACGAAAATAACTCTTTTCTACGTATGAAAAAGTGACAGATATATTATACTTCATCATAACGCTATCCCGTTCTGACACGTCGAAAGAAATATTGCGTGGTGCGTGAGCGTGCGTAGATATTCCTAGGCAGTCTGGAGGTCATTTATTGCTTTTCTCGAATAAATACCTAGTTGATCTCATAATAAAAGACACTCATAATGATGGCCTTAATAACCACATTTTGGCTAGCATAGGGTAAGCAGATAATCCTGTAGTGGAAATGACCGAAACATCCTATTTTTTTAATTTCATTTAAAAAAGTCATCTTTTTATTATTATTTTTTTATTACAGGCATACATTTTATTACACAGTTTCCAGGGTCTGTGCCTTTTGTTAACTAAAATATTCAATTATTCGATTTTACTGTACAAAAATTTTAGCCTAAGTTAGTAGTTTCGGTGCATTGCGTGGATGCCACGAGCAAACCGGCGACCTGCATGCAGCACCCGATCACGAGTGTGACGCATGTGCCAGCCAAGTAAGCTGATATTCATACTAACTGTCTATTCAGAAAAAAGTGTTACTTGAATGTCAAAAGCTACTTGGGACGAAATATAATTGGATAGAATCGTACAAGAAAAAACAACGGCTGGAGTAGCCGTTGTTTTTTTTAGATATCATTTCGAAATACTAAACCAATTTAGTAGAGATAGTTTATTTAGGCGAATTGGATATACTCGTCGTTTGTATAGTATCAAATCTTTTGATTTTCACTAGCAACCTTGCTTTGTTTCGAATGCTAGTACTGAATTTCCGATTTTTGTAGGAAAGATATTATAGGAAAGATATAGATTAATTAATATCAAAATATAAAACTTAAAATATATAATATATAATCTATAAATTTCCTCCTTCGTATCTTTCTGTGTCTTGATAAAATTTACTTTAAAATTAGTTGAACTTGCTTTGGTATACTACACAAGATTATTTTTTGCAAAAATTAGCATGACCGACGTCACCCGTGTACAGAATTCGCGAATATTTCGCACAGATCGATGTAGCATTTTTCACATTATTGTTGATATACTTATCAAAAATGGCTCAGACGATTTCAATAAAATTTAAATGGGACCAATTTCGAAGTATATTCTTTCCAATAAAAAAGAATTATTGAAATCGGACTACTATGAAAAAAGTTATGTTACACATAAAATATATATATTTAATGTTCGTGTGATTTTAGTTTGTAATAAAAAATACTTTTTTTTTATGGTCTTTGAATTTGACTCTGGGTCCGTGGTCTGCTCATCTCGTTTTCAAAAGTCTTTCTGAGCGTCTGGTGGACGCGACGCGTGACCAAAATGTTGGTGTTTATTTGGCTCAACGTATAAGCATTGCCATTCAGCATGGCAATGCTGCCAGCATGCTGGGCACGCTGCCAACTGGCAGTGGGCTTGAGCACTTGGATTATCTTTAGACCTTCAAGGGCCTGTGGATGATCCGATTGCTTTCTATGTAGTAGTAGTGTAGTATTGTCATATTAAAAAAAAATAAAAAATTAAGTAAAAAAAAATACATCATAATGGGTATAATAAATGTATCAAAGAATTTATAGTAGTTTATAGTTAATATATATATATCGCGTCGAATTGAGTACCTCCTCCGGACTATAAATTCTTTGATACATAAAGCCTAACAAAACATAGTCTTATGCACATTCAATAACAGAGATGTGCTGCGAGGCTTACTGTTCAAAGAACTACTATTAGGTATATTAAATAGAGAATTAAAGAAGTAGAATCATATATTATTTTGTAGGAGTACGCGTCTCAAATTTTCTGATTTCGGCCAACATGCGCCCTCGCCGGCGGGCTTAGGTCGGTAGTTATTGGAAATGTGATTTGAATTCTCAATTTCGGTATTACATTTTGGAGAATAAGTTTTATATTTGGCGGCCGAGTGTTTCTTTATTATCTGTCCAATAAATAAAATATAAATAGGTAAGATCTTCTTTTGGCTGAAACATTTCTGCAAAATTTATTTTTACTAGCTGTACGAATTTTTATACTCGAATTTTCTCGTTCACGAAACCCCTAATAAAGATAAACTGTAAACGTAATTCTAAAATGACACAGGCTTAAAATATATTTCGTTTTTGATTATTTTAATTTAACAGAGTAGATCCAAATAACAAAAATAACAGCTCTTTTTGTATACAAAATATTTAAACATCTAAAACTACAGAGATACCAGAGGGATAATGTAGTCGATCGAGAAAAGAAAGAGATGCTATAGAATAGAATATCATTTATTGTCATAGTATATCATTTACACATTTTTACTTAGTAAAATAAATTATATAAATGGTTCTACCATGGACTCGTCACAATTACAGCAAGAAAAAATATAGCTTGGATTAAATCAGAGAACGACAACAGCAATAAACATAAACAAAAATATAAGTTTTAACTTCCACGATTCCCTCATTGGACAATAGGTTTGATCATAATATAATTGTTATTTTTTTAGAATTGTCAGACATTAATAACAAATATGTAGGTATTGTAGGTACATGAATTCACTATATACAAATAAAATCAAAATGACTCAGCTCTGTAGAGGCATCGTTAAATTATAATCACAATAAAATAATATTTAAGAAATTCAGTCCTAGAATTGAAAATAAATATGGGTATGTATTAACTTTAATTAATTTTGGTAAATAAAAATAATTTAATTTAAAAATGTCAGCTGTAAAGGGGCTTCGACAAACAATAAAAATGATTTTATACGGCATGAGTTAGAAAAAGACATCAAAAATATCTTGATTCAATGACTAGTTGCCGTGTTTATCTCTAAGTAGTGTCAAATTCCAATTCATGTTTGACAGTTTTGTCAGTTTTTGGCAAGATTTTCCATACATTTTTGTGGTTGATAATTGCCTCAAGCGACAACAACGCTATCTCTCTAGTTGTACCTAATAGCTCTGTGCCTAAAACCGACTCGTCTCGTCGACACTCAAAGCGACTGCAAAGCGGAATATACTCAATCAATCACTCAATTGGAACACGACGACTAAAGCTTATATAACTAAAAAAACCGGACAAGTGCGAGTCAGGCTCGCACATCGAGGGTTCCGTACAAACACGTTGTTAAAATAATTAACAACCTGTTTTAGCATGTGCTAATGAAGTTACTTATTTTATATGATACCTTACATGATATGATTTACTCACTTTGAATTTTTAACCCATATTTTGTGATTTAAATAAAAATGTACAGTTTTCAGATTTATTCCTATATGAGTACTCTGAGACAATGCTTCTCGCCAAATTTCATAGTTCTACGTCAACGGGAAGTATCCTGTAGGTTTTGATTTTTGTGAGTGCGAAATATGCCGCTTTTTACGACATAAACGGCTCTAACTTTTTTAAACGATAACTGAGAAGTTTTTCTTTTTCACAACTGCAAGAAATCATAGATTTACATATACAGTTTAAATTTCAACTCGATATCTTTACACGTTCCCGAGATAAAGAGTCTTGACATACACACAGACGGACAGACGGACAGACGGTCAGACGGACAGACGGACAACAAAGTGATCCTATAAGGGTTCCGTTTTTTCAGTTTGAGGTACGGAACCCTAAAAATGAAAGTAATAACCCTAAGTATCAACATGATAGACTGGCCTTAGATGTATTACGATTCCTGATTCTCTATTAACAATGTAAAGTGTAAAATTACGTTAAAATAAATAACAAACCCAGTTTTTACGATTTCTTCAAAAACAAAGAGCACGCGTTACACGCTTGTTTTCACTCGCCCATCCACTCTAAGCACAGTTTCAGAATGATATTTCTGTTTACTACAAGGTAAACTTATAACCCCGCTATAAAAGTAAGTAAGTTCGCACCCCGCTATAAATAACTAGGTACTCAATTATTTCCGGACATAATTCAATCCTTTTGTCAAACTACGAGGAAAGGGTAGTAATGAAGCTCTTTGATCACCACAGTGGGTAGAAACGTAACAAACGCAAACAAAGTGGATTGTTTCCTGTGCCTAGTACGAGTTTTTACTCACTCGATCGCTTTATTGTCTATAATTTTCTATGGGATTTGTACTTACAGCGTGATCAGTTGACGCAGTTTTATTATCATCATTGTCAAAGGACGTCCAATCCTACTCCTACTAATATTATAAACGCGAAAGTTTGTGAGGATGGATGGATGTTTGTTACTCTTTCACGCAAAAACTACTGAACGGATTGAGATGAAACTTTGCAATAATATAGCTTAAAACAGAATGACACATAGGCTATAAATTATAATGATATTGCGTCAAAATCAAAATATCATGCGGGCGAAACCGCGGGTAAAAACTAGTGCTAAATATATGCTTCTTCTAGAATCAATTCTAAGCCTTCAATCAGAGAACAGGGAGGTCTTCATTCAATGGATTCCATCACATATAAATCTGCAGGAAAATGAAGCTGTCGACCGTTTAGCTAGGCAAGCGATCACTGACGGTGTTCCACTGGTGACGACCCCTCTGGCCTCGGACTACACTCGAAGGATTAAAATGCAATGTAGATCAATGTGGCAGGAACATTTTGACGAGCGATCCAAAGAGAAAGGAATCTGGTATAAGACTATACAACCGGAAATTTTAAAGTACCCATGGATTAGTCATAGTCTTCTTAATCGCAGCGAGCTCGTGACAGCCCTCAGACTCCGCTCTGCACATATTCTAACTAATAAGTTTAGATATCTGATGAAAAAAACGCCAACCCCCAATTGTAATGAGTGTGGCGTTTATGAAGATACTCTCCACATATTGTTGGAATGTGTGCGGAACGAGTCATTTAGAAAAAATGAAATGAAACGAAATGTTCTATACAAAATATTAAAGACGTTGGCTTTTACAACTCCATTTTGTCTATGCCAGACTCTGAAAGTGCAAAAATGTTGTACAAACTCGTAGATATAGGTTTAAAAAGATAAGTTTAGTTTTAAGTTATGTATCTTGTACAGGGCGATGTGGTCGCTAAGCGACAAAGCCCTTTAAATAAATAAAAAAAAATATATATATATGCTTCGTATATACGTTTTTAGTAAGACTGGTATGACGGTTTAGGTGCTGATTCAGTTCCATATAAAATTATTCGTGATATACAGCTTGCGCCATATAAATAAAACTTGCTTAAAAGTCATATTTAAGACTTTATTGTCGTAGATAAATTGTTTTCTTCTTCTTCTTCTTTTGTTTGGCGTCGCATTGTTGTGCATTTGCCAGTGTCAAGTAGTGTTAAGTTATAATAATTTTTGATATTTTATCAAAATAGTCACTGTTGTAGTCACGTCATAGTCCAATAAAGTCGCGGTCAAGTCCAAACATAGTCCAAGTCATACCTCAGTAAAGCAGTGGATACTTTACTAGAGGCGTCTATGGAGTTTTGGTGACAACACGGAACGACCTGATACGTCACATTATATCACTTGCCTACACTCATGCACGTAAATCAGCTCATAATCAACGAAATACCACAACTTTTCACTAATTATCACTGATAAAACACAAGTTTAACAAAATAATACAATGAGGCGACATGACTTTTCCGCGTTCCCGCCAAAACTCCAATTGTTTTCTTGCCTATAAGATATTATGTATTTATTTGCAGGATCACATATAATTAGTTGTAATTAGAACTAACTAGCTTATACATGCTGCCTTGTTTCATAGGGTATAGCGCCTCCGTTATTTACATTGTTCTAGGAATGCATAGAAAACGAGATTGAATATAATCATATTTATCAAGCTATACTTTTATTCGGAAACTTCGACTTGAGTCAAAAGTTTTCCACCGTGTGGTAACCATCGACCAGTGTGTGTTGCCAGTGATGACTTATGGCACATAAACGTGGTCTCTCACTATGGGCCTTATCAGTAAGCTCCAAGTAGCCCAACGAGCTATGGAGAGGGCTATGCTCGGAGTCTCTCTGCGGGATCGAATCAGGAATGAGGAGATCCGTAGAAGAACCAAGGTTACCGACTTAGCCCAGCGGATTGGCAAGTTGAAGTGGCAATGGGCAGGGCACATAGCACGGAGAACTGATTACCGATGGGGTCGAAAAGTTCTCGAGTGGAGACCACGTACCGGCAAGCGCAGTGTAGGTCGTCCACCCACAAGGTGGACGGATGACCTTATTAGGACCGCAGGATTGCGCTGGATGCAAGCCGCTATCAACCGGTCTTATTGGAAATCATTAGGGGAGGCCTATGTCCAGCAGTGGACATCTTATGGCTGATGATGATGACTTTTATTCAATCTTCATTGACATTAGATTATTTCAGCCCGGTGCATGGTATGCCATGCACCGGGCTGAAATAGTCTCCTTCTTTTTCGCCAATAGGCATGATGTAAAAAACCATTGTAGTAATTAATTCGTGAGTTAGTAAAACTTTAACAAGCTATATCATCAATTATTGTTTAAAACAAAAGAAAAAATACGTGTTGTATATTTTTTGGTAATAAAATTAATATAGCTGACGGATTAACTAACCTGCTAAATATGGTGGCTCAGTGGTTAGTGACCCTGACTTCTGGATCAAGGAGGCGTGGGTTCGATCCCCACCTAGGGCAAATATATATGTGATTATCATAAGTGTTTGCGCTGTGTCTGGGTGTTATTTAGTTACTATCTATATAAGTATGTATTTAAAAATAAATATATTATGTAGTACATCAATCTCTGGCAGCCATATCAGCTATCACAAGCTTTGCTTAGTTTAGGGTCAGAGACCGTGTGTAAGATGTCCCAAAAATATTTACTTATTTATTTAATTATGTTTTCTAGTCATGATGTCTATTATCCCCTTCCTGTGCCAGTCTCATCTAGGTGTTGTCATAAAACTTCTGAATATTATACTATTCTATCGAGTAAGTAAAAAACTTGTACTAGGGGCACCTGATCCGTCAACTAAATAATACAAATTCCCCTGCCCAAGTAAAATTGGATCATCAAAACTTGACCAACAAAACAAGATAAGAGGGTGGGAAGAGTGATTTTGTTACAAACGTACCTAACTACGTAACTTTGTTTAACTTGGCGCTGCGTATTTTGCCTGTGTAAAAAAATCTTTACTTTTGAAGCGAAATCTTTTATGCCTATATCACACCTCTGCGCTCCGCTGTGAAACTCAAAGGGCGAAACCGCCATAGTTTCGCTATGAGTTGTGAGTTGTTGGGCGGCGAAACAATAGCGAAATTCCCTGCTCTAACGTACAAAACAGACTATGATGTTGTCTCTTTCTAACATGATTTCGCTCATTTGCTTAGGCGCCGTCTACATCTCCGCCCGTTGTCCGCCATTTTGGAGCGGTTCCGCGTGTATCTCGGACGCGTCTGTAGCAATCGACAATTTTTATGAGCGAAATAGGAACTTATTTCTTAGTCTCGTAATCTTATTTCTCAACTGTTCTAGTTTTAGGTTTCGCTCTGTTTCGCTATTATAGTTTGGCGTAAGTAAAGTACTGTTGCACAGCGAAACTCACGCAGCGGTTTCGCAGTTGTTGTTTCGCAGCGGAGGTGTGATATAGGCATTAGGACACAATCCTTCATATTGATAGGTGTACGGAAAATAAATTACTTGCCAGGTAACTACGATTAGATACGATGTTTATAATTACATGGCAGAGACAGGAAAGACATGACTTAAAAATAATAGGGCAAGTGAGAGTTAGAATGGCGCACGAAGGGTTCCGTACCGTATTGAAGTAAAGCCGCCTTAATATATTTTATTACAATTTAATTGTTTATTTTTGAAATGAACAAACAACTTAATTTTCTGTGACTATTTCAAGCATGTTCCTGTTGCTTTTATAAATATCGAGCAAAAAAATCACGTTTCTTGTGTGGGAAATTTAAATTATTTTAATTTAATAATTAATTTTTAATAAAAATATTAAGTTAAATATTCTGTAAATATTCCAAGATTTGTTGTATAAAATTAGGTTTGTCCTTTTATTATTATTTTTCTGGTTTTAGTATTTGTTGTTAATAAACTTGTCATAAATTTGTCATCTGTGAAAACTTCAACGTATTAGCTATTAAGGTTCATGAGATTTAGCCTGGTGACAGACAGACGGCCAGCGGAGTCTTAGTAATAGGGTACCGTTTTTGCCCTTAGGGTACGGAACCCTAAAAAGGCGTTGGTACTAAGTATGTTGCACGCGCAAAAGTAAAAACTCGAGTGATCTTAATATTTTTGCGCTTAGTGCAATATTACATGAAAACAAAATCAGGCCTCATTATACTTATATAAAAATTACATTCAAAACAAATAGTCAGAGATATTTTAATTAATGAGAACCACCAGTGAAATATCTGCATAATACTTTGGCAAAATGTTGGCTTACGTTTAAAAAGATGTGGTTCGATTCCACATTTCTTCATACGAACAAAAGTCGTCAAACAATCGCTTACAAAAACTGAGCATCAAGAACCCGAGGCCTATTCATATCGTTATCAAAAGACATAAACATCAAAGGTTTCAACCTTTATTTATTTTTGCCCCTCAGCCAAAAATATACATTTTTCAGCCGTTCCTATTTCCATAGTACGTCGATCGTAAACGGGCGTGAATCCGCCGAAAGATAAATGACAATGAATAAGACTTTTTATGGTACGTGTTTATTTTACGTCTCTCCGAAATAAATAACGTATAAATCTAGGGAGGCTGTTCGCATACGACGCTACTGACGTGTCAATATTTTGTGGTCGTGTTGTGAAACCGGCTGCGTTATTATACCGTGTTATCCTACTAATATTATAAACGCGAAAGTTTGTGAGGATGGATAGATGTTAATTTGTTACTCTTTCACGCAAAAACTACTGAACGGATTGGGATGAAACTTTGCATTAATATAGTTTATATTTCAGAATAACACATTGGCTATAAATTATAATGATATTGCGTCAAAAATAAAAATATGCGGGCGAAGCCGCGGGTAAAAACTAGTTATTTATAACTGTCAGCAGAGCCCTGATTCCGTGCGGTCTTTTAAGTTTTGTTACGTACCAGCTTTGAAAACTATTTAAAATTGTGATGTATGTAAAAGTATTATGTACGTAGAAATTAATAATGTTTCTTGTCAATATTATAAAAATTCAATTACCTTACCTGTAACTAAAAAATGATACAAATATATATAATTATTGTGACATTTAGCTCTTATTTTTATGTTTAATCTTTTGACAATGTATTGATGTACACAATGTCGGTGAACTGAAATAAATAAATAAATGTAGATCTGATTGTTGAAAAACGCGCGGTAGGTGTTATGGAATTTGCGTGAAAAATATTCATATTTAGGTTATCTCCGAAACTTAATTTACACTAAATTTCAACTTTTTGGTAAAATTGAAACAAAAACGATTTAGCACAGGTACGTTACGTCAAACCAAATCTACGCGATAATGTTGTCTTTTATAGATTTTTACATATGTAGCCTATTGTACAAACGGCTTAAAACCAAAAACGAAATAAAACAAAAGAAAATAACTTTTCAGAAAAGGCATCACAAAAATTTAAGCCAAAAATTATTTCAAAAGTTAATTTTGTCGGTGACATTTATAAATGTGTGTTGGTGACGAAGCACCATTAATTTCACATTATCTGATAACTTTGAAAGTATGTCTAGAATAAAAGTTACAAAAGTCTTACTTTAAGTTACGAAAAAATAGAGTAATATTTTATGTAAAAATTCTTCTAACAATGCTGAGAAAATCTTATAAATTATGAAGCATACAGGCAATATTATACTATCATTAACTTGGCAGAACAAACAAAACAAATTATCTTAGATGTAGTACTATTACTCTTTGGTACTATAATTTTGACCCAGTATTTTAATATAGGTCAATTACAATACAATTTAAAAATTATAATCATGATTGAATTACGTAGAGACTTTATGTTTTTTCAATAGCTCGGCAGACTATTGCGATCTTGCTAATTGAGAAACCCAAATTGAGAGTAGGTACATGTTAATTATTATTAAGAAATTTAACTTCACTGGTACTAAACAGTAGGCCTCGTTAAATTTGTTGGATTTCCGAGTCAAAAATGTCTACCAAACTTGGTACCAAATTTTCGGACTGATGATTAAAAATCTTCGTTTCCTTCGCTCGCTCGGTCTATACATTTATTATCATTTACCTCTTTAAAATAGTTATTTCTTTTTATCAGGTCTTCTCTGGACATCTCCGGAACTTCTCCGCATGCCAGAGCCGCCGCCAGAGGGCACTCAGAAGGGCGACGTGTACTCGTTCGGAATCATAATGCACGAGATAGTCAACAGGCAGGGCGCCTTTTGGCTGGGGCCAGGGATCGATCTGCCGCCTAAAGGTAACTAACGCACTTGTACTAGCATAACCGTAAATGGAGAAAACACTGATGGGCTGTGCCTACCCTAGAAAAAAGTTGCTATCAAAGGCCCCGCCACAGGGCACGCAGAAGGGCGAAGTCTACTCCATCGGAATCATATTGCACGAGATAGTCAGTAGGCAGGGCGCCTTTTGACTGGGATCAGGGATTGCTGCCTGAAGGTAACTAATACCTACACTACCAGACAGATTTTTACAGATTCAACGCCAGTATGCTTTCGAAATTTCGCTACCCAAATCTACAATTCAAAATCCAAGTATACAATAATAGAGTCCCGCGTACATATACACAGGTATGTATGAGCGAGCATAGCGGCAAGGCACGCTAGGTATAGTGAAAATTTTTAATATGTGAATGTAGTAAGCGAACGTAATTATTCATAAAGATTGCGGGGCAAATCGCCCAAGGCTTTTTTTGAAGGTCCCCATTCGCCCCGCATTGTTTGGAGCGGGGCGAATACCTTTAATAAATTAATCAACTAATTACCTTCAAAAAGAGTTTTGGGCGATTCGCCCCGCGGGCCAAACCGCTTGCGGGGCGAAACGCCGCAATACTCGTAATGTCTTATTACAAGGGAGAAAACGAAAGTATGTTACCGTTACTGGTCTGGACCGCAGCGAAAAATATTTTTGTACAATATTTTATTCAATAATGAGCTCGTTATTAGATAAAACGTAAAATTTTGATTTTAATATATGAAAAACATTTCAGTTCACAACCGTACTAAGAGAAAATAAAGGTGAAAGAATAATTTTATGAATAGGTACTATCTATATAACTTTTCATAAGAATTGTCAAAGAAGACAAAATTGTCTTGGTAGTCCAACCTTTTTTAGGTTGGACTACCAAGACAATTTTGTACCGGTGGTTCTACTAGTAGAACTAACGGGAGCAACCTTCTTTTATTAGGTGCTCGGATATTCATTGACTGTGTTTCCATAGAAATAATCGAGGCAGTGACCGCAAGCTGTCTCCGACCGAACACGTCTCACCACCGCTCGTGTGAGGACGACGACGCCACCGATTTGATGCGGCGATGCTGGGCCGAAGACCCCACGGAACGACCCGACTTCGCGCACCTCAAGGGCGCAGTCCGGAGGCTCAACAAGTAATGTTTATGTACATATGATTTGGATACTGGTTCTTTATCATGCATTCTTTTATAACATTTTGCTTGTTTCTTTTATTCATCATCATCCGCAGCTTACGGTGCCATTTGTATCGGTCCTGTGCTAATCGTCTCCAGATTCGACCCGCGATTTTCACTACATTATGTATCATCGATCCATATTGCCGCCGGACGACCAAGCAACGCTCCGCTTGCTTACCTCAGTCACCACTCTGTCACTGCCCTACTCCAGCTGGCACTTTCACATTCACTTTGCCTGACCACAGATTTCTTTTGGAAAACATATCTAAGAACACCCTCGATTGATTCAACTTTCAAAAAAAGAAAACTAAATCAAAATCGGTTCCTCCGTTCGGGAGCTACAATGCCACAAACACGCACATAGTATATACACACACCTTATAGATACGTCAAACTTATAACACCCCGTCATTTTTGCGTCGGGGCTTAAAAATGGTATTGCTTTTGAAAGTTTTAGGGGTTGTCAGAGGTAAATTTTGATTTAATGAAGTTAACTACAAGCTGCACAAATTCTTATACCTTACTTCGACTTCACTCACCTCAAGGGGGCGGTGAGGAGGCTCAACAAGTAATGTTTATGTAGGTATGATTTGGATACTGGTTCTTTAACATGTTTTCTTTTACAACATTATAATTCATTACACGTCATGTTCAAACTGTGCTTCGCGTTTTTCTTACTGCTTAGTAATTCTGATATATTATTACGATCATCATCATTATTAACCCTAGGGCGCCCGCTGCTGGATATAAGTCTCCCCTACGGAGTTGCGTCCAACGAGTTCCTATCTCCTTGATTAGATCATCAGTATTATTTTGGTCTATCTCGTCGGTGGAAGTCATCTGCTCCACGTCCTGGTGTGTGATCTCTATTTTATAACCTCATTTTTGGGTCTACAAACTATGTGTTCTGCCTACTGCTACTTCAACTTGCTATAATCCAATGGGCAAAATCAAAATGGGTAATCGGTATCTTTGATTCATCTACCAATCTCATTATTCCTGATTCGATGACTTACTTCGAACTCCTTACGATAGTAGTTTACATATTTTCAAGTCTATCAAAGTCTTATTATTTTATCAATTTGATATTAATCATAAAATACATATTTAGTAAATGAAATGCAGAGTAAATATTAAAACGCTTTCCAAATTAATTGCCTACTTCAATAGAAACGACACGAATATTTAATTTTACATTTTAAGACATGATAATTAGTAGCATATTTCTCAAACGTTCTGTTAAAGTAATTAAACAAAAGTTCTTTTGTATATTTTAGTGAACATTCATTAAAAGTTACAAGACGGTCTTATGAGAGACATCTGTAAAGTAATAAACGTTTAAGCTCTTCGAAAGTTTAGCAATTAGCCACGTGTTTGGAAAACAATATTTTTAACGGTAGCATAAAATGATACTATATTTTTCGAGCATTTTACCCGAGTCTTATGCCACAGGTGTCCTAAAAAAAGTTATTTCTGTGATAAACATTTCAAAAATTGTTGCGAATGCAGGACAAAATCTTTTAAAGATACCACCATCGTCTCGTGACAACTACCAAGCAAAATTCGTGAAGTGTTTATAATTTCTACCAACTTATAGCGTTAGAGAGGTAAGCTAGTATGATATTTAGAAGTTGTCCCGTGAGGATTAAGACACGCATATGATAGGCTCCCATAGATAATGAAGACGATTATGATGATGATAAAAAACAATTGATGACCAAGACAGTGAAAAACCAACCAAGATTGTCAACTTTCAGAAAACTTTAATTGGATAAGACATGTTTATGAGGTCAATGAATTCTGAGCTGTGTTCAAGTTTAAGAATTAAATTTTTTCTGTATAACTCAAAACGTTATAATTCCACGGTGCTCAAAATAATTTTTAGATAATTTTTAGGTATGGTTTATAAACTTAGAAAGTTTAAAGATTCTTCTTTCTTGTATACTTTAGAAATTAAGGGGGAGGAAGAAAAACTTTTTTCAACTTTGGCAACCCTTATCACACAAATGGTGCACGTGACAAAAATCATACCATATTTCATATGAAATTTAAATTGAATTATGAAAGCTTACCTACATATATTTCAAAACTCTTCTAGTTATAATATTCCCACGTAAGGGGTTGGGGTTAAAAAATGAGTCTCATCCATACTTTACATGTATGGGAGCTACCCCGGAAATACAGTTTTAAAATTTGAAGTATTTAAAATAATTGGGAACTACGCGTAATCTATAATTTTGTAAAATTTCATGCAATTTGGTTCATTAAAGATGAAAGTTATAAGGCTTGGTAACATTTGGTCGGACTGACTGAGGGACGGACGGACTTATATAATGGTTACTCGTTTTACTACGAAATTCTAAAAATCTCAGTCTAACAACTGTAAGTTTATGTGTTAAAGTAACATAAAGCCAAAATTGACACAGAAACTACAAAATATACGTTATACGGCAAAAATACACGTTTCCTCTAGAATAATGGACAGTAAAAAGGATAGTGGAAGTAAAACGTAGCAAATAACGTATTTTGAGATATAAAACTCGGTGCTTACTAAAAAGTCCAAGCAATAGCCGATTGCACTCCTACAGCTGAGTAGCAGACTACAGTATCTGCGCGACACTACTAGTATTATCTTAAAAAAATATGGACGCCAGCTGCACTGCAAAAGTGTCACGTTTCGCCCGAGCCAAGCATGCAAGGGAGAGCGTTAGAGAGACACGATCGGCCTAAGCGTGCGTTGTTTCAATAGTTGATTAAACAATGTTTTCTTATGGCGTTATCACTTAAAATAATAATTATCGTCCGGGAGCCTACTTTACAGCCAACTAAATTTTGTATTCTTCTCTATTTATTTGTTTCATTGTTCAATATTTATTTCTATTGGTTTAAGGCTTCTACAGCCTTGGCCAAAAGTATTAGGCACCCTGTATTTTCACTCTATCTTCAAAACTAATTTCGCTCCTTTTTGGCATTTTTAACAAAAAAAGGTGTCAATTTAATCACATCAACAGAAATTAAAGCTTGTTTACTTGTTGAAGTCCAGTACACAAGTGACCAAACATTGACTGATAAGACCGAAAAATAACCGAATCCTTTGTTTTCGGTCACCAGGTGTTTTATGACCTTAACAAAGAGCCGCTTGATATTCTAAGAAGTTATTTATGACCTCGGTAAGACATTTGAGATAAGCACTCAGTTGGTTAAGTAGTAAGTAGTAGTAACATGCATTTTGATTTTTAAAGGTGCCTAAAACTTTTGGCCAAGGCTGTCAACATAACAATGCCTAACATTTCTTTCTTGTAAGGTTTTATTTGTATTTGGAAAATATCTATAAATGTAATTATATTTATTTATTAATATAATATCCCAATAGCCATATATTAATAATATCCCAATATGTATACTTATTTATTTATAAATGCTTTTAATTTTACTGCATATTTGATAGCTACTAACTTGTATATTTTGTTCACAGGACTCAAGAAAGTAGTAATATTTTAGATAATTTGCTTTCCCGTATGGAGCAGTACGCTAACAACTTAGAATCCCTAGTCAGCGAGCGCACGCAAGATTATTTAGAAGAAAAGAAGAAATGCGAAGAGCTTTTGTATCAGTTGTTGCCCAAGTAAGTATTGAAACAGACAAATAAATATCGAATACTTGTTGACAGTCGAAAATACTAGTACATAGTATTTAGTATAGATATCTTATTCTGGATGAGAAATGTTCACGATATTACTCAGTGAATATGATAGTTCAGATATAATTTTAATTGAATGTATCAGTCTTGCCAGTCTTTTTCTACTTCTTTTACCAATGCCCTATTTATTTGCTATTAAAAACATGACAAAAGAAGACATTCATGCATTGTAGCCACATTTTAGCAATTCTAGAGACAAAATAGTAATTTAGACAGAAACATAGTATTTAGTATAGATATCTTATTCTGGATGAGAAATGTTCACGATATTACTCAGTGAATATGATAGTTCAGATATAATTTTAATTGAATGTATGCGTCTTGCCAATCTTTTTCTACTTCTTTTACCAATGCCCTATTTATTTGCTATTAAAAACATGACAAAAGAAGACATTTTATTGTAGCCACATTTTAGCAATTCTAGAGACAAAATAGTAATTTAGACAGAAACATAGTATTTAGTATAGATATCTTATTCTGGATGAGAAATGTTCACGATATTACTCAGTGAATATGATAGTTCAGATATAATTTTAATTGAATGTATGCGTCTTGCCAATCTTTTTCTACTTCTTTTACCAATGCCCTATTTATTTGCTCTTAAAAACATGACAAAAGAAGTCATTCATGCATTTTAGCAATTCTAGAGATAAAATAGTAATTTGGACAGAAGTATAAGAATAAATTGTACACTGATGCAGTGACCGTTAAAAAATAGCTTAGCCAAAAGCAGATAGTCAGTCAGGCCTATTACTCCTCTATTCGCATTACTGATTGATATTACAGAATGATACATAAGTAATTTTTAAAAAGCTATAAGATAAAACTTTACAGGCTAGCAAGAACGACAATAGAAGCAAACTCAGAGATAAAACAAATGGCAAATTTATAAATGGCGTTTGCTCTACAGGGTACTTACTTACCTCTCTATACTTACCCTGTGTTAAATTGAATGTGGTGATCCAGACCATCATTAGGTACAATTTTACTTTGAGGTCAACTCAAAATACTGTTCCAAACTAAAATCAGCTGTTCCACACAAAACTGCGACTCGGATTCGACTAAATGTATGAATCAGTTGAATTTTTGGTTCATTAGTATAATGATGACCTGAATCACCTCCTTTTGGCTCAGTACATCAATTCTCGATAACCTTGTTTGAAAATCATTATCTTTTCTAGGTCTGTGGCATCTCAACTGATCAACGGCCAGTCAGTGGTAGCGGAGATATTCGAACAAGTGACCATTTACTTCTCCGATATCGTCGGCTTCACTGCTCTTTCCGCCTCCTCCACACCAATGCAAGTCGTCGATCTGTTAAATGACTTGTACACCGTCTTCGACTCTATTGTTGAGAACTATGATGTCTATAAGGTGAGATATATCTAGTATTAGTATAACATCTATTTCTTCGATATCACTGGCTTCACTGCTATCTCCCCATCCTCTACTTCAATGCAAGTCGTTAATCTGTTAAACGACTTGTACCTACACCGTCTTTGATTCTATTGTTGAGAACTATGATGTCTATAAGGTGAGATTTATCTAGTATTAGTGTAATATCTACTTCTTCGATATCACTGGCCTCACTGCTCTACAACAATGCAAGTCGTCGATCTGTTAAACGACTTGTACACCGTCTTCGACTCTATTGTCTATAAGGTGAGATATATCTCTTCATCAAACTTAACATCAATGTTTTACACTTTTTATTTCACATAAGTGGAGTTTTTGTGCGCTTTGAGCTATTTTCATGTCGTTATTCGTTTGTCACAATGAGAATCATTAAATAAATGTTCAGCTACATATCTTAATATTACAAAAGTCTGTTCAGCCACAAGTGCTTAGTCTTGATACTGTTACCTATAAAGATATCTAACTATAGATCACCTAGGGCCAAAAATATTAATAGTGTTTTTTTTTTCTGCAGGTGGAAACAATAGGTGACGCGTACATGGTGGTATCAGGCCTTCCTGAGCGGAACGGCACGCGACACGCGGCCGAAGTAGCCAGGATGGCGCTAGCTCTACTGAATGCTGTAAGAAGGTTTAAAATCCGACATCGCCCGCAAGAACAGCTGAAACTCAGGATCGGACTACATTCTGGTAAGACATCCACCAGCCGTAGCCGTTAATTGTGTCAAGCAACCGGAATTATGGATACCAGAATACATATATCGGAATTTGAGAGCGGAAACTAACTAATGAGATCGTGTGAAGATGTATGCATGTGTCAGACCAAATAAAAAAATCAAGACAGTAGGTTGAGAAACAAACAAGTGAAGCCGGCAAAACTACGTCTCGCCGTGTACAGACACAATTACACACACAAACACGTACAAGAACAACAAAAGTACGCCTTGGCTCGTCAGTCAAACTATTGCAGCGCAACACCGACGCATGTATAGAAAACTCTTTATCTCGAGAACGCGTAAAGATATCGAGTTGAAATTTAAACTGTATACGTATATCTATGGTCTCTTGCAGTTGTGTAAAAGAAAAACTTCTCAGTTATCGTTTGAAAAAGTTAGAGCCGTTTATGTCGTAAAAACCGCATATTTCGACACTCACAAAAATCAAAACCTACAGGGTTCCTTTGACTTCCCTTTTCATAGTTATATGTCAATTTCATAGTTATATGTCAACTATGAAATTTTGTGAGAAGCATTGTCTTAGAGTACACATATAGGAATAAATCTAAAAACTTTACATTTTTATGAATCACTTCATTAGTGCGCGTGCGCCAGGCGACGGGAGTGCGCGTATTCCCTGATGAAGAAGGAGTACTAATTTACTCCGAAACCGGTCGGGTTTCACAGCGGCCCGGCCGTATATCATACGTGAGTTAAAACCGGTATTTTATCTAATTTTTATGAATCACAAAAAATAGGGCCTCGAAATTCACAAAATATTGGTTCAAAATTCAAAGTGAGTAAATCGTATCATGTAAGGTATCATACAAGATAACTTCATTATTACATGCTAAAACAGGTTTTTAATTATTTTAACAATGTGTAATTTTCAATGTATGACGAAAAAAGTGATTTTTTTGTCGATGGTTATAGTACCTATAGAAATTTTAACAACTTCCCAATTTTGTGAAATTTTCTGGATTTGTACGGAACCCTCGATGTGCAAGCCTGACTCGCACTTGTCCGGTTTTTTTATTCAGTCAAAAGATACAAATACCCGTTACCATAAAAAGTAAGCTTTAAAATTTAAGAAACGTTTGTCATCATCATTTTCAGCCCGTAATGGCCTACTGCTGAACATTTCTTCTGAACATTCACTGCTTCTACTTGAAATATATATACAACTACTTGAATAGTGACAAGACAAATAAACTTCCTGTATTTGCACAATCTTACCTATTAGTTTCTGCTTTCAAATTCTGATTTGACACGTGCGATCTCGTGCCCTGAATTCTGTAGCGAGAATATTGAATGCCTACCGACTATGTGACCTATCTTATCGTCTAGCTATAATATACCTAGTTCCTATTGAATTGTGAATAGCGCATTGGCAGTTAGGTGGAACAGGGAATCCTACTAATATCATAAACGCGAAAGTTTGTGAGGATGGATGGATGGATGGATGGATGGATGGATGGATGGATGGATGTATGGATGTTTGTTACTCTTTCACGCAAAAACTACTGAACGGATTGAGATGAAACTTTGCAATAATATAGCTTATTCATCAGAATAACAGCGCTCGTAGCATAGTTTAGTGTAGCGCTCGTAGCGTAGTTTGACTAGGTGTTTGTCAGCGATCACCGAAATTAAGCAACGTTCCGCACGGTCAGTATTTGGATGGGTGACCGCGGGTGGCATTTCCCAACTGAGCGCTACCGTGGCTCGGATGACACGTTAAATTGTAGGTCCCGGTTGTTTTAACCGTTTAGCCATGTCAGAGGCCTTCAGGCGGCCTAAAAACTCTGACACCAGGGCTAGCCACCCGGCCTATACGAACTTACTTACTTTATCAGAATAACACATAGGCTATAAATTATAATGATATATTGCGTATGCGGGCGAAACCGCGGGTAAAAACTAGTATTATAATAAATGTGTTGGTAATCTAATATTCCTGGATATTTGATCATGTATGTTGTATATATTAGAACTTATTATTCTACTAGTTTTTACTCGCGGCTTCGCCCGCATACGCAATATATCATTATAATTTATAGCCTATGTGTTATTCTGATATATAAGCTATATTATAGCAAAGTTTCATCTCAATCCGTCCAGTAGTTTTTGCGAGAATGAGTAACAAACATCCATACATCCATCCATCCATCCATCCTCACAAACTTTCGCGTTTATAATATTAGTAGGATTTGACCATCGGGATAGTATGTAATACATACATCATTTCGATATTGAATGTTTTTGCTAATAAAGTAGAGGACTAGAAATTGTCTTAAATATGTGTGTAATTATAAGCCTGTGTCTAGCGCAGTTTTTAAGCCGCGGTGGTCTATAGGTAGTGACACCCGCCTTACAGTCGTGAGGTCGTGGGTTCAAATCCCGGTCCGTACCAATGAGTTCTTTGGAACTTATGTACGAAATTTCACACCACTGCCTTTTCGGTGAAGGAAAACATCGTGAGGTTAGAAGAAATTCAATGGCGTATGTGAATCCACCAACCCGCACTGGGTCCGCGTGGTGGCTATGGCCCAATCACCCTTCGTGGGTAGACCTACGTCCTGTATTGGACTATTAAAAAGGCTGGTACAGTACAGTCTAGCGCAGCCTTTGCAATAACGGTACTTATAGACAATACTCTTGTAAGACTATTGAATATCGTTGAGTAGATAGCATTTAAGCAGTAGGTTTTTTACTACTATGATTTGTATTTATGAAACTTTCGTAATACACAAATAAAAAAAATAATAGAACGTAGCTGCCACAACTTAACTGTGCCATTAGTGCGCTTTTCTTTACTGTTATTAAAATACTCGTATTGCACATTTACTCCGTTTGGTAGCATCGTCGAGCAACAATTGAATTCTATTTATATGAAGTAGGTATCATAAACTTCCCAGCTGAATCTCAGCCAATATATTGCAATAGTTTCAAAGTGATATAATAGTTTCAAAAGACAGCTTAGTTTCAAACTGACCTCCTCCGCAGCAACATTCTTTCAGAACATCCGCGAAGTTTGCTCAGAACAGAAAACAACTTTTGAGATTTCCTTCCCCATAACAATCAACAAAACAAACTCCTGTTGGCTGTTTTATTATATTATAGCTTTTACCCGCGGGTTTACCCGACACATTTTGATTTTTAAGCTATCCCATAGGAAAATTCTCTTGTTTATAATAATCGATTTCAAGGCATTTTTAACGCCATTTTGTGTGATCATGTCGTAGTGTTTTTTCTTCAGTCTGCAATCAATGTCACCTATCATCCATTAACGTTTTGTCTAGCTATATTAGACGTGGAAATGGATAAGTTGGTATAGTATGTAATAAAGAAGAATTTTGCCTATCCTAAGGGAACCACGATTTTTTTTCGGGATAACAATTAGCCTATGGCACTTGCTGTCTTTCAAACTATATTCATACCAAAATCAAGTTCATTACTGCGTGAAAGAGGAACATAGCAATAAACCAACAAATACACTCTCGGATTTCTAATATTTATAAGGAAAGGATTTTCTTAGAGCAGACCTTTTTTGGTTAACTCTTACAGCGATGGCGTGACGATATTAACAAATTTTGAGACCGCCTATTTGACTATGTTTGCCGGGAGCTAAAATCAACAAATGCTAATGAAAACAATAATGAGATACATTTTCTGTTTACATTTAGGTCGTTGTGCGTACAAGAAGTTACTATGTCAACTATTGTAGTGTGTAAGGCCGAGTGCCTAGATAAGGGTGATGTCAAATTTTAGCCAGTAAGGGTTTCTTAGGGTTCCGTACCCAAAGGGTGAAGCCGTGGTGGCCTAGAGGTAGTGACACCCGCCTTGCAATTGTGAGGTCGTGGGTTCAAATCCCGGTCCCGTACCAATGAGTTCTTTGGAATTTATGTACGGAATTTCACACCACTGGCTTTTCGGTGAAGGAAAACATCGTGAGGCAACCTGCAAACTTCCGTAGAAGAAATTCGATGGCGTATGCGAATCCACCAACCAACACTGGGCCTGCGTGGTGGATATGGCCCAATCACCCTTCGTGGGTAGGCCTACGTCCTGCAGTGGACTATTAAAAGGCTGATACAGTACAGTACAGTACAGTACCCAAAGGGTATAAACGGGACCCTATTACTAAGACTCCGCTGTCCGTCTGTCTGTCTGTCTGTCTCCAGGCTGTATCTCATAAACCGTTATAGCTAGAAACCTGAATTATTCATAGATGATGTATTTCTGTAACAAAAATACTAAAAACAAAATAAAATTAAAATTTAGGGGGGCTCCCATACAACAAACCAGAATTTTAATTTAATTTTAACCGTTTTTCGCTCGATATTAATAATGGTAACAGATACTCGTAGATGCTTGAAGTATTCACAGAATGTTTAGTTGTATACACAATTTAATAATAAATATTTAAGGGGGGCTCCTATACAGAACGGAACCCTGCGAGCGCGTCTTACTCGTACTTGACCGATTATTTTAATGAGATCTATATTAATAATTTCGTCAAGGGGTACGGTAGACTCGATTGAAACTTTATCTAAATGATAAAACATAAAAAAATAATGATTTCGAGTCGACAACATATATCCGGAAAATTCGGATTATCGAGTATTTTAATAAATTATAACGGTGCTGACAAACAAAAACACGTTGTCCATATTGACACCGGATGACGGATGACATAACTTGAGAAGTGTTGCCAACACCACAAATAAAGAATCTGATAAAGTGGTGTCAAAATTGTGACAAAATAATGCTATATAAACATGCTAAAAATTGTGATAACATTTTTCAATATGAAATGAAACGTAACATAATTATAAAATTATTATTAATTAACAAGATATGTGTTTTAATCGACTATGACCTATTATTATGTTATCAAATAAAATGTAAGTATCTTGGTCTTCATCGACCACTAATGGTCCCCTTGGTACCTACAGAGCGTAGTGCGTTCTCTGGAACTGCGTAAGACTAGCAGCATTTCCTTGCCCTTTTTAAGTCGAATCTTATAAGTATAAAATAGCATTTAAAGTTTTTACCGACAAACAATTGCGTAGCATAATTTTTAATACATTCATTTGACTAAGAGAAACCCGTTCAATTTCGTCATTTGAAAGTGGTAGCGTTAAAAACGATATTGCTGACATAAATCTGCAATTCTGCATGTAATTTTAATGGTAAAATACTTATTGAACAATTATTTTACATGACAAAAATATGACGTATGCTAAATTGCAAATAAATATGCTAAACAAGATGAAAATATGCTAAATTTAGCATAAAAATGCTAAATTGGCATCACTGATCTTGAGCAGTCAAATCTTTTATGTTTTGGCGTCGCATTGTGGTGCATTTGCCAGTGTCAAGTATTAAGTTTTAATAATTTTTGATAATACTGTATCAAAATAGTCACTGTCGTAGTCACATTAAGGTCCAACCTTTGGCCTTTAGTACCACAGATATCTAATATACTAGGTTAGTACCTAACCGAAAGTTAGGTACCTACTTAATGTTTTCAATGATCCGAAACATAAAATAGGACAGGAGTGCAGGCTATTAATTTTGTGTATGTAGTAATCAGACTCCACTGGAGAAGCAAAGGATACAGGCTACATAAAGTACATCATAATATATCACCAACCGGCCTTATTGGAAATATATGAGCCTTATGTCCAGCTGAGGACGTCCTACGGCTGATAGATAGATAGATAATCATAGAAAATATAATACTTGCCATACCTAATCTTTAAAGTTGACGTTGCCTTTCTTTTCGTTTTATCAGAATGTATAGATACATTTTCAGTACTTATTCATTTAGTTTTGAGCAATTACTTTGGGATTTTGTTTACACCCATCATTCCAAAATTACCTATTTTTTAAAATGTATGTCTTTCATAATTGTTTTGCTTGACCTTAATCTTTTTGTTATCAGCCTAATCTCCTTGCCATAGATGAAGGATAAGTTTTCGCTCAGAGCGAAGCGATCCTTCCTTCATCTATGCTCCTTCCATTTGGTAATCATTGTCATGATTGTAAAAAATTGATGCAGCGAAGAGTTCTTTGTAAAGATGGTGATCAAGTAAAATTATGATGAGTGTGTGTGTATTATAAGTCATATTTCACCCGAGCGAAGCCGGGTTGTCATCTAGTATTCTATTAATCATCGACATGTCAGTTTATGTTTAAGGGATCAAAATATCTTCCATGTTAGCCTTGCTATGGTCTGCGTATTTCTATAAGTCTATTGTATAATTATTATGTAGGTACATATTTCTATCTCTCTTAGTTCTACATCACATAACATTCATTTGTACGATAGCTTCTATCCGATTTGAACAGTCAACAAACTACGAGTCTGTCTGGCACATTACGACCGTCAAAACTTTGTAATAGGTATCCCAACTCTCGGTAATGCTGGAATTGTGGTACTTTATTAATCACATCAGAATGGTTGCGGTGAAACTTTTATGTTTGCTGAGCGTGTTAATGTTTTTAACGAAATTTTGCGATAGCATTTGAGCGTTTTATTTGGCTCTTAAATGTCGCATTTAACAGCCAAATAAAAAGTTAAGACGCGTTAAAATAGAGCGTTAAAGCGAAAGACGTTGCGGTGTTCTTCTAATATACAGAGTTACAGGGTACTAAGTCGACCTATTCCCGTTAAGGGTGTGTAGTTAACTTTGTTTCTGACTAATTTGACTATGAAATACACTATCCTAAATTAAAACAAACCGGACAAGTGCGAGTCAGGCTCGCACACCGAGGGTTCCGTACAAATCCAGAAAATTTCACAAAATTGAGAAATAAGTTGTTAAAATCTCTATACCATCGATCTGTCGATGGTACAAAAAAGTTTTTTTTTTTCATTTTTCTCGTCATACATCGAAAATTACTGATAATGTTAAAATAATTAAAAACCTGTTTTAGCATGTGCTAATGAAGTTCTTTTATATGATACCTACATGATACGATTTACTCACTTTGAATTTTGAACCCATATTTTGTGAATTTTGAGGCCCTACTTTTTTGTAATTTAAATGAAAATGTGTAGTTTTCAGATTTATTCCTATATGTGTATTCTAAGACAATGTTTCTCGCCAAATTTCATAGTTCTACGTCAACGGGAAGTACCCTGTAGGTTTATAATTTTGTGAGTGCGAAATATGCGTTTTTTACGACATAAACGGCTCTAACTTTTTTAAACGATAATTGAGAAGTTTTTCTTTTACACAACTGCAAAAAATCACAGATATACTTATACAGTTTAAATTTCAACTCGATATCTTTTCGCGTTCTCGAGATAAAGAGTCTTGACATACACACAGACGGACAGACAGACAACAAAGTGATCCTATAAGGGTTCCGTTTTTTCCGTTTGAGGTACGGAACCCTAAAAAGAGATATATGAAATTGGTATTTATAAAATACCCAATTTTCGGCTATCAGCTCAGATATTTTGAAACGTGTAAGTAGTATTATTATTTATATTTGATTTTTACATGTAAAATAAAGTTTTATGACCTCAATACCCAATATTGTCCGTAAAATTAACCTTTTATAAAAAGTATTTGAATTCAAATATCTCGAAAACTGTGAGATTTAGGATATGGTGCTTCATAGTCAAATCAGTCAGAAACGTAGTAAACTACACACGCTTAGCGGGAATAGGTCGACTTAGCCTGTAACCCTTTATATTAGAAGTGTATTTTTGATCAGCACATACGTAACTTAAAATTTATTTATCATCATCACTTTAAATATTATGCTTCATGGTTTATTCAGCTGTAAATCGTCTTTTTTCAAAGATTTTCCTATAAATCTGAAGGATAGAACGAAGCATTCGCAAATTTATTACAATTATCTTAGAACATTGTCTGCCCTCTGAAACGTGTTATAATCTATACATATATGAATAATTTCCAGACTGCAAACTTTAGCTACGCCACTTTATTTATTTTTTTGCATCTCTTAATATTTTTGCATTTTAATTTTTTTAGTGTTTACCATATACGTTTAATTTCTATAAATAAAATAAACAGAAATTAAGCTCTTGTATTTCCATGCTCTCGCGTTTACAAAATAATAAATGGCAGTTGCAACTCAAGCTTGAAAATGTTCATTTTAAATTAGGAAGCCTTCATTTACGCAAACGCAAATGAATGCGGTTGTTTATTTACATTTCGCGGGTAATGAGCGACGAGCTCTCAGGCACAAACCCCGCAAAAGCGGAGCGAAGATGTGCTAAGCTAGGCAAAGTATTAAAGTCCTTGAATCCACTGCATAAATATTATGGCATATTTGCTTTGTGTTCATCGATTTATCAGCCATAGGACGTCTACTGCTAGATATAGGCTTACCCTATGGTTGTTTAATTATATTATAACTAGTTTTTACCCGCGGCTTCGCCCGCATGATATTTTGATTTTTGTGCTATCCCATGGGAACCCTTTATTTACCCGGGATAAAAAGTAGACTATGTCACTTTCCGTCATTCAAACCCGAGGCCGTACCTTACCACCCTTAATAAAAGAGGTGGAAAAAAAAACGATTTGACGGTTGTTCGATTCGACAGTAGTTTTTTTTGACATTTCTTCTTGCTCGCAGATAGCAGAATTTTTCCTACTTACTTAACACTTATCGTTATATTATGGAACATTTACGCAAAGTCATTATAATTTATAGTCTATGTGTTATTCTGATATATAAGCTATATTATTGCAGTGTCATCTCAATCCGTTTAGTAGTTATTGCGTAAAAGAGTAACAAACATCCATCCATCCTCATAAAATCACAAACTTTCGCGTTTATAAAATTAGTAGGATGTGCGAGTACTCGGGTACAGCCATAGCCAAGTGTAACATGGATGTGCTAAGATAAGCAGAGCATAAGCTAGGGAGGAGGGATGTCTTTATTACTGTTGTGTGAAAAAATTAATATGAATGTACCTCGCTACACACACTCACTCGTTTCTCTCATACTTCTTTAGTGGAGACGATGCTTTGCTCATTGAAAATGCAGCGATAGTTTTGATGACCAAAAAAGTATAATAAGTCCGTCAGATAAACTATTAAAAATATTAGACATGTAGGTATTTTTTATTAAACAAAAAAATATGAAAATATAGCCCGTTAAAGTTCCGCGTCAAGTCACAAGTGCCATACAAATGATATGAATAGACTTCTGTAAGAGAGGTGAGATCACACCCACACTTTGACATGGTTTATTTTTGTCATTTTGTTGTTTGATGGACAAAAGAAATAATTCTTGTTCAATAAGTTTTGATAATCAAACTCCCGGACTAATAATAATACCTAATGTTTTTTACCCAGCCGTCATGCCTATTGCTTGATGGGAAAAAAGACACTGATGACCTAGTACAGTTCGGTTTTGTTCTACGCTCGGCCAATATCGACTTTCTGTAGTACTATGTCTACAGCACTGTACTAAAGCTGTACGTACCTACCGCTCCGTTCCATTTTGGTGGAGTCCGGGCCTGGGCCTCGGGCTCACTGAGGTAAGTTACACCGGAAATGACGCGCCAATTTCACTTCCTTTAAATTTGCCTCAGTTAGGAGTGAGGAGTAATGTAGCTTTTAATATTCATTTGAGGTACTTTTTATTTAATTTTTCCGGCAGCGTCAAAACTTTTTGTTTGTCAAAAACCTTCTTTCTCTTTGTGTCTCTTCACTCTTTCTCTCTTTGTCTGTTTTTCATGGATGGATGGATGGATGGATGGATATATACTACATTCGTACCGTTTTTTACGTGATAACGTTTTATAAATGAAAGAACGCCGGTTGCTCGCACAAAATACTGTCACGTTCCGCCTGAGTCAATCGTGCAAGCGAGAGCGCAGAAGGCGACCGGCCTAAGCGTTCGGCTTGTTTCAGTTGTCGATTCTACAATGTTTCTTTACAAAAAACCAATATCTTTATTTTATACTAGTTTTTACCCGCGGCTTCGCACGCATGATATTTTGATTTCTGACGCAATATCATTATAATTTATAGCCTATGTGTTATTCTGATATACAAGCTATATTATTGCAAAGTTTCATGTCAATCCGTTCAGTAGTTTTAGCATGAAAGAGTAACAAACATCCATACATGCATCCATTCGTCCATCCATCCATCCATCCATCCTCACAAACTTTCGCGTTTATAATATTAGTAGGAAGGATTTCTCAAACTTTTCAAGAATTTTATTTAGTTTTGCTTTATCGACTGTTTTCTGGTGTTATCTTTTAAGGCTTTGCCTAATATTGGAAATGTAGTGTAATACCGATAAAATCGTCATATTATGAATCAATAAGAATGGTCGTTTAAAAATATAGATTATAAAAATTATTCAAAAAACAAACAAGACAAATTACAAAAAAAAAAATTGTCTTTATTTTTCGTGTCATTTGAGAATGGGCTGTGTGACGTCACTTCTGCGTCGATTGCCTCGGTGGCACAGTGGTTAGTGACCCTGACTTCTGAGTCAAGGAGGCGTGGGTTTGATCCCGATTTCCGATCCGATTGTGTCGTTAACATAAGTGATTGCTCTGTCTGGATGTTATTTAGGTACTGTCTTTATAAGTATGTTTTAATTAAGTAAAGCACAGGTGTTACTCACGCTTTGTTTTAGTAGAAAACTGCTACTATAGTTTCAATCGCATCGGGTCGGCCAAGTCAGTGGGGGGTGAAGAAACGCACACAAACCAAAATATAAGCCAGTTTACACGCACACAAATGTAATTAACTTACACTAGCTGAAAATTAACGCAACACAAGCGCTACCAGACCGATATATTTATATAAAGAGCATGACCGCTGATCGCGTACTTTTGGCAGAGGGGTACGCTTCGCAGTGTCGACTCTTTTTGGTTAGGTACTTAATGACTCCAACCTTGAGAAAGATCGCCAAATGCGATTGAAACTATAGTAGCAGTTTTCTAATAAAATAAAGCGTGAGTAACACGTCCTGTGTATTACATAAATCCTCTGTATTTACATAAGTAATTAAAATGTGCGAAAACCACGCTAGTTTCCATAGTGATATAAGTATGTATTTAAAATATGTATTTGTAGTATATCAGTCTCTGGCAGCCATCACAAGCTTTGCATAGTTTGGGGTCAAAGACCGTGTGTAAGATGTAGCCAAATATTGAAATATTTTAACGTGCTTCACACACTAGGTGTATATAAACTAATTTAACATTAAGTGACTAACTGGTTTAAAGCAGTTCTCACAGATGGCGCTTCCAACAATGTAGTAGTTGGTAAAAATGATAAAACACTTTCACTAATTCGACGCCTTTGCAGACAGCGTTTCTAGCTTAATTGGACAAAGCATCTTGGCCGGGGCCGGAATCTCAGAGAGATGCTGGTTCAAATCCTACGAACGCGTCAATTTTTGAAATGTTTATCACAATAAGAAAGTTTACGCAAATATTATTTATTATTGTCATTTATTACTTCTGAGTAAAAAGTTTGACTTTATTTTATATATAGGTATTTTTGTTAGATTGATAAAAGGAAAATAATGTTTTCTATATTTCTTGATAATCATTTATGGACTAAAATAATATTTTTCAGTTATCAAGCCTTGTAAAATATTCTCTCCTGCTAGCAAAATATTTATGACTCAAAAAGCCTTTTCAGAGCGTAGTTTCAAACTAAACGAAAAATAAATAAAAGCTTGCAAAGTTCAGCAAATAAGGCTGGCTTGTGGTTACCTGAGGTGTACACGCAAAACCGTTTAACAATTTTCTACAAAAGGTTGTGTACTCCTATTAAAGTTGTACGTTGCTTTCATTATTTAGAAAGGGATTTGGCTTACCCATAGTTTTGCTCTAACGAGACACACGCAACTATCCGCTGGCAAAAATATTCTTTTAAAAGCTTTTATTTAGCTCCACCTGACCCGTTGTCTATCGGTCTGTAATCTAACCTAGCAAATTAAATTTGATCCATTTCCCGGTTTCCGATTGAGCTGAAATTTTACATACACGTGTAAATTGCGTGACAATGTAATATTATGACATGGTGCTAGGTCTACAAATTCTATCAACTCAACTTTGCTTCCCATCAGGCGAGTTGGTGGCCATATGTAGACCTATTCTACGTGTAAAAAAAAGAACTTTGCAATGGAAACGACACAACGTCATCGAGTTTGGGCTCATTTGAATCGTCTTGACGAGTAGTTTATCTTTCAATGGTAACTAGGGTCTGATGATGGAGCTGAAAAGTTGTCGGAGGAACTCTGTAACGAAACAACGCAAACCCATCGAGTTTCGGCTCGTATGATTCGTCTTGGCGAGTACTTATTCAGTAAAAGCTTGTTTTTAAAAAAAGTTCTATTTAAAATTATTCTTGTTTATGAGCGAGTCGATGTCGAGTCGTCTATGCACATGGCAAAGTTGTATAAAAAACTCTAAGATTTATTAACAAAAAAAAAAATACTCGGTGAATTTATTTGGTGAATTTTATAGGTACTAGGAGACTAGACAAACTATGTGTTTGCCTGATGTTAAACGTTAAGTATGTTCATGATAGAGATCTTATCTTTTATTGTATTTGAACCGATAGTCCGCTAACAAGTGTGCGTACACGAGATTGAATAAAGGTAAAAGCGAGCATTGGAAGTCAGTTTCATGCGAAAGGGATAGCTGCATGGTACGCGATTATAAAAGTCTTCAATGCTTATTTTTCAAAAATTAAGATCCTGGACTGCTCCTCTCAGATGTTACCTGTTGGTTTCAACCATGTTTTAACCGATGAATAAAATCAAGTAATAAAATCAAGTTTCACGAAACATTCAGTCAATGAAAACCCTCCAGAAAACCCAATAGTGTTCCAAGAACTCAGTCACGAGACTCTTATAAAATTGTTTTTTTTTGCGTTCAAAAAGAGGCGAACATTTTTGATAGTGTTTTGTGTCGAGTACTATATCCCTTACTAAATTAACAAAGGTATTTGCGTGGGTTGTAAAGGTGAACTAATATTCCATGTACACTTTGTTGTGGTTTCAGAAAATTAAAGATTGAAAAATTTCACGAGAATAAGGGTTCTAATAAACAGATTGCTCTGATTTTACAAAGGCTTGTCAAAATATTATACCTAGTTGGTAATTTTACTATAAAAGTCTGTGTACCTGGGGAGATGTTTGTTCTAAAATATTTTTTATATATTTTTATAAGCTAAATACCAGTTGAAATGTCAAGTTTAATATTAAGAAAAAAATACGGGATTTGTTACATCACAAAAAGAAGGCGTTTATGGTTAAGTTTAACTGTTTTGAGGGGTCTGTACCTCAAACGGAAAAAACGTAACCCTTATAGAATCACTTTGTTGTCCGTCTGTCCGTCTGTGTGTATGTCAAGACTCTTTATCTCGGGAACGCGTAAAGATATCGAGTTGAAATTTAAACTGTATACGTATATCTATGACCTCTTGCAGTTGTGTGAAAGAAAAACTTCTCAGTTATCGTTTAAAAAAGTTTAAGCCGTTAATATCGTAAAAAACCGCATATTTTGACACTCACAAAAAACAAAACCTACAGGGTACTTCCCGTTGACATAGAACTATGAAATTTGGCGAGAAGCATTGTATCAGAGTACACATATAGAAATAGATCTGAAAACTGTACATTTTCAGTTAAAACACACAAAAAATAGGGCCTCAAAATTCACAAAATATGGGTTCAAAATTCAAAATGAGTAAATTGTATCATGTCAGTTATCATACAAAAGAACTTCATTAACACATGCTAAAACAGGTTTTTAATTATTTTAACAATGTGTATTTTCGATGTATGACGAGAAAAGTGAAAAAAAAAACTTTTGTGTTCATGGTTATAGTACATAGTACATATAGAGATTTTAACAACTTACTTCCCAATTTTTTGATTTTTTATGGATTTGTACGGAACCTTCGGTATGCGAGCCTGACTCGCACTTGTCCGGTTTTTTTTAAGCTGACTGAAATACTAGGGACACGTTACACTGATGAACTAATCAAGACCGCAAGAACATTCTGAATGCAAGTCGCTTTAAACTAGTTTAAATTGAAAACCCATTAAGGAGACTCATGTCCATCATTGGACATCCTATGCCTAATAATGGAGGATAAGGAAGAAAAGGAGGATGATGATATTAACCCTTTTTTTTTTAAATAAAAACTCCCTTAGCTGCCTTGTGCACTTCGGCATGAGGAAAAAATGTTAAATTTCGTATTCTAATCGGAAATTCGGTAAGACGGAGGTAGAGTAGACCGCCAGCGAGGCGTAGAAGAGGAAGTAATAGCCCCCTCTCTTTCTACTGCGCGGCGAAAATGTATACTTGCTCATGCTGTTTTCTTTAAGTGGAGCAGCGCGCTTGCGCGAGCATGCTAGTGTGATATTGTATTTTACCATATAAATGATAGTACTTTATTTGTTCAAGTTTTCACTTCTGACGGCACTCCCGGAGTGCAACTCGTTGTTATTTGGTTTCACTCCGGGAGTGGTTCACTAAACTGAGCTTACTTACATAATAAAACTTACACTTATACTAAGACTTACTTTGTCAATATATTTTTAACATTATCAATTTCTTCACCAGGTCCGTGCGTAGCTGGTGTCGTCGGTCTGAAGATGCCGCGGTACTGCCTGTTCGGAGATACGGTTAACACTGCGTCGAGGATGGAGTCCAACGGAGAAGCGCTGAAGATACACGTGTCTCCGGACACGAAGGCTCTTCTGGACTTGTATGGCACGTTCCAGCTGGAGTGTCGAGGAGAAGTTGCTATGAAGGTATGGTGTCACATCTTTCTAGTCAAACAATGCTTATAGTTAAGCTGCAGCTCTGGAGATATATGTGGGCGATCAAAAAATGTCTCGGTACTGCTTGTGCGGAGATATGGTCAACACAGCGTCGAGGACAGAGTCCAATGGAGAAGCGCTGAAAATACACGTGTCTCTAGACACGAAGGCTCTTTTGGACCTGTATGGCACGTTCCAGCTGGAGTGTCGGGGAGAAGTTACTATGAAAGTATGGTGTCACATCTTTCTAATCAAACAATACTAACAGTTAAGCTGCAGCTTTGAAGGCATATGTAGTCGATCCAAAGATATCTGGATAGTGCCTTTTCGAAGACACAATTAGCACAGCGTCGAGGATGGAGTCCAACGGAGAAGCGCTGAATATATATGTGTCTCCTGACACGAAAGTTCTTCTGGATCTCTATAGCACGTGGCTGGAGTGTCGGAGAGAAGTTGCTATGAAGGTGTGGCGTCAATTCTTACTGATCAGACATTACTTAAGCTCTAATAACAGACCGATATCCGGATAACAAGCTTGTGCTGAGTATTGTACTTTTATCCAGGCATTTGCTCGTCCCCAATCATTTTGTTTCCTTGTGTATTCCAGAGGTCCTTAATTTTTTTCTATTTGATCACCCATTTACGTCCAGAGACAGATATTGGCAATCGTTGCTATATTTACACAGTTTATTTCACAAACAATTTTTCATTATCGACAGCCTAAATTCGACCTTCAAAAATCAATCAATGTTTCGTGCCTAAATAAATAAAGCTTACTCGTTGCGCTCCTACAGTAAACAATGTTTGCTCTCAATTATCCCTTTAATTCATTTTCGGTCGCCGGCCGTCGGTTTATTGCCTTTCGTGATTTATTACTTTTGAATCAATTTAATCCCCTGAGGTTATCGCAATATCGTCTATAACAACATACTTCATCGAATTTCAGTGAATTATCCAGCTATAACTTAATTTGTTATTGAATTTTAACAATGTTTTATTTTATTGTTTCAGGGTAAAGGAGTTCTAGTCACTTATTGGTTGTTAGGTGAGAAGGTAGATCCTAACGCTCCGAAAGAGAAGCATCCCATAGTCAAAGCTCAAACACTCTCTACTGATAGTGGTTCTCTATCACATCTCACTCCTTTCCGACAAAGATTGGACCACGGATCCAGATCATCAAGCAGGAGAGGCTCTGGAGTCTTCCAGCAAAAAGTCTCAGACGTAAACAAGCTGGAGAAAGAAGCGCAGCCACTATTACAGACTCTTAGCAAGCTTATCCAATCAGAAGCCGTTGAAGCAGTTACCAACGGTATCACAGAAAACGGTGAGGAGTTAGACAGGGTTTGCCCGAATTCAATACCACTTAACGTGAACTCTCTCAATCATAACTCTGTGAATCAAGGAAGCCAGCCCCGAGTCAAACTGAAGGACTGCCAGAACTCGATCGGGAATAACAAATCGAATAAAATAGGTAATAATAATTGGATTTCAAAATTGCCTTCGGCCAGTTCCTTCGACAACGGCACGAAGAAAGGTAGCGAGCGTCTTAAAGATTACAGCAGCGTGCCTCTTCTATCGAAATCTGATACGCCAAACGATTCGATCGTCTGAGCATTTAAATTGTTTTAAACTGGAGAGAGATGTGTAACTTTTCGAATTTTATGTACTTAACTTATCTTTCTGTGGAAGTTTCGATCGTTACATGTTTTGACTGAAAGATTTATGTGAATTACTTATTAAATAAATGTATGCCTAAATAGGAATAATTCCTAGAAGTAGTATTCAGATGTAGCATTTACTAATAAAGAAGAAGTATGATTGGTTTCCATATTCATAAATATTTTGCTCTTTCAATTTTCACTTTGAATTAACGTGCACAAGTTTTACTGCCGATATTGTGAAAACTATTTAAACTGCTCGTTTACATCTCTTTTTCAGCGTCGAGTGTAAAAAGCGTAAACTATAAGTGCGTACATATTGTGAAACATCGTTATAACATCTGTACGTACCCTAAGACTCAAACTGCGGTCCAATTCAATTAATATGAGATGGAACTGAACTAGACCAAATGTGAACCATAGCCGTTTTTACTGTTTCGCGAAAATTGTAAGGAGATGTTGGACATCTCACTACGATTGGCGATCAAAAACATGTGATGTTTTGACATATTACAGAGCGGAAAACAGTTCAGTTCAGATTCATCCGATATTAACAGAATTGTGCCGTTGGCCCAAGAGCCAGTAACGTTGAAAATTTATACCAACATTTACTTTAAAAATCCTAACAACAATAGAATATTGTCTACTAATACAAATATCCGTCGCGTCAATTCAAAAAGTATTATTATTTATTTGGAACATGAGAAAATAGAAAAATTACAGTTTTTGTGAATAGTTCAGACTCAAAGTCAAATTTATACTATTAGCTTATAGAAGTATGCTCACTAAATATATAAATCTATTTCTTTACATTCCTGAGAGCTTTGTGAAACTCCATCCTGTTATTTGAACACTTAAATTGTCAATAATTGTATTCTAAATATTAAAATATTTTTCAGATAAGTAAAGTAAAAAATCCCCTTAGAAATTCAGAACTTAATAAAATGAAATTGAATGTATCGTGTGTTTTAGTATCTACTTAATATATTATACTGCTCACCTATTGATTAGTGGCAATAATCTTGATTACATATAATTATACATGCTCGCGAGTAAAGTATTGATCTTTTGTTTTACTGAAAGTTTTATTCTGACACGAAAGTTCTTCTGTTTTTATTTTTAGAAAGCTTGAACGTACCAATAGTTTAAACAAATTCATGCTTACAAAGTGAGCAGCTTAACTTTTAAAATGACAATGTGTTTACCATAAAATGTTGAAGATGTGTCAATAGTCAAATAAAACTGTTATTTAATATTGTAATAGCTCCGGAGGCAAGCGCACAAAATGCAACTACTTTCTAAAAGCTGAATTTTTGGTATTATAGTGTCATGGTGGTGTATGACAATTCCCTGAAGAAAGTCAGCGGGGATGTTTATAGTGTTTGGTGGGGTACCCGTTTTATTTGATTTTTTAAATAAATTAGTGTCTTTCATCTCCACTTCTAAAAACTGAAAATTGGTGTACGAGTAAATAAATAATTCAAACAAAGTTTAACCACAGACAAATACCCAAAATTAAAGCCTGACTGATAGGCCTTTAAACTTTTTTCATGTAATTTATTGCGATTAATCTTTTTTTGAATTATTTTTATACCCGTAGACAAATTTTCAGCTCTTAAAAGTAAGGAAGATACTCAATTACTTTATTTAAAATTCAAACGGGTATCCCCACCAAACGTTAAGCATCCTAGCTGACTGACTCCGGTGTATTGTTGTACACCACCATGACAACGTAGCTTTTAGAAAGTAGTTTCATTTTTTTGCGCTTACCTCCCGGGCCATAACTTATCTACAAGTTCGTAAGTCGTGAAATCGATATAGGCATAGCTAGGGGGGCAAGATTGAGCCTTGCAGCTTGCCTGCCCTAGAAACTGCTTTGCCCGCTCCAGAAAATTTGCAAGTTAATACCTACACGTAAGTACCTACATTCTATTTTTCTGAGTGGGCAAGTCTTGAAAGATTTATCCATAAGAGAAGCCTTTTGCTCCTTAGAGAAAATTTCTAGCTATCCCAATGGATATCAATGTGACAGTACTTAAACTTCTTAGGTAATCTATTGTATAGCGATGAGACTAGATGTAAATATGTGTTTGAAGTATTTATTTATTGTAAATATAATCTTTAAAATGTTGTTGTGATCTTAGCAAGGTATGTGTATATTTTATGTAGGTGGTTACCAGACCTTAAATGTTTCTTAAACGTTATAGCAAATAAAAAGAGTGAGAGTAAATGTATGGTTTTTTTTATTTTATCTCCAATTATCTAATACGTGCACGTCTAAACAGCTGAAGCGTTATAAAAAAAAACTGAAGTGTAACAAAAAAATGCATAAAGTTAACGAAACTACCCTACAAATGCTGTTTTTAAACTATCGCGATTTGAACACAATATTATTATATACTACGGGACTAATCGCGCACGAAAATTACGAGATAAATAAGTACCTCATCATCCCGACGTTTCGGCCGAGTTGCATCGACCGTGGTCACGGGTAGTCTACCCGTGACAACACCGTGACTGTACCCGTGCCGTGACAACTCGGCCGAAACGTCAGGATGATGAGGTATTTATTTATCTTGTAATTTTAGTGCGCGATTAGTCTCGTAGTATATAATAATAATACCCTACAAAATTACATAATGTCCTAAGTTGTTTATTATTTTAAAACATGATTTTTTTTATTGGAATTTGGTTCGCTATTTCGTTATGATGATGATTATATTATATTTTACCTTTAAGCAGTAGAGCTGTCTCTATGTAATATATATATGTTATATTATATATAACATGTCGATATATTACTAATTTTTTTTAAATACTTTTAAAATATTATCATCTGTTTTCCAGGTAATGCTCATCTATATTTTTTAAATTGAAAGCTCATTTTCCACCTCTGCCTAGTCAGTCATAAAATTCGCATCAAGCTAATATTCTAATTTATGTAAAATATTACTGGAGGCTGAAATTGTACCCGGCAGCCCATCAGAGCGTAAAATGAGCTCCAAATTGCAACACAAATTATTACAAACATCTACTGATATTATGTTCCAGTCTCTAACTTGTCTAAAGTATTTATTTCTCATCAAATGTAATAAATTTTGTAATTAGAATCTTTCACTGTTTGAATTAAGACTTTTATTGCGGTTTTTATAAGTAAACTCAAAATACCTAACCCAATATCTTCAGCAGCAAGGTGGGTTCAGGACATAGTCAATATCGCGAGTCGAACCTAGACACAATTGGTAAAGGACCGAGGCAGATAACACTATGAGAGAGAGGCCTATACCCAGCATTGCGAGAAAGAAGGCTGCGGATGACGAAGCCAATGTATACATGCTAAGTATATACAGGGTTACTCGTAATCAATTAGCATCTTTTTAGGGGCTTATACATCAAAACTTTTGTTTCGTGACTTTGTTTCATGTATTGTTATAAGTAAAAGAAAAGAAGTGTGAAGTAAGTCGTTGTATTATGCCCTCAGGGTGACAACGACAACTTCCTAAAATGACAACTTCCGAAAACGATAATTTCAGAGAACGTCTATTCTAAACTCGTCAATTGCCTAAAATGACAAAATCCGAAATTGTCAAATTCCGAAAATGACAACTTCCTAAAATGACAACTTCCAAAAATGATACCTTCCGAAAATACTAAGGGGCTGACTAATTTCGGTTGTGAAATGTAGCTGACGATTTAAGATGTTGTCGTTTTTGAAAGTTGACATTCTAAAAAAGTTGTCGTTATCGGAAGTTGTCGTTTTTGAAAGTTGACATTCTAAAAAGTTGTCGTCTTCGGAAGTTGTCGTTTTCGAAAGTTGTCATTTTAGGAAGTTGTCGTTCTCACCCTGAGGGGTATTATGTTGTATGTTCAATTAGTTAATTTACTTTAATAATTGAATAGGTACGACTAAAATTGTAAAATATTTTGTATTTATGTTATCATGTAAGTGACAAACTGTTTTGTCTTTATGATAATAAATATCTTTAAACCTTAACCTACTTTTGCCATAACTAAAAAAAATAGCTGTTATATATATTTTGTCGAGGTGAACAGCATTTTTTTGAGATTTGATAAAAGTAGAACAAAAGTCGTTAGTTGTGACGTGCAGAATAATCCCCTAAAAGGATGCTAATTGATTACCAATAACTCTGTTTAGTACGATATTAGGTTATGGTTTGCGTTCGGTTGGCGGTCTGATCTTCAAACAACCCGTCTTGCATCCGCCCGTCTTACGATCATCGCCCATCACGCTTACGAGCGATAATCTCAACCGCGACGGCTGCGTAGGCGCACATATATAGAGTATAGAAATATAACCGCAGTTCCGCAACCGCGGCGTGCACGGAAAAACCGCTGCGTGAGTTCTAGTCTTAGCCTAAAAATAATTTAATAATAAGGTGACGTATTGATAAACTATTATTTCTCAAAAACCGAGTAGCGCGCCCCTTCACTCGGACGAATTTTACGCGGTCGCGCTCGACAGGATCGCGCCAGAGCGGCAGGCGGCAGTGAGTTTTTAATTAATTACTCATAATGTACACAATAAAAAAAATAACATCTCAGTCTGTAAAATAGAAAAGTGATCTGGCTATTTTATTCGTAGAAAATAATGGGGTGTTGTCGCTGATAATTCTGAGCATTATTCGAATTATTAAACTTTTTTTGGTGAGAAATTTGTGAGTTTTTTTTTTAATAAAGCCAGTCACTTTCCAAAATGTTGTCCATTTTATTAAATTTTTCAAAATTTTCCCTTATCTATGATATTTTTTAATTTGAATCAATATAATTCGTCCTCTCACATCGCGCATTCAAAAGTACTCGTTTTCGTATTTCTCGGCCCGATGCCTCGTCTTCTCTTTTTACCGATTACCTTAATGTAGTCGTTAATACATTTTTACAAGAGGGCTATGCTTGGACTACCTCTGTGAATCGAATCGGAAATGAAGAGATCATTCTGTAGAAGAATAAAGTTGCTGACATAGCTCAATGGATTCTAAAATTGAAATGGCAATAGGCTTGGTACATTTGATAGAGGACCATGATCGATGGGGACGAAAAGTTCTCCATTGGAGATCACGTACAAGTGCAGCGTAGGACGTCCATCCAAAAGATAAGCTGATGCATTAAAACGGGAGGATTGAGCTGGATGTAAGCCGCTTTCAACTCGTCTTACTGAAGATCCATATCTCTATGGATCTTCTAGGCCTATATCCAGCAATCAATGTTATAGTTGATGTAAAGTTGGGACTTTGTATACACGGCATTTTTTCCCCAAATTAGTCCAAATACATCAATTTGAAAGTGGAAAGACGGCATCCCAGATTTTTTGGTAATAATTATCACTGCCGCAATAGAAATTCTCGCTTGAAAGACACACTCGCTTCACCACCTCACTATGTAGCGCCCTCTGAACAAATAACAAAAGGCCATGTAAACATATACCTATTTGGATCATCAATACGATGAAGAAGAAGAATAGAAAGGACATGTGTTGTTTTTAAACTTTCGCGATTTGAACACATTATTATTATATACTACGGGACTAATCGCGCACTAAAATTACGAAATAAATAAATACCTCATCATCCCGACGTTTCGGCCGTGTTGCATCGACCGTGGTCACGGCTAGACTGATTAGGATGATGAAGTATTTATTTATCTCGTAATTTTAGTGCGCGATTAGTCCCGTAGTATATAATAATAATAGAAAGGACATGTCCACAAAATGTATGGAGGTTGGTATAATAATAATCAAAAATTCTAATCACAACACATTTCGAGAAAGTTCATATTTTTCTGAGTCTATTACAACACTTAAAAACAAAAAAGAGCAATCCGATTTTTTTAAAATTAATTTTGAATTTACTAGGATAAATAAATATCTAGCAACCCTGAGTAAGTAACCTCCAAATTGTTAAATAAAAGCATTTTTACCAATTAGACACACTTTCAAAGTGATTTTTTTGTCACATTGTACTTCCTAACTGGTCACACTGGTAGGTTATAATTTTTAATTTTAGCAAATAAAGTGATGAATGTGAAAGAATCAGCTACGAATGCAAGTAAAATAATGATAGAAGCACTTTATCATCGCTAAACTAGAAAAAAGTAATAAGCTGTATTGTTATTTTTCATACAATTTATTTTTCACATTAAAAAAAATGGAGGGGTTTAAAAATCTAAATTAAATATTTTTGGGAAGCCCATAAAACAAGCTTTCAAATGATGTATATATCATCTTGGTTCGATTTTTCTCTGAATAATATACCACTTGTGGACGTCACCTTTTAAGTAAGTTAGTTTAAGCTGGGTGGGTGGCCCTGTCAGTTATTTTAAGCCGCCTGAAGGCCACTGAAATAGATATCTTAACACCAGCATTGCGTCAAGACCAACTTTGACTTATTTAATGTCTTAGTATCTCATTAAACACAATTATTGTCGTAATTAGAATCTATTCATAACATTGAAATTACGATTTCAATTTTGTCTCGTGGCCGCCAACAGTTGGAGGCTCCAAATTAAATGGCCGTCATTAATTTCGCACAAAGCCGGTTGCTTTTTCATTTCCTATTATTTTTCGAGCTGAATTAATTCCTGCCCCTTGCAAGTTATTACTGAGCACAAGGGAAAACAAGCCTTTTGATTTTTACGATCTAATGAACATGAACAATAAGCTCTATATTAAGTTGGTTCTTTTTATTTTCAAGATATCGCAAAAGTAAGTAACCTATATGGATATAAATAGATTTCTACTCGTTCCAAGGTTGGGTTTGATTCCTATCCAGGCCTAGCATTTATGTAATAAACATAGGTGTTTGCTCTGTGTCTGGTTGTTATTAGTAATTATGTTAGTGTGTATTTAAAAAAATACAAGTAGTATCAGTCTCCGGCAATCATAGATAGATAGATGATCATTCATTTTTGGTAAGGATAATTACATACATTATTGGTATACACAAAATTATTTTTTGCAAAAATTAGCATGACCGACTTCACCCGTGTACAGAATTCGCGAATATTTCGCACGGATCGATGTAACATTTTTCTCATTATTGTTGATTTATCAAAAATGGCTCAACCAATTTCGATGAAATTTAAATGGGACTAATTTCGAAGTATATTCTTTCCAATAAAAAAATAATTATTGAAATCGGACTACTATGAAAAAAGTTAAGTTATATATAAAAAAAAATATACGTGTCGAATTGTCCTCCTCCGGTGGTTCGTCGGTCAAAAAGAATACAAGTAGTATCAGTCTCCGGCAACCATAGATAGATAAATGATCATATATTTTTGGTAAGGATAATTACATACATTGGTATACAAAATATACTATTAGCAACAACAACTATCGTGTTAATGTGTACGTACCTTTACACTGCCCATACCGGTAAAGTATGCCACCCCCATTCGAGAAATTCTGGAAATTGCAACCTTCACAATAATATTTCAAAACTTAATTTAGTCGTTTTAAATACAATCCAATTTAGGACATAATACGGTCTCTCAGACCGTCTAGATTATTCCAAATTATTTAAGCAGGCACCAAGTTTAATTGCCTAAATAAACTGATCCATTAAGGGGTGACAAAGCCTTTAAACTTCTCATTAAGGGCTTTGTAAGCATTATCTAGATATTCAACTTTATAAGTCTGTTCAGAATATTTTTTTTTTCAAATTCTACATAGGGCACTGCATATAAATTGTTATTTAAAGTTTTAGTAGGTACTTTTATAAGCGACAGTTATTATGAATATAATGTTTTAGTAGAAAATTAAGTCATCTAAGCAAAGGAAAAGTTCTAAGGAAGAGTCAGTAGGGTGGTGCTGTAAAGTTCTCGTACGGGTACCATGTACTGCCGGTACATAGCGTAGAACCTCCAACTAGGTGGACCGACGATATAATTAAGACCGCAGAATCGTGCTCAATGCAAGTCGCTTCCGACGGCTCCCTCCACTTGGATCCACAGCTAGGCTCCACTTGTGGATCCGCGAATACCTTTTTCTCCTCTTAAATCCACCGTGGATTCATGGATACTTTTTTTCCTACTTAAATCTACAAATGGATTCATGGATACTTCTTATTCCATCTAAATCCTCAGGTGGATTCACGGATTCTTTTTTGCTGCGATCACCCGCGACAATACTTTCTCAAGTGCTCAGGTTGAAGATTTTTGCTCAAGTGCTTCTCAAAGAAAAGGAATAAAACTGTCCACAGATCCACCTGGTGAATATCGCAGCAGAAAAAAATCCATGAATCCACTTGTAGATTCAAGTGGAAAAAAATATCCATGAATCCATGGTGGATTTAAGAGGAGAAAAAGGTATCCGCGGATCCACAAGTGGAGCCTAGCTGTGGATCTAAGTGGAGGGATACAATGATACAATGATTTTATTAGTCTGTGAAACTATGTAATAAGTGTACATACACAGGTGTTATTAAGAAAATTCTTGTAGTTTGTAGTGCACTAGCCTCCACCTTCATTGGTATACAGACATTTTGAATTCAATTGAAATTGAAGCTATACAAAAGAAAGGTATTTTTGATGTTATACAAAATCAAATAATCACAAAAAAATAACATGTCAAAGTTTATGGATACAATACGTCAAAAGTCAAAATTATACATACAGAAAAAAAATCATTGAGTGTCACCTATAATGGTGTCAGATAAAAACTTGTTAACGTTATAGTAGGCTTTTTTAACTAATAAATTATTTAATAAAGTTTTGAATATATTTACATTAGTTTTACTGCGTATGGCTTCTGGAATTTTATTGTATATAATTGGAGCCATGCAGAACACACTTTTATTTAAGAAGGTAGTCTTCGATGGCAAACTGTGTACATAACCCTCTCGTCTACTGCCCACAGGCCACATTTTGAAGAGCTCAGGGTTGGATTTTACGAATGAAGCAACCTCACTGATATATAAACAGGGCAGAGTTAGCACCTTCAATCGAATAAAGTGCTTTTTACAAGAATCTCGCTTTTTCAACCCACGAATCGATCGTATGCAGCGTTTTTGAGCTCTAAACACCCTGAGACGGTCAGTTGAATTTCCCCAAAATAGGACACCGTATCGCAAAATTGACGCAGCATGCCCATAGTACGCAGTTAGTAATGCCGTCTCGTTGACTGATTTACGGAGTTGGAAGAGTGCATAGGCAAATTGGTGCAATCTCTTGGAGATGTTGTCTATTTGAGGTTTCCATGTTAGTTTGTTGTCTATAGTTAAACCAAGGAAACGCGTTAGTTCTATTTCAGTCACTTGTTTTCCATTATATTGAATGTCAAAGTTTGATAATTTATTGTGTCTAATTCTAAAGTCCATAACATGAGTCTTGTCAATGTTAATATTCAAATTATTATTATTCAACCAATTAATTATATTTGTCAATGTATTATTTATGTCATACTCAATATTGTTATGCTTGTCCTTTGTAAATAAAATAGTACTATCGTCTGCAAACAATGTCATATGATGATTCGTTGCATTCGGTAAGTCGTTAATATATATTAAAAATAATAACGGCCCAAGTACACTACCCTGAGGCACACCAAAACGCACATGTCTTGTCTTAGACTGATATAAGTTAATTACGGCAGACTTTGGACACATTCTGCTTAGCTGCGTAATTTGTAATCTATTTGTAAGGTAAGATTCAAGAAGTTTGTGTGCTACTCCCCTAACACCATATCTATGCAACTTTCTTAGCAACATTTTATGATTAACATTATCGAAAGCTTTAGACATGTCCATGTAAAGTGCCACAGCTCTAAGGTTCCTATCTACATTGGTCATCACCTTATTAAGAAAATTGCCATATTAATTGTTTTGCCCTTTCTGAACCCAAATTGGTTTTCTGCAAACATATTATGATGCTCAAAATAAGAATAGAGCCTGTTAAAAATTACTTTTTCTATGATCTTTGAGAATACAGGTATTATAGCTATTGGGCGATAGTGATGTAGGATCACACTTATTTCCTTTTTTGAATAGGGGTTTGACTATTGCTGTTTTCTACGAATCTGGAAATACACCATTCTCCATACATGTATTTATAATGTGACTAACTACCGAGCAATCACTACAGCTACATCTTTTATTACTTTTGTTGTAACACCATCTGTACCTACACTATTAGAGTTTTTTAATGAACTAATGATTTTAATTATATCAAATGGTATCGTAGGAGTTAAAAAAAGAGATTTCGAGCTATCAGTTTCTAGGGTTTCTTTATTCACAATATTCTGCCCCTCTATGTTATTACCAGTTTTCGCACCATTAACAAAATAATCATTGAAATAGTCAGCAATTTTCTCAGGATTGTTTATCGTTACCTTTTCCGATGTTACTATATGGGAAATGGTGTCATTAGGGTAATTAGACTTTAGTTTATTGATAACATCCCATGTAGCTTTTGATTTATTTTGTGCATTTTTTATATAGTTATTATTTTGTGCTTTCTTAGTTAGGTAAATTACCTTTTTATATCTTTTTATTTTTTTGGAGCCCTTCCGACCGGGCTTATTGGAAATCCATAGGAGAAGCCTAGGTCTAGCAGAGCTGTGGACATCCTATGGCTGGTAATAATTATGGAGAAGAATTTATATTAAGAAACAGGTTCAATAGACACCTAGCTACAATTATACATTTATCAATTTTTTTCCTTTTTTTCGTAGGCCCAAAACACGTGTATTCCATTCCTGTTAACGTACAGTATTTATATCTCAAACAGCTCTCTGAAGATGCTCTGAAGTTAACATAAGCGATGAAACCGCCTTACACTGAGAGAAAAACTAACAAAAAAATAGTAATCTTAACTAAAATTTTACTAAATCCGAGGACAACAAATGACCTGTAATAAATACAAATCGATTTTTGTTAATGCAATTAGTAGGTATTACAATATCAGTTCTGTTATATGTAGTGAGGTCCCAGTAGTTTCAATAGATTAGCTTTGTAATATCTAGTAAAGTCCATAGTACTCTTTACTAAAATGTTACTAATCCCGAAGACAACAAATGCCCTGTTAAAAATACAAATCGATATTTAGTAGGTATTACTAATACCTGTTTTGTTATAGCTAGCAAAGTCCTTAGTATTCTTTACTAAGATTTTACTAATCCCGAGGACAACAAATGCCCTGTAAAAAATACAAATTGATATTTAGTAGGAATTATTAATACCTGTTTTGTTACATGTAGTAAGGCCCCAGTAGATCCAATAGATTAGTTTTGTAATATCTAGTAAAGTCCTAGTAATTTCGAAATTTTAGTTTTGTATTTTCTATAAACCCCTAGTAATTTTAATAGAATAGTTTTGTAATATCTAGTCAAGTCTTAGTACTTTCAAAAGTTTAGTTCTGTATCATCTAGTAAACACCTAGTAATTTTGATAGATTAGTTTTGTAATATCTAGTAAGCCTTAGTACTTTCGAAAGTTTAGTTCAGTATTATCTAGTAAAAGTCTAGTAGTTTCAATAGCTTAATTTTGTATTATCTAGTTGTTTTTTGTAATGTCTAGTTTAGTTCTGTGTTATCAATTTAGTAAACCCTATCCAAGAAAAAGCTATAAAACACTTCAAATTGAAATACTAAATACTGTATACCTACTTATAACAATTACCTATAAGTATACAGTTTTAAATATTTCAATTTGAAGTGTTTTATAACTTTTTTATGGAAAGGGTTTATTAAGTAGATATCACAGAACTAAACTAGACATTACAAAAACCAACTAGATAATACAAAATTAAGCTATCGAAACTACTTGAGTTACATATCTTACAAAACGAATCTAAGGTTAAAAACTAAAAAAAAAGATTCAAGTGAAGTCATGTTAGATATTTATTAAGTATTATACATTTATAATATAACACACGAAACAGCCACATGTACAATAAGACATAATTTACATTGCCGGCGAGTATAATGTATTCACGGAGATACCCAGTTACTCAGTAGATTCTGGGTAAAATTGTCAATTTTCACTTACACTGGTTACATCTGTACTTATTATATGACACTACACTATTAAACACAGTTAGTTGGTACGCACTGAGCTTCATTCTCCATGTTTACTCTACTGCACGCAACGACGAAATGGCTGCTGGAAAGGCGGGATCGTATTCACTGAGACCCCAATTACGCAGTAAGATGACTGTTTAGCTGTTACAACAGTGACTCCTGGATAAGATTGTCTATTGTCACTCACAGTGTTTAAATCTGTTGGTAAAACACAGTTTGTTGGTACTGAACTTCACTCTCCATGTTTACTCTACTGCAAGCAACTACGAAATGGCTGCTGAAAAGGCGGGATCGTATTCATAAAGCAAAACACACCGGACACTTTTCTGGAAATAACAAAATATTTCGTTGAAATTACTTAGCTTATTGCTGGATTTACAAAATAGACCAAAAACTAAATGTTTCTGTTGCATTAACTAAAGTACTGTAGTAAAATTACAATAGTGTCTTGAAATTAATAAAGCCTCATGCTTGAAATTATTCTTCCTTTCAATACAAATGACAATCGTGTTTTGAAAATGATTAAACCCACGCTTGTAATTACAAAATAAGGTAAATCAATTTTTTTTTCATCTTCCAAACCAGTGGTATATCAGATACCAATACTTGTCTATACCAGTATCTATCTAGGTACCAACGCGGTGGATTTTTTTTGTAAGTACGTAGTACTAATCGCCTAAGAGCATGTCAAACCCTACGAAGTACTCGTGTGATACTTAGTGTACTGAACTACTGAAACCAAAACCAAAGCCATCAAATAAGAATATTTCAACGACGTTGGCGGGAACAGAAAACGCGGCATCAGAAAAAATCTTAATGCCAATTAATGCAATTAGAATTAATGCATAAGTATTAATTTGAGATTTTTCGAGTATTAAAGTGTAAACTTATCTCGTATATTATTCCAGTAACTTCAGTGCCCTTACGTTTTGATAGTAAACGTAAACTTTTTTCCGTTTCCGTTTAATAGCATATATTTAACCATACCTTATTAAATTTTAAAGCCAAAAAATTTTTTTTTTATTTGTAAGCGTTTAGAATCCAGCAGTTATGCTTATTCTTAATTTTTTTACTCTTAACTCAAGACCATAGCGTAAAATCATTTTATTATAATTTGTTCTGGGAAAAATATTGTTACTTACTACTACTTATGATCTAATATTTGCTATTGTTATAGGCGTTAAGTTTACGTTTTACGGCTAATTTTGTCAATTTTATAACTTTGTTTGTTGTTGAAAAGCAATAATGCTTTGTTTGGGAATTTTGTCATCTTGTAATTTCAATTGAGATTATTATCGTAAGAGCGCTTATAATGTTTGTTTCTGAAAAAACAGTACGTCATATTTTGATTCCTGTAGGCCACGCGGGCGAAGCCGCTAAAAGCTCATAATAATTAAAGCGTGTTCCTTGGAATTACAAAAAGGCATAAATTAATAATATTTGTTGTACCAAATAAAGTTCTTGCTAAATGTTACAAACGTGTGTTGAAGTTAAATAAGCGTGTTATTTGGAATTGCAAAACGGGAAAAACTAAATATTATTGTTGTACCAATTAAAGTTCTTTCTAACAATTACTAATGAGTGTTGAAATAATTAAAACGAGATGCTTGGAATTACAAAAGGTAAAAACTAAATCTTTTCTTGTACCAATAATTTTATATTTTCTAAAAATTACAAACCCGTGTTGAAATAAATAAAGCGTGTTGCTTGAAATTACAAAACGGTAAAACTAAATATTTTTGTTGTATCAACTATAGTTAATTCTTAAAATTACAAACGTTTTTAAAATTAATTAAAAGTATTACTTAGAATTACAAAATAGATAAACTGTTAAAAACACAACTACCTTTTCTTAAAAATAGTATTCGAATTTGCGGAATTTACAAAACTCTAACAATATTTACTATAAATTTGTAATAAATATAAAACTTTTGCAATATCTGCCTTTACTAAAATCGTATTTTAGGAATTACAATTACAAAAACAAAACTGTTAGTAAAAAATAATAAAAATTGCAAATACAGCAAAACTTTGCTATATTATACTAAAATTTAGTGTTTTCGCCAAAAACAAAGGACTTTTGTAATATTTAGTGGCGATTTTTTTCTCAGTGTAGGGCTTTAGGGTAGAGACACACATAACTGAAAACAGAATAAGGGCATGCATATAAGGCATGTAAATTAAATGTCCTTAGTCAACACGTCAACACAAAAATGCATGAAATGATGTCAGCAAAGTTAGTTTCGTCCGATAAATGCGTGGAAAATTCGTTAAAATTTTAGTTAAGCTTGCAGTAGAATTCTTTATTGCCAGAAATGGAAAAACCGAGTTCAACCGTGTACAGAATTCGAATAGTTTGCACGGATCGATGACTCACATTATTGCTGTTTTATAAAAAATGGTTCTATGAGATCATCTATAAAGTATGAGCTCCCAAACAAAAAGAATCATAAAATCAGTTCAATAATAACGAAAATATAGATTATGTTCATCTATAAAAAAAAAGGCAAAAAATTCATACAGACGAACATAGAACCTCCTTCTTGCATACATCGATTCGAGTGTACACATCAAATTTTGCAAGTAAATTTTAATGATAGTCGGTTAAACTATTTTTAGCGAAAAATAATAGTATTTTACAAGCTCGTGTATATTCCTGCCTTTAATTAGGCTGTTCAAGTAGGTGCGGAAAGTTTGTTTGCTGTTATGTACGCAATTTAACACTCTGACGGTTACTAAGACAGAACAAACGTCGCAACTTGTGTGGTAATTACGTTACTTGAATTTAAAGTAGACAAAGAGACACCCTTTTTCAAGTAAGTTCATAAGCCGAGTGGCTAGCCTTGGTGGTCGAATTTTAAGCCTCCTGAAGTCCTCTGACACGGGTTAAAAAAATTGGGATCCACAAGTTAGCTTATCATCAGTGTCACTACAATGCTTATTTGAAAATACCACCCCTGGGCATCATACGAAGACTGACCGTAAAAAAAAGATTTGTCTTTATGCTATATTTCAGAAGCCATGGCACCCTAGAGGTAGTAAGATGCCTTACAATAGGCTAGTTGACAGTATTTTTTGAAGTCCTCTTGTAACCATGAACAGAGCCAATTTTCGAAAAAAAATATCAACTTTTAAATAAAGATGTTACAAGCATATTTTTAACGCTAGACATAGAGCGCACTATAGCAGAATATAACGTCACTGCCCTCAAGTGTCTTACAATGTTATGCTTTGTGGGAAAGGGACAAGACATCCCCTCTTTATCCCTACCAAAATCTTTATAAGCTTATATCTCTGAACTTGATAAGCCAATTTCAATTATTTTTACATTGCATAATTCTCAAATCCTAATACTTTTTTTAATACCAGTTAATTACCTTATTATGAAGTGTGTCGAAATCCCCGTCGCAATTAGTTATTTAGAATCTTTGCGGTGAATGAAAATATCGAGAGGCAATCTGCGCCCGTACGTCTGTAGAAGAAATTCGATGGCGTATGTGAATCCAGTACGGACTGAGCCAGGGAGGTGGATATGGCCCAATCACGCTTCATAAATAGGCCTATGTTCAACGTCGACTATCAAAAAGCTGGTACCTACTATATTACAAATGTTTGTCACTGCCGAGTGTTCTTAACGATCATTTTAATATTTCCGTTTTATTTTAATACATTCATAAAATTCTTAATACTTAATCTCGGGGAAGATTGTAAAAGTCCCATTAAAATTAAAGAACCCATTTTAATTTTATATTTGTGACAGATCATTTTCTGAGCGAAAATGTTACTTTGCTAAAACATACCATTATGGAGATAAATCATTGTTATGTTTGACAGCTGTCACTTTTCCACCTGTAATGCACATGTACCATGACAGGTCATATTTTGTTTCTCTTTGTTATTTTAGTTTTATGGTAGTAACACGGGTAATTTATTTTTATACTACACCTGCTCGGAAAGTACCTTAATACTTTATCAAATTTACGGTAGAAAGTACGTCATTGCATATCGAACAAATATGCGGCGAGAAAACGCATCTGAGCGGGAGAGAAAAGTGTATGAAAATCCATTTCTTACGTGGTTTTTCTTTTTTAATTTTGGGTAAGACTATGCGCTGGTAACCTAAATATCAAAAGCCAAAAAGTTTTTACAGTGAGTTTTTTTTTGTCTCCAAGTTCGCAAAATGACACTGGCCACTAGCTGTGTGTTGGATGGTGTCAAACAATTTGAAAAAAGAACATGTGAAAATAAGCTTCACTAACTGCAACAATTTCAATATAAATTTGAATTAGTAAAGATTTAGTTTTTTATTTTCCTCGTAGGTTTAGTATAAAGCACTATGTATCACTCGAGAGAAAGTGCGATTCCCGATCTCGGGTGTTTTAAAGCCCTCGCCTACGGCTCGGGCTTCAAACGACACCCTCGACGGTAATCGGTCACTTTCTCCACACGGTGAACAATGTACTATTACTGTTCTAACAACTTTCAACTGCAGTAGTAACAACGGTAATTTTTTACCGTACTTAGGTACTACTGGTAGTAAGATTGGTAGTAACATTGGGAATAGACCCCAATTTTCATACCTACTAAAGCTATACTAAGTAATTATACCAGGATTGTATTTTTAAGTTTGTTAAAATTTTATTAAGGATTATGTTTTGTCTTTTTCAATGTCTTATACCCTAAACCTAAGTAAGCCATGAAGGCTTACTTACGTTTTGCTAGAGATTTAATCTTTATCTAAACCTTTTCATATTAAGGGTGGAAGTAAACAATCACCTAATTAAGCTACAGGAAATTTATATGAAAATTTTACCTACAGCTTTCGTAAATACGTTCATAGAAGAAATCCGAAAGCGTATATAAAGCCACCAACCCGTGTTGGACTAGTTTAGTGGATATGGCGCAATCACTCTACGTGGGCAGGCCTATATTCAGCGTTAAAAAGCCGTCACAGTAGTAGGTACATGTAGCAAAACTTTTGAACATAATTATTTTTGCTTTTAAGACACAAGTGATGGTCGAATGAAACTATTTTTTCTTGGTTATGACCATGTCATTTTCCAAAGGTTTCAGTGAATAATATTTTTTACCCACCATGTCACCGTGAGTTGGTTTCAATCAGCGTGACTTGATTAAAACCGCGAAAGTGGATGCAACGTGCTTTCCATCAGCCATAAGCTGTCCTAATGCTTTTGTATGAGGTTATTTATAAAACAAAAACTGTGGTCATTTATGTATAGTTTCCTACATTTTGGTAAAGTAATCATTTTTACTTTCCTATATATGCGCATATAAAATGTATGATGCTACACGAACAATAAGTACTTACTATCTATTACGGCGGTCGCCACTCGAGAACTTTTCGACCCCATCGGTCATCAGTTCTCCGTGCTATGTGCCTTGCCCACTGCCAGTTCAACTTGCCAATCCGTTAGGCTTTGTAGGTAGCTTTGGTTCTTCTACGGATCTCCTCATTTCTGATTCGATCTCACAAAGAGACTCCGAGCAAAGCCTACTCCATAGCTCGTTGGGCTACTTGGAGCTTATTAAAGGCCCATTTATTGGAGTAATTTTATAATATTTATAAGGTTCTTATGGTTCCTAGGTTCTATTCTCCTTATACTAATAAGGAATTGTATCTCAAATAGGTAAACGATGTGTTTCTCTGAGAACAAAGATTTTATTTTAGTTTACAAAAACCATTGACAAAAACTATTACTTACATAGAAAACTTTTGTACTACAAACTACTACAACAACTACTACATTGTTATTTAAACAATATTATCTTACCTGAGAACAAAAAACGACATTTAAGCTTATATTTCAGATTACAATCCTTACACAATATCTGTGAATCCCTATTATATCTTTTTATAACGTTTCTCAAAAAATCGTCAATTTTATGCGGTTTTAATAACTTGCTTTGTCATTGTTTTGCACATGGCAGCTGGCAGATCTACTACTGTTTTACCAAGCATGTTGGCCGCCATTATTTACAGCGCCATCTACAAAATACATTGTTACTTTATCGACAGTGCTCAGTATTGTTTTAACTAAAGAAATCTAGTACCTAGATTCTTTACATATTTATATCGATATGAGCCTTTACTGGCCAAGTGTGGCGTTGGATTTAACTTTTTTGACTTCCGCTAATTACTTGAACACGCGAGGAAGTGGGACGGAACGTCAACCAACGCCATTGCACTTAGTCGATAAAGCTGCTGGTGTTGTATTCTGTAGCACAGAACAGAGCTACTTCCAGAAATAGGTTTTTGCTTCATAATATCCCAAAGTATTTTTTTTAAACACCACCGTGATGATTTCTTTTGCCGCTTACGAGCACTTCAAACAAACCACTAACCGAACTTTTATGGTTGGGTGCCATAAAACGAATTTCTACATTTAGAGTAAGTACTTGTAGGCAACTAGTTATTTTTAACTTATATTGCGTAGTGAAAATACTGGAACAGGAGGCTGATTGACAACAAAACCTTGACTAAGTCGCAGCTGCAAAGTCTCGAGCATCGACGAAAGGTAGCGTGTTTGTCGGCCTTTTACCGGATACACTTCGGGGAGTGCGCTCTGGAGTTGCACAATATGGTCCCACCTACCCCATTCTTCTATCGTACTGCTAGATAGACGCGACCAAAACGCCTCCCTTTTGTGGTGGACATTCCGCGCGTTAGAACTAAGCGTTTGGAATCCTCATACGAACATTGAACCTCCTAATACGAACAGCCAGAACGTGGAACGCTTTGCCTGGGTCTGTCTACCCGCTTAAGTACAACGTGGGTGTCTTCAAATCCCGAGTAAATAGTAACATTCCTCACAACTAGTTGTGCGAAAGCAGTTAGTCCACGAGGAATTCCCTAGACCGCATATCTGCTCAACATCAGGCAGTATGTAGTCAAACGCCAACCTATACGGAATAAAAAAAAAACATAAGCAGAAGAACGCGAGACGTGGGAGTTGCTCCACCGACAGGAGCCCTGCTCATAAGTAATGATGATGATTGCATAGAGTAGGTACTGTCCTATTATAATATTTACTACGTATTATAATTATTTGAATGTATAATAATATGTGCAAAAGCTATGCTTACCTAATAATGAGGTGTTAATATAAACCCGGTTCCATAGGTACCTTTATACTCGCACGTTATATTCTTTGGAAATTATGTGCAGAATTTCAAACCACTGATAATCGGTAAAAAACTAAAAATTAAACACGAGGCAACCTGAATACATCCGTATATATAATTCAATGGCATTTGGGAATTCACCAACCAATTCATAACGTAGAAGTACTTTGACAGTTTTATTTTACTGTAGCTTTAGTAAAAGCTTTCACTCGTAATAAGAAATGTTACAAACGACCATAATAAAAAGTTTAATTTTCAGCGAAGACAGAGAATGAAACATTGCGAATGAAACAGCTGTTTTCACGTTGTTTCTCACGTCAGATTATATACCAACTCTGAATATTTCCCGGTGGAATCAGTGGCGTAACTATGGAGTAGCAGGGCTGGCAAAATACCACGGGCCCCCGACCCGAAGGGGCCCCGTGCCAATAGGCCGCGAGCTCAAAATCAACCTAACATTTTGAACAAAATTTCTGAAGTACCTAGATTTCAATGAAAAAAAAACAATAAAAATGTTTGCGCTCGCTGGGCTCGCCCTTTGTACAAGTAGAAATGTTTCCATTAGTCGCATCATAACTCAGCTTTAAATGTTCCCTCAATTGAATAAAATAACCAAAAAATTTAGCTTTACAAAATAAAATAAAAAATTAGACATTTTACTAAAATACACACAATAATTATTATAAATAGTTTTATTATTATATACTACGGGTAGTCCCGTAGCATCGCGCACTAAAACCTACACCTCATCATCCCGACGCGACGTTTCAATCGAATTTCGTCGGTCGTGGTCACGGGTAGACTAGGTAGTCTCGTAGTATACAATGTGTTTGCCTACCGGTGTCGGAGCCTTAAGCGGTGCCATATATGGCAAATTTTGAATAACTTTTATTATGGGATCAACTCTGAAAACGCAAAAAAATCTGCTATTACATACTTTTTGGCGAAAGTCTATAAAAAATCGTATGGAACAGCAGTTTTTATTTTCACGTTTTCAGAGTTTATTTATTTATTATTTATTTATTTCAGTTTACCAACATTGTGTACTGTATCAATACATTGTCAAAAGATTAAACATAAAAAATAGGAGCTAAATGTCACAATAATTATAGGTGAAGACAACATGCATTAAAATCGAGCAAAACATTGTAAAAAATAATTATTACATTACCTACATTAATTGAGAAAATAAATTACAGTCAAAATTTAAAAATCAAATATTGAAGAAAACAAAGCTATGCAGTCAAAATTCAAAGACAGAAACAACAACAAAAATCCTTTAAGTGTAGTCTAAATAAAGTTGGCGTCAGTCAACAAATTAAAATTAATTGGAAATCATACAAATATACATCGCTCATTTAAAACTACAACGTGGCACAACGAAAAACTGGAATTTTGGGAAAACGACTTTGAATCTTTTTTATTCTTATAACTTTAAAAGTAAGATAGCTACAAAAAAGATTTTTATGCCCGTTTTAAATTTCACTAATAAACTATCAATTTCAGTGAAAATGTCATTGATTTAAGCATATTTTTTTTGTGAAATTGTAGTTTTATAAAATTAGTCCCTACATGTCACGTTCTTTCTCTAAAAATAATGAACTTGCTGACTGACATATGGTTATATCACGTTATAGGTAATAAAATGAAGATATTTTAGAATGTAGTACAGAATATTAACACTGTGTTAAAATTATAATAAAAGTATTTATTGAAAAAAACAACTAGTTAAAGTGTAACTTATAAGTTTTATAATCAGTATCAAATAAACAAATAATACAAAAATAAGTAAGTAGCGATTTTTATACCTAAATTGAAATCTTAATTATCAGTCTAAACAATCCTACGTCTAAAATTAATTCATGAATTATAGAAAGATTAATTATAGTGTCGTATATGGCAAAATTTGTAGCAAAATTCATTAATTTTGGTTGCTTCCCATGTGATCCACGCTTATCTTTCATTTTAGCAATGTATGTGTTGTTATTTTTTTCTTTAGAGCTGTCTCTATGAGACGGTTGTTGATGGCCAATGTATTTTAAAAAATAACTTACACACTCTAATTTATTACCTGATGACATAAAATATTATGCATTGACATGTTCACGCTTGGACTGAATCTGGTTTCCCTCGGAGTCTATTTTCACATATCGAACTTTGGGAACGATAACTTCGGTAGAGTTGGCAACAAACGTCCATTGTTTTTCAATACTACCCAAATTCCAGTAATCTTCTTGTAATTGTTTTCGCTGTTCTACGGTAAAATTAATTTGACATTTAAATGAACACTTATCTTTGCAAGGTTCCTTCATTTGACGTTCTGGCACAACTTTCGTAGTCCTGGTGGAAGTGTAGAATTTTCCGGTGTTTCTTAGTTCTTTCGCGATATGTTTTTTCCACTTTTCTTCTCGTCTTTGTTTCTTCTTTCCCTTCTTTGTCGGAGTAATTTCGTTTGTTTTATTTACAGTATTCCTTGCCACGACATCTTCACGAGCGTGTCCTGTGGTGTGTTTGCATTTTCTTCTTGATCGCAAATTAAATCCGCAACAATAGGATCTTCAGATGTAGCTATGAATTGGTCTATAGTGCTGGAAACACAATTTTCTATCCCTGCACTATTTATTAAGTCTTGTGACAATTCGTTTAAAGGTACTGTAGTCAGTGTTTGTCAAGGTGTAAGCTTCTTCATCATATTCTGAACTTTCTTCAATTACTTTGTTGACGGTGAAATTCGGATCTCTAACGGAATCGTCGCTATCTTCGATGAAGGATTCCTCACCTGAGCTGCTAGATGAGCTGGAGCTAGAAGAATTACTACGCCGACGCTTTGCTGGATGATAATTTTCATTCGCCATTTTTATCATTCTTCTTGATCGTAACCCCATCTTGAAAGAAAAAAAAGCTTTATTAGTAAAATATTATTATAAACAATGTGACAAAACGATGATCTTCTTAATTTAATAACAATATTTCAAAGATGTACCGCGACATCATGTTATAAACGAAGCGTGAATTTAAATAAGTATAAAAGTTTATTGCATACAACGTGACATGCTAACACAAGCCATTTTATTTTCGTAATTTTCAAAGGAACAACGTGTTATTAAAGTGATGAGCAAGTACAATCAATTAATTTTTTAATACTAAAATGCTACATAATAAGTGTGACACATTATAGAATAAAATAAATAAGTAATAAATTAACTTACCTTTACTCCAATAAGGTGTCATGCAGGTCGTGACACGTTGTTGTCTTAAACTGCGTGCAAATACTCTCGCGCGCTGCACTGTCACACTGAGGTAGCGCGGTGTGGTAATAAGCTTAGCTGCCGAAAGAGACAGCGCTACATCGTGACATGCCCTCTTTTTTCCTCATACTTTTGTCAGTATTGGTTTAAATTATACCACGTTTTTGCACTAAATAGATTCGGGTACGGTGAATAAAATGGTGGTAATAACACAAAACCGAGTTATGCCACTGTGACACGTTGTAGTTTTAAACGAGCGACATTAACATACACAAATATACACAAATATATATACATTAAAATTAAAAATAATTAAGATTCAGATTGTCAGAGACTTCAAAGTATTCTTAAAAACATTAAAGTTGTCACCAAATATGTCTAAATCCGCTAACTTCGACAACGCATTATATTGTCGCGTGATTCTTGCTATAGGTAGGGTGCTATAGGTAGTTGGTCTCATAGTAAAAGTTGTTCAACATTCGACATAGATGTCACCGCTTAAGACTCTGACACCGGCAAACAAACACATTGTATAATAATAATGTGTTCAACCCGTGACCACGGTCGGTGCAACTCGGCCGAAACGTCGGGATGATGAGGTATTTATTTATCTCGTAATTTTAGTGCGCGATTAGTCCGGTAGTATATAATAATAATGTGTTCATTGTATAATAATGAATAGTGTTGGGTAATTACTTAAGTGGTTTATTTAAATTAAATTCTAACGCGACAGTTTTTACAGGGAGGGGCCCCATCTAGAGATTTTGCCAGGGGCCTCAGATAGTATAGTTACGCCTCTGTGTGGAATCATAATGCATCCAGGAATGTAGGTTAGTTAAAAACAAAGTGCAGCGGCATTACCTAGCAGTTCTGAATTAAGCCTTGTAGCGTAGACAATAAGAGACAGAAGAGAAACTTTGAGAATAGGCTTGATTCCACTAATAACAAATTATTTGTATTATACTTTCTATTTATTACTCAAGAAATGTAGCTAAACAAATCTATCCTGTACTGTAGGGTAAACTCACCAGTAACTGGCCACTTAAGATTTTTTCCAAGTTCAACTATTTAGATCTTGGCCAAAAATTATAAGTTAAAAAGATTAAAACAAAGTTTAAACAAACACAGGTTTTCCATCACAATTAAAAATAGTGCACATTTTACGGGTTGGCTATAGTCGTCCGGTACCTAATTTCGATGAAGATGTGATTTTAGAGGTATCAAAGGAGTTCACTTGCAGCCCTTTCAGCAATTTATTTTTGCCAGAGACGAAGAGACGCTACCACCATTTTATCAAGAATCATCACTCGAGCCGTTCTAATCACATTTCAACACACCCTCATCTGAACCAGCTCTCCTTACAACTGACAAGTGACATCTGACATCTCATCGTGCACCGCCCATCGGCCGATCATGCGATATCACTTGAAACCTCCTTGGAACCAATCAGCAGCGTTGGTAACAAGAGTTACCCCAGGAATGTTGCCACTTTTATTCCTAGTCCTTCGAAATTATACTAAGTGGCACTGTTTAAAAATAAACTTAAAGCTTCTTCTTATTTCGAACTAAAAAAAATTCTCAATTGGTTCCCAATTGACGAAAATATCGATGAACATACACAAAAAAAATACATACAGACGAATATAGTACCTCCTGCTTTTTGGTAGTCGGTAATTAATATAATCATTTTTTATAATAAAAGCATATTATTTCCATCCATCGATCAGCCGAAGGACGTCCACTGAGGCCTCCCCTATGGATTTCCAATAAGACCGGTTGGAAGCGGCTTGCATCCAGCACGGTTCTGCGGTCTTAATAAGGTCATCCGTCTCCACCTTGTGGGTGGACGTCCTACGCTGCGCTTGCCGGTACGTGGTTTCCACTCGAGAACTTTTCGAACCCATCGGTCATCAGCCCTCCGCGCTATGTGCCCTGGCCATTGTCATTTCAACTTGCTAATCCGTTGGGCTATGTCGGTAACTTTGGTTCTTCTACGGATCTCCTCATTCCTGATTCGATCTCGCAGAGAGACTCCGAGCATAGCCCTCTCCATAGCTCGTTGAGCTACTTGGAGCTTACTAATAAGGCCCATAGTGAGAGACCACGTTTCTGTGCCATAAGTCATCACTGGCAACACACACTGGTCGAAAACTTCGACTTGAGGCACTGAGGTATGTTGGACGAGAAGACGTTACGCAATTTTCCGAACGCTGCCCAGTCAAGTTGGATTCGCCATCATATTATTTGCATTTGAAATATAGTAAATCAAACACAACAAAGAATCACGACCTAAATATCCTAAAGCCCTCAAAACCGCACAAAACATTGGCATTGTTATTTTTATCATCATTGGTACATTAGCTTCGTAGGATATAAAAGGGTTATTAATAACTCATACCTACACATCGAGCAAGTATCTATAGAGTCACAATCGTGCAAAAAAAGTGTCCGAACCAAAACTCTGCCGAAGCTACGTAGTGGGCAGGCATTTTAGTTAGACGTAAGGTGATTGCGAGCCGGCTACAACGCCACGCGATGCCAAAGTGCTCGGTTACAAGCACTAATTAGGTGACATAACGTCGAGATTCGAGAAAATGGCTCAATGTGAATTATTTAATGTACATATCGAAGTCGATATGTATGACGGCGCTCAGACATTTTTTTACTACGTTCACTTAGGGGCTTGTAGCTCTGTAGATATTTGCTCGAAGCTCATACAACTCATTCTTTTTGTAACGTAACGAAGTCATCAATCATTTCAAGTAAAGATATCTTGTTTGAAATATTATTTATGTAATACTGAAGATCACTGCTCTTCAAAGGAATGCAGAGCTGTTGGTATTTTTTGGTAGATACCATATTATTTATTATATTCTCGAACAAGATAATATTTATATTATTTAGAACTATACCTACGTTAATAAGTCCGTTTATTTTTTTTTATTATACAGGGTTACAGTGATTATACAGGCTTACAGTGGAGGAGAAAAGTGAGAAAGGCTGACCCCATCACCATGTGGGATATATAGCCAGGAAGAGAGAGGGAGAGGGCTACAGGCTAAGTTGACCTATTCCCGTTAAGCGTGTGTAGTTTTCTATGTTTCTGACGATTTGATTATGAAAACCATATCCTAAATCTCACAGTTTTCGAGATATTTGAATACAATTACTTTTTATAAAAGGTTAATTTTACGGACAATATTAGGTAGTGAGGTCATAAAACATTATTTTACATGTAAAAATTAAATAAAAATAATAATACGACTTACACGTTTCAAAATATCTGAGCTGATAGCCGAAAATTGGGAATTTTATAAATACCAATTTCAAATATCTGTTTTTTTTTTTAATTTAGGATAGTTATTATTATTATGTATTACGGGACTAATCGCGCACTAAAATTAAGAGATAAATAAATACCTCCTCATGCCGAAGTTTCGGCCGAGTTGCATCGACCGTGGTCACGGGTAGACTGACCCGTAGTATATAATAATAATGTGTTCAAATCGCGAAAGTTTAAAAACAACATTTAGGATAGTGTATTTCATAGTTAAATTAGTCAGAAATAAAGTAAACTACACACCCTTAACAGGAACAGGTCGACTTACCCTGTAAATTAGACAGAATACATGACATCTTACCGTATATACCTACTTCCGAGTTTTTTAGAAAAGGATGCGGTACGAATATTTCAAAATACAAAAAAAAATCACATCAAAAACATTAAGTAGTTTCAAGTTCAAAATGTTGCCAAGACGGGACTATTTATTATTATAGCTCGCACTATCATAACGTTACCAAATCTCATGAAGAGCCAAGATTCTAACTCTACACACCCTGTACAAGACAGTAATTCCCCATTGAATTGCAACTTAATCGATAGTTATAGTTAGTAGTAGTAGCGATATTTTGTTTCAAACATTAAAACTTGATGCACTCAATGCACCTCAACAAGACTACAATACAAGCAATTTTGTCTTGTAATCTTGTGTCCATTTTACACAAGATTACAAGACAAAATTGCTCGACTTGTTATGATGCACTTTTGTTGTTTGAAACAAAATATCCGGTTCATCCTTTCCTTTTTTTACCGGGGAAAATCCTATGTGACGCTGCCAGGTAGAAAATGCAGCAGTCCATCCCGTCGCCGCCCCCGCCTCGATGGGCTCAGCCGCGGCATCGCGGCGAGCGCGACACTGTAGTCCTCCTCAATTGGCAAGCCGACCTACTTGTCGGGTCAAGACCTGGAGACAGGTACGACCAGCCTGGTGAAGCAAAGAAAAACCCGTGGGCCCCCCACGGGTTATATTATTATTTGCTTCACCAGGCTGGTCGTACCTGTCTACTAAGCCCCCCCGTCACGACAAGGCGGACACTCACTCTGGGGGGCTACGGTTCATCCTCTCCTTGACTTTAAAGCAATTATGAGGACAAATTGACGCCTCACAATTGCCTTAGTTTTACCTAGATCCTGCGGCTGTTTCAGTTCACGGATAACTTTTACTTCTCGGTCAATTAACTCACTCTTGCTGACATTTAAGAATGTAAACGCGCCTATAAATTCGTGCGCGAGTGAGATTTGGGTTAATGGTAGGACTTAACTCGGGCAGTTTTGGGTCGTAAGGTCTTGACTTTAGCTCTTTGTTTTGCGTAGAACACTGAGTATTTATTAGGGTGTTAATGGGATAACGGATTACACATTAATTTTACTAAAGAATTATCCACATATACATGATGTTTCTCTAGATAAAATAACTTACCGGATATCATTGTATCTTCTACTCATTATAATCAATTGCTACTTGCAATGATCAAAAACGAAAGCAAAAACCTAAATATACTATTATGTACACAACCTAATAGTGTTCCATATTATTAATATTAATATTAATGATTTAATTATAAATTAATATAAATTTATTATTTTAATCTTAATGACGTAATATGTATAAGATTTTAAATTCAGTTGTTATGTTTGACGTATTTATATTGTTTACAGCGAATTCATAATTTTAACTTTAGTCATAGCTTTAAAATTAATATTATTGCTTAGGTATGACCCCACAACAAATCATGTTATCGACGATTCTATGTGCGGTAGAATACTTGTGGGTAGATCATAATATCTTTCATACCTAAATTTCAGAGTATTGTCGCTTTCTGACTGAGACTTGGAAATTGGTTTAGAAACATAGTTTTTAGTCATTTTTTATTTTATTGAATTACTATGATATTGAATTTGTTTTTTTAATCAGTTATTTATGTTGTGATCTTTTGTTGGACGAGTTCATTAATAGGAACATTGATGAGCATATTACTTTATTTAATTGTTTTCAATGTACTATTGTGATAATAAATGCTTTCATTTCATAAGTAGAAACTAGTGAACCAAAACACGATTTTCCAACACCCAATTAGCTCCTAGAGCCTCCAAAACCTTGGTGTAGCCTACCTACATATATCTACCTACATATATCTGTAGTGTATCATATATCACTTTCATACACAACCCGTCGCCTAAACCATTAAATTAATCCTTCACAAGCAACGGTTGCCTGGAAGAAATTGCTTTTTTAGCGATAAGGCCGCCGATTGTAACACTTACTATAAGTTTCTAGTCTGTTTTCCTAGTTTATTTAAATTTTGGTGTGGCAATATATAATTTATCTATCTATCTACCTTCCATGAATAAATATTTTTAATTATTTTAATTTGCATCGTTACCAGAGGTAGGTACCCCAAAAAAACTAAATGTTCTGTACAAACAGGTTTTGATATAATCGGGAAACCTGGTGGGCGGGAACCGAACCCACGTCTTGTTGGCACAGTATTTAGGGCTACTAACTACTAGAAAACCACTATAATAATATCATATGAAATAAATATTATATCATCACTATCACTACATGGTATAAAAACAAAGTCGCTTTCCGCTGTCTGTCCGCATGTATGCTTATATCGTTGAAAGTACGCAACAGATTTTGATGCGGTTTCTTTTAATAGATAGAGTGATTCAAGGGGAAGGTTTATATGTATAATACACCTGTGCAAAGCCGGGGCGAGTCGCTAGTTGTAAATATAGGAAAAATTAAGAAAAACTGAGCAATAGAAAGCTTATTTATAAAACTTTATACCTTCTGTTTACGAATTGCAGAAATTCGTGTAAAACTCAATAGAGATCACAATAAAACTCGCTGTAAAATTTTAAGAGTAAAAAGACAAGAAGTTTCAACTGCTTGTGGCTGCAATAAGACCCAACTTATCTCATTCCAATGTACTTCGAAGTTGTGGAGTTACATTTCACGAAGTGCAGAAGTTGTCTGAATCTTGGATTGCATTTAAATAGATCTAGTCTTGTAAGTCTAGCGTAGAGTAACTTGAAGTTATGTTATTTGACTTGGTAGCATTGTACACTTTTTTGTAGCTTTATTGAAGTGAAACTTCTAATGCGACTTCCAACAAGGTTGCGTTAAACGTTTACCGCTACCATGGAGAGGGTATGAAAGCACTGTTGCGTATAAAGACATACTCGTAAATCAAACACCTATGTCCAACACAGAAAACGCTTGGGCTGGGTGGGAACTGAATCTACGTCTCCTTGGCATAGGAGTTAAATGTAGGTACTACTACTAACCACTGGAACACCAACGAGGCAGTCAATATAGGAAAATATTCGTATTATAATTTATAACATAATCTGCTCGTAAAGTGGCTGTAATTACACCAATTTCAATATCGTAATGTATTTCATTACGTACTTGTGCGTTATTGTAATGTAAAACGCACGAGTTTTTTTTAATAAAGTAACATACACGGTTTTTTAACCGTCTAAATATGAACGATACTTTTTAAAATCTTAGCAAAGAGTTTTTATGTCAGAAAAGTGGTCAATATTTTATGAATAAAATTAACTTTGGGGAGATAAAAATTATTACGCGCGCTTTTTCTTTTCGCTGTATTGTTTTTATTTGAAAATGTCGTCAAGTAGTGATGAATTTACTTTCACTCAAGAGAGTGAGAGAGAGACTGGGGAAATTGTAACTAATAATAATAACTTGATAACATTAAAAATGCCAACTGTCAACGTAACAATCACTATTAAAAATTGTTCAAATTTCTATAACTGCTTTAACAAGTCATTAAAGATTTATTCGTTTAAGAAATTCAGAGTTTTATTAATTTCCTCGCAAATATGTTATAAAACGTCGTATGACATAACGTGCGCTTTGAAAATTACAGCCTCTGCTTTCTTGTAGCCCTCGCCTACGGCTCGGGCTAGCAATATCGCCTCGGCTGTAATTTTCAACTTCCCGCACTTGTATCATAATTTACTATAATTATATTACGTAAGAAATATATAAATTTAATCAGCTCTAGGAAGTCCACTGCTGAGCCAGCAAGTGAGGCATAGGTGGACCCACAAGGTGGACGGATGATCTCCTTAAGACACGAGCCAGAATAGGATGCGCACCACGTAATATTTCTTCCGACGTGTCAGAACGGGACAGAGTTATGGCGAAGTATATATCTGTCACTTTTTCACACGTCGAAAAGAGTCGCATGCTTGGCTTACAGGATCGTGCTGTATGCAAGCCGCTACCAACGGGTCTAATTGGAGATCTTTAGAGGAGGCCTATGTCTTACAGTGGATGTTCAATGGCTGTAATTTAATATATATTAAAATTAAGAAAAGATAAGATATCTTTACCCAAAATATACTAGTCTTTATCCCAAAAATCCCCTATCTAACCGTACAATTCAAACCATTCATCATACTCTCCTTTCACGACATTACCAAAGGTCACTGCAAATTTTACTCTCAGTCAACGGTACTTGAGTTGAAAATCTGTTGTCAAACACCCGGTCCCGACGTCTGCACTTGAGAGCTATTCTTTATTACCTTCAACCACATCCTTCCTTTCGTTTCTATCTAGCTTCAATTAATTTGATTGTTTATTATACATATGTATCCACAGAAATGTCTGCAAAAATATATTGTCACTCCCCCATCTCAGAGAGAGTATATATCTTATTCATATTCACATTCATTTATTTGCGGATATGGGTACAATAGGTTGACATTGAAACAAATATAAATTAGACCTCCATATTCTGCCTTTTGGCATGCAAATGTCATAATGTTCTTAAACTAATTATCAAAGAAACAAAGAAAGAAGATAAAGCTATCTGCTAGAGGATAAAGTAAAATTAAATTTAGAACATCGTGTGCACTAAGTTTGTGAATTCAAAACATCATTAAAAAGTAAATGGCTTTTACCTCCATGGTGTCGAATTTATCAAACAAACTTTTTTAATTTGTCATTATCATTTTTTAGGGTTCCGTACCTCAAACGGCAAAAACGAAACCCTTATAGAATCACTTTGTTGTCCGTCTGTCCGTCTGTGTGTATGTCAAGACTCTTTATCTCGGGAACGCGTAAAGATATCGAGTTGAAATTTAAATTGTACACCTATATCTATGGTCTCTTGCAGTTGTGTAAAAGAAAAGCTTCTCAGTTATCGTTTAAAAAAGTTAGAGCCGTTTTTGTCGTAAAAAACCGCATATTTCGCACTCACAAAAATCAAAACCTACAGGGTACTTCCCGTTGACATAGAACTATGAAACATGGCGAGAAGCATTGTCTCAGAGTACATGTATAGGAATCAATCGGAAAACTGTACATTTTTATTTAAATCTCAAAAAAATAGGGCCTCAAAATTCACAAAATATGGGTTCAAAATTCAAAGTGAGTAAATCGTACCATGTAAGGTATCATATAAAAGAACTTCATTAGCACATGATAAAACAGGGTTTTAATTATTTTAATAACGTGTTTGTACGGAACCCTCGATGTGCGAGTCTGACTTGCACTTGTCCGGTTTTTTTTTATTATTAGGTCCTCCCCCACCTATTCCCCTGATGTCATTATCATTATATAGTATAAAGCAAAGTCGCTTCCCGCTGTCTGTCCCCATGTATGCTTATATATCATTAAATCTGCACAACGGATTTAAATGCGTTTTTTTTTAATAATTAGAGTAATACACCTGTGCGAAGTCGGGGCGGACCGCTAGTTTGTTATAAACTGAGACTCGGAACCTCTTACTTTTTTAATTTGCCATTTTCGCCATTTAATTTTCACGTCACGTCATGTAAAACCTTATGTTAGAAACAAGATGATACCGATTCCAGTAGTGTTGAGCAAAATCATTACGTTTCGAAAAATCTCCTTCACATAAAAAACAATAGCTCTTGTTTTTCTAACTTGCAGATAACAATAAATGATGTTCAGAAGGCTTTTGAAAGTCTGGACATAAATAAAGGAGCCGGACCAGACGGAATACCACCTGTGCTCATTAAAAATTGCGCGTCATGTCTCTCATTGCCTTTATGTTTGATTTATAATTTATCACTAAAGTCGGGTTCCTTTCCTGACACGTGGAAGACCACGAAGGTAGTCCCGATTCTTAAGGCCGGAAGTGATGATTTAGTCAGTAATTATAGACCAATATCTATTATCTCAACTTTTGCTAAAGTTCTGGAGTTAATCGTTTTCCCATATCTATATCAACATCTCAATCAATTCATATCGGATCACCAACATGGTTTTTTAAAGAAAAGGTCAACGTGCACCAATTTGCTTACTTTTGTCGAAACCCTTACTGAAGCAGTAGACAGGAATAAGCAGGTTGATGTTATTTATACAGATTTCAGCAAGGCTTTCGACAAAATTTCGCACACCGTGCTATTTTCGAAACTTGCTGAGTATGGAATAGCAGGCACAATGCTACAATGGAAACGTTCGTATTTACATAATCGTAATTTTTATGTTGTGGCTGCGGGTTTCACGTCAACTGTTCAACCGACAGTAAACTCTGGGGCCCCACAAGGATCTCATTTTGCTCCCATTTTTTTTAATTATCTAATAAATGACCTTCCTTATTGTTTGTCTCATAGCACACCCTTTATGTTCGCTGATGACCTCAAAATTTTGAAAGTAATTGACACAGTAGAGGACGTGTATAAGTTACAAGATGATCTTAACAGTCTTAATCTCTGGTGTCGCATGAATGGAATGACGTTAAACACTGATAAGTGCTACCAAATAACATTTGGTAGAAAGGTCTCCAGTATCAATGCTAGCTATAAAATAGGTTCAACAATGTTAAAATTGGTTAAATCCATAAAAGACCTGGGCGTGACGTTTGATGAGAAGCTGACTTTTATCCCCCACATAGACAACATCACTAGAAAGTCATCAAAAATGTTAGGGTTTATTATTCGCAACAGCAGGGAGTTTCATAGGCCTGGTACTAAGATTTTACTCTATAACTGTCTGGTTCGCAGTATACTGGAATACTGCTCTCCAGTCTGGAGACCTCATTATGCAGTGCATTCTTTAAGACTGGAAAGAGTGCAAAAGAGATTTCTATGGCATTTGGCTTATTCAGCAAAGAAAGCAAAAATTTTAAATTCGTATAATAAGAGATTAGTTAATTTTAAAATGCAAACGCTAAGCGATCGTCGTGACAAATTAGACATTATTTTCCTTTACAAACTTCTACACAATGATATTGACTGTCCAAAACTTCTAGCAAAATTTAAATTTAGAATTCCCTTTAGGTATCCACGCTATCCAATAACTCCATTTGCCCCAGTGTTTCGTAGAACTGTGCTAGGTGCCAATTCTCCTGTGCCTAGAATAAGTAGACTCATAAATAAATTCCAGAACCACAACCAGTTCGATATTTTCGGAGATTCATTAATTAAATTTAAAATTAATTTAAACTCAATCATGACCGAAATGGTCAACCCTGCTCTCTAACTCTTCTCATCGCACTGATTTATAATTGTATTTTTAATTTTAGTTTTTTTAAGTGAATAGTGTTCATACTGTTCTATACCCAAGAAGTAGTAATTACATGCGGTGCTTCCTTCAAAAGGTGACGCATTTATCTTAGTTCTATGTTGTAAGTTAAGTGATATATTGTAAGTGTTAATGCAGTTATCAATGTGAAGCCTAAATAAATAAATAAATAAATAAGAAACTTAAAAACACGTGAAACCCTAAAATGAGTGGTTCTAGCGACGAAAAAGTTTGTTTGACGCCAACAGAATTGACTGTAACTGTTAATAATGTGCAAATGAGCTTTATTATTCAACAATCACTATGTAGACTATTATGTTAGAATATATGAAGGTAGACAACTTTAGTCATTTCTTCGCTGAGGTGGGATGAAAAGTTACGTGTTGCACTCGAGTGCATTTTTCACCGAATGCTCTTTTGATTCTCTCGCTAATGCTCAGGAATCTAATTTTTGAATTCTTCGCTAGCTTGGTCATCAAAATTGAGCACGTGTTTAAAAAGAAACTTTGCATAACAATAATCAATCAATCTTGTATAACAGTCCAGCAGCCCTTTCCTGTGATTTTAAAGTGATTAATAACAGACTGAATCTTCGTGGGCAGGTTAAATTAGATTATTAGACGAAACGCCCAGATTATAAAAATCTCGATGGAGGAAGCTAAAGTAATGCGCAGGTATAATACATGTCGATTTGGTGGGGTCTCGATATTGTTACAATAACCGTAAGTTTATTATTTTAATAACGAGGCAAATGGACGATAAACCCGGAAAAACAATTGTCCTACAAAATGGATTGTATGACTGTCGAGTCCTCCACTCCCAATGTGTCCAAATAGCGAGATCATCAAAATTATTTTTACAAGCTGATTTTTTGTATCCCTGTCCAATCCCTAGCGGTCCACATTATGAAAGAATCAAATCGCTTACTACAAGTAGGTTGAATGCACTTGTCGGTACGTGGTCTCTTTTCGAGAACTTTAAGGCCTCATCGCCATCTATGAATTATGTACCCTCATACCCTGCCACTTGTTTGAAACTAAACAAGTTATGTACTGCCACAAAGTGATAACTGTGTAGTTATCGAAAAAAAACTGTTAATCTACGGCTAACTAAACCTATAGTCTATAACCTATAGCCTTCACCGTCACGATGTGAGTGTTTTCTCAAACACTTCTACAAAAATTCTTGCAAAAATAGAGTTGTCTTTAAGTACAATAGCAGCTGACTGCAGAGTTGTATTCGAACAAGCTCTGTACCAATATACCGGAAAAATTCATTTGTGCGTTTTAGTCGGAGACAACGCCATCTATCTCATTTATGCGTAAATAGAACTGAAGTGGCACAGTAGAGCCCGAATCCACAGAGATACAGCGCCACAAATGTATCAGATCCGGTGGCCGAATGAAGAACTAACAAACCATATTGAAAGAAGGCCATTTGAAATTGAAATGGATGGACAAACACACTCACAAACTTACGCATGAATACGTGATTCATCTGACGTTTTCACCGAATTTTGGCATGACATAAAATATTGGCATCAATAGTAACGATGGTAGCGACGCCGCCACCGGGTCAGATATAAGTTTGTGGTAGTGTACCGGAGGGTTACAGTTAGAGTTAGGGCCTCTTTCATCATCTCCGGGTAAAGCCCCAAGTAAGCTACTCGCCGATTAAAGAGGCAAGTATCGTTATACACCAGTTTCATAATGTCTGAGTAGCGCTACTCGTCAAATAAACTGGCTTGTAACTTACTTGCTACTTCATTTGCCCTATAGCGGTGTTAACCGACGAGTAAGACACTATGACGACTTTAACGTATGCCTATTCTGCAAACTTGGGCTGTACTGGGGATACTGTTTTTCAGGAAACTGATACCTAATATTATTATGAATATGCCAGAATTTATCGAAGATCAATTGGAGAAATTAGAACATATCAACTAATTTCCAGGATTCGTGTTAATTACTTTTACGAACTCGATTGATTGATTGAAATATTGAAGTTATTTTCGCCAGATTTTGCCGTACTGATAAAATAATAATAACTAAAACTTTGATGTATGTACCTAAGTGGTTAAAATAATTGCTACAAGTAAGTAAGTTCGTATAGGCTGGGTGGCTAGCCCTTGTGTCAGAGTTTTTAATAATTGCTATATTAGGTACCTACGTAGGTAACCTAAAAACATGACGTTGATTAAGAAAAATCTAATATAACAACACTATAATTCTGATTTAAATTTAAAACAAAATAATATTAAAGTCAAATCCGTCGTAAATGGATGTTTTTATCAAAAATCATATTTAAACTGTGTGCAAAACTGTCAAACACTGTTTTCAAAATTAATGACATATTAGTAAAATATCCTAGGTAGTGAAAAATCATTGAACTCGAATATGGCAAATGCGTCGACCGCGCAAAATGGAGAAAAAAATAAAAATAAATGTTGACGTTTGACATTTCTGACATTTACGACAACAGAATACGAACGAGTGACGTGATTTTTCATTCATTCATTCAGTTATTCGTCGAGTTGTTACTTGTAGGCTGGTTGTCTAATGTGAAACTGACCAATGTTACTCGGGACTCTTACTCGCCAATTAGCACTACTCGGAAAGTAGTTACTCAATACTTTACTCGGAGATGATGAAAGAGGCCCTTACAGTTACAGTTAGAGTTACCGTTGTTTACTACAGGTTTACACGTGTATTGAAACTACAGCTGTTTCCGTATGGCTTTATACATTTTGGTACAGCGCTTCTGGTGGAAACGAGGAAGAACTAACCAAAATCAATAGACCCACACGCGAACACGAAAGTTAAGTAAACTACGCAAAACTTGAACTAAGGGTTTGAAGGATATTGCGCTCAATATTGAAGACTTGACAATTTTTTTTTCCGGTCTATTAGACAAAGAGAGCATCACTTTCAACTTATGTTTCGATATCTTAAAAGGTAAATATTTTTTTTTTGCAAAAAATTGTAGTATTGAGGGGGTGTGTGTGATGATGCACCGTAATTACCTGGATGCTTCCTTGGTATGATATCCGGGAATCCAGGAAAACACACAAACACTAACACCACAAAAAGTTTGTTTATTTGCACTTTCAACAAATCCAATGTGTATCACTTAGAAAAGTACAATGTCAACACATAAATATAACGGTGGAAAGAACGATCAATTAATTAATTATTATACAATATTAAAAGAATGCCGGTCGCAAGACAAAGATAAAAACTGTCTTCACGCGTCAGCTAGTTTTTTCTAACTCGCGGGTGGTAGCTGCAACTGCGGGTGGGTGCTGCGCGCTTATTGCAAGCGACGACCACGACCCGACATTTATGTCGGAAGGTAAATAACATTGTAGATTTTATTATAAAATTATTGTTGTTTCTACTTTATACAATGCCAAGTTTTATTAGGTATTTAGGTTTAATTTAGAATAATTAGGTTTAATATAGTTAAGTTATTTTTGTAAGTTAAGTATAGAATAGATTTAAGTTATATAATAAGAAATAAATAAGTAATGGGGCATCGGCAAGTATGCCACAAAATATAGTATTGCATGACCGACTTCACCCGTGTACAGAATCATTTACATAATATAAAACAAAGTCGCTTTCCGCTGTCTGTCCCCATGTATGCTTATATCTTTAAAACTACGCAACGGCTTTTGATGCAGTTTGTTTTAATAGATAGAGTAATTCAAGAGAAATGTTTAAATGTATAAATACACCTGTGCGAAGCCGGGGCGCATCGCTTGAACGCAAATATTATACACGGATCGATGTAACATTTTTCACATTATTGTTGATTTATCAAAAATGGCTAAGTCAATTTCAATAAAATTTAAATGGGAGCAATTTTAAAGTATACTCTTTCCAATAAAAAAAGAATTATTGAAATCAGACTACTATGAAAAAAGTTATGCGTGGTTACACATAAAAAATATATACGCGTCGAATTGTATACCTCCTCTGGTGGTTCGTCGGTCAAAAAAGCCTTTGAAATTGCGCCTATTGTGGTCGATCGCGAAAATCTGAATGAGATGCTTTGATTGAATATGGCAAGAGTTAGAAAGAGACATGAAATATATTACAGACGCTTATCCAATCGTCGTATAAAATATTTACTGTGCCAAGTCAATTTCGACTAAATTAAATAATCGGCCAAGTGCGAGTCGGACTCGCGCAAAAAGTATTCCGTACCGTACAAAAGCATCCCTTAATTAATTTTATTTTAATTATTTATTTTTGAAGGGAATATATGACGTGAATATTTTAAGCATCAACCTGTTGCCGATATATCGCGCCAAATAATCTCTCGCCAAACTCTTTATTTATTATCATTCAATAATTAATTACTATAACCAATAGACAAAATGCTATAACTATTTAAATGTCCTTACTAATATTATAAATGCGAAAATAACTCTGTCTGTCTGTCTCTCGCGCTTTCACGCCAAAACTACTGAACCGATTTCAATGAAATTTGGTACACAGATAGTCTTAAGCTTGAAAAAGGACATTTTATCCCGAAAATTACATAATTCCTATAGGATAGGACAAAAACTATCTTTAACGAAACTGTCACCTATCACAACGACGCTAATAGGCCCAATTTTGAAGGCACCATCGTAATTATAACAGCTAATTAGACTATTTCTGTTTCTTTTTCACTTGAGGCATTAATATGGATTGACGAAACGGTACGTAATTAGATGACAGGTGACATACATTGGCTGCAGACTTATATAGATGTCTCGCTTAGCAAAGGGACAAATTGTCTTTCCACCATCATAGCTCCTCGAAGAGGAAATAAAGTATGGATTGACAATGACAACTGACATTAAAATTTGACAAAATACCTGTCTACCTGTCACTGTTATTAATATCGAGCGAAAAACGGCTAAATATTCAGGTCTCATGTATGGGAAACCCCCTTAAATATATTTTATTTCTTTTTTTCATATTTGTTGCTATAGCGGCAACAGAAATACATCATCTGTGAAAGTTTCAATATTGTAGCTATCACGATTCTTGAGATACAGCCTGGTGACAGACAGACAGACGGACGGACAGCGGAGTCTTAGTAATAGGGTACCGTTTTGACCCTTTGGGCACGGAACCCTAAAAATAATGACATGAAAACATTAAATTTTCTTAAAAATGATATTTAATAGTTAAATATTCAAATAGTGTTATCCAATCGTCTTAAAAATATTTACTGCACCAAGGCAATTTCCGTTAAATAAAAAAATCATTTGTATCTCAATACTCGAACAAATCTTTCCCTGTATTATACTGAGAAAATAAGTCTCGCAGCACCGGAAATCATAATATTTTCCGTTGCTAATTTCGACCGGAAACGCGCAATTGTGCCGAATTCAAAGAAACGAGTCGTAAGCACACAATTTTTACGAAAATGGTGAAAAATGCTAACAAAAAGCTGTATTCGAGTTGAATACGCTGTAAAACGAAGGTTTTTGGAGCAGATGAATATGCTGTACTTTTTATGGTGTTTTTAGATTGAAAAGATTTTGGTAAAGAAGCTACGGTAGCGATTTTCATTTTAATTGCCTGATGAACGCAATGCGAATAGGCTAGTTGACCGTTTTATTACATACTGTACTGAATGAATGAATGAATGAATGAATTTATTTGTAAGTACAGATGTTATACAATATATACATATAAAGTACTCTAGCTTCTACCCCTAGAGGTTTATAGACTAACAACTTAGACTAATAATATTCTAGAATAATTACATAAATTTACCAAAGTGTTATAATCATGAAAACATTTAAAAGAATTAATTGTCATCAAATTAATCAATAAAAATTTGTTATACGTGGTTAAAAATGTCAATTACATAGCTAAATCATAATTTAATGTCATTTAATTGCTTGTCGGTTAAAAACATGTCAACTGTGTAGTAAGCTTTTTTTATTAATAAGTCATTTAACATATTCTTGAAAATATTCGGATCTGTTTTAGTTCGTATCACCTTTGGTATCTTATTATAAACTATAGGCGCCATACAAAACACACTCTTGCTTAGAAATGTACTTCTAGATGCCAGGCTGCGTAATTTGCCTTCATGTCTGCTTCCTACGGGCCACATTTCGAAGAGGTTAGGGTTTGATTTTACGAATAAAGCAATTTCGCTTATATACATACATGCTAGGGTTAAAAGTTTTTAGTTTTTTAGCTTTTAGTCTAATAAAATGTGACTTACATGAGATTCTCTTTTTTAGCCCGCACATAGATCGAATGCACCGTTTCTGTGCTATAAACGCCCTCTCGCGGTCAGTTGAGTTACCCCAAATTAGAATGAGTTACTGTACTGTATCAGCCTTTTAAATAGTCCACTACAGGACGTAGGCTTACCCAAGAAGAGTGATTGGGCCATATCCACCACGCTGGCCCAGTGCGGGTTGGTGGATTCACATACGCCATCGAATTTCTTCTACGGATATATGCAGGTTACCTCACGATGTTTTCCTTCACCGAAAAGCCAGTGGTGTGAAATTCCGTACATAAATTCTAAAGAGCTCATTGGTACGGGACCGGGATTTGAATCCACGACCTCACGATTGTAAGGCAGGTGTCACTACCTCTAAGCGACCACGGCTAATGTTATTATTAATTAGTGTAATTATTACATACTAAAAAGTGTAAATTCAACTAATCTAACAATTTGAGAGTAATGTAAAATGGGGGAAGGGTACCAAACTTGTACCTCGCCATGCTTGAGCATGGATATTTCTTACTTTATTTTAACATACGTTCAGTATTAAAAATACGTGAGACATGGACGCATCAATATCTGACGCGTTGGAGTTATATCCATGCAACAGTTGTTTTTTTATTTTTTTTTAAATCCATAGTCACTCCCCCCACAGATTAAAAGATTACATTTACACTTTATTTTCGTTTTATCGTCTAAGCTTCACCACCCAATAGTATCTATAACGCTCGAGTAAATACAATTTAGCATCGTGGGCGCCTACCTAATGGTAGGTCTATAAACTCAAACGACTCTAACAGGTAATGGTTACAACCGTTGCCGACACTCACAATAGGCTATTTGACTAGATTTTGGGTTTTTTTTTAAATATTCGTTAGTACATAATAAACACACTACATGTATATTTCCGAGTGATCTACTGTATTAACAATGAAAATCAGTATTAAAGAATATATATTCAAGATCCCACCAAAAACGACATTCTGTAATGGCGCTGGTCTTTGACGTCACACACTAGTAAATAACGTTAGTTAATACTAGTTAATACGCTAGTTTACATCTAAAAATTGACAAAAAATACTTTAAAAGTAACTTACAGATCCAATAATATTACTCCGAAATAACAAAACACAAATTACACAAAGAACAGTCAATCGAAAAATTCTTGTTTACTATCATGTGACGTCACCAGAGTTGCCACCCTTCTTAGAGCGTTCACGTCACAGATAAAATATCAAAAAATATAGTATTTTATTTCGTGCGATTTGCGAAAATTGGACATATTTTAGTTTAAATAAAGTGAAATATGTTTTTTTCAGGCTTATATTATGTTTTTTTATCTTTAAGGATTACCACAATCGATAGTATATTTTCAATGTTGTCAAATAGCCTATTGCAAATGTTGCTAAAATAATCAGCCTAGAGTTTGAAGCCAAATAGCTACAAAAATAAATAATAAAAAAGCTTTTGGAAACTTCTCAAACAAGAAACCACTGACACCAATTTGAAAAATTTCACGTAAAACGCTTTGACTTCATTATAAGGTCGCGGTGAGGTCGGTCCAGTCAAGTGAAAAAGTGAATTTACAGTCTTCTGGAATTCACTTTTGCCTCCCTTGGAAATTAACGTGTTTTTTCGATTTCAATCAACAATCAGTAGTTTGTTCCTATGTTTCCTCAAAACTATCCGTCTTACCATAAAAGTTTTACGCACCCTTTAGATGAAGATGTATAACAGTACAAATTTCACGGTTAAACAGTGTATAAACTGTGTTTAAATCTATTGTGGTAACGCCATGTTAACACTAGTTAAATGGCGTTAATTTTAAACTCGCTCTACAAGCATGAGACGTGGGTTCAAAATCGGTATCTTAATGCTTGGGCTTATTTATACCTGGTCTCATACCAATTAGTTTTTTTGGAATTTATATACGGACGAGGTTTATAATCTATGTAAGGATATATATAATAAAAATAAGGATCTTCTTTTATTTTTTTTCGTTACAAAAAGTAGTTGCACGGCATACTGTAAGATAGTAAGGTGCGTAAGATGTCCCAAATAATTAAATTTATGTATTTATACTCTCCGACCTAATTTTTACTTGCAAAAACCGGACAAGTGCGAGTCAGGCTCGCACACCGAGGGTTCCGACCAAATCCAGAAAATTTCACAAAATTGGGAAGTAAGTTGTTAAAATATTTATACTATAACAAAAAAGTTTTTTTTTTTCCCTTTTCTCGTCTTACATCGAAAATCACACATTATTAAAATAATTGAAAACCTGTTTTAGCATGAGCTAATGAAGTTCTTTTAGATGATACCTTACACGATACGATTTACTCAGTTTAAATTATGAACCCCTATTTTTTGTGAATTTTGAGGCCCTATTTTTTGTGATTGAAACAAAAATGTACAGTTTTCAGATTTATCCCTATATGTGTACTCTGAGACAATACTTCTCGCCAAATTTCATAGTTCTATTTCAACGGGAAGTACCCTGTAGGTTTTGATTTTTGTGAGTGTCGAAATATGCGGCTTTTTACGACATAAACGGCTCTAACTTTTTTAAACGATAACTGAGAAGATTTTCTTTGACACAACTGGAAGAGACCATGGATATACGTATACAGTTTAAAGAAGGATGCACGGAATTAACCTGTCAATATTTTTAATTTTTTTTTTGTTAGTAAAAAACCAAACTTATTTTCTAAAAATGATATGTGCTTCAAAAATATAGGGATTTTTTGCTGTTTTCATATCACTAATTAAAATTAAAATTAACCCACCAGAAAAATTACAATGATTTTTTTATTGTTTTTACATTACGGATTACATACATAAGAAGTGGCGGTATGGTCTTAAAAGCTTTAGTGTCCAAAAATGGCCGAATTATTTGAAAAAAAATATCAATCTTTCATTACTGTTGCTGTCAAAAAAAAAGGAAATGTCAAATTCAGTCAATCAGATGACGTATTTAGTGTTGCCAGACTTCGTTCTCGGTATCCAGATTCAACACGTCAACATTTCCAATTTTGGAAATGTTGACGTGTTGATGTAATAATTATTTTCTTTTTTAACTATTGGCACATAATCCTGCGTAAACTCGTTTTAGCCCGTAATGTTTACAAACTGAGGTGTTATTATACATTTTTATAGAAACATACATTTTTGTATACTAAAAGATTATCAAAAAGAAAGAATATTCTTATTATTTTTATATGTACTTTTTATCATATACTTTACTACTAAAAACAAAAAGCAGTAGTTGAAGTTATCCGAGAAATTCGTGGCAATTTTAATATTACTCGTAATAATCCTTAAGGGTGCTATTCGAATCTCTCACTTGCTTTACTACACTTGCAGCAGCTGCACTAGGCCGGCTGTGACTACACAACTGAGGCGTTAGTCCAGGTTTACACATAAATTGAAATTACATCTGTTCGATGTTGCCCTATACATTTTTGTACAGCGCCCCTGGCCGAAACGATGAAGAACTAACCAAACTGTATGGAGCCACACGCGAACGCAAAAGTTTAAGTAAACAACACAAAACCTGGACTAAGGGCTCTGGTTATCTACGTAGTTGTATGAATTTCTACAAAAAGATTCCGAACACGGCTGCGGCAGCATGTGCTACCGAGCCTCGGCTGCAAGTGTTGTTAGCCTGTTTAAACAAGTCCAACGTATCTGCGATGTACGACGTAGGCAACCAGCATCGGAATCATTCCCGACTGCGGATACAAGCAGCGGCTCATGTGTGTGCTACCTCCATTCGCAACCTGCATCCGCAGGCTGCAGCCGAGCTGAATTTATTCGAATAGCTGCTTTACTTATATTATTAACTTATAGTTGCGGTTCTTGTACTTTTGCTAATGAAATGGATGAATACCGAATTTTCTTTATCATTCCATTTTTCATTTTCTTTTTATATCAGTCCTAGACATTGATTTTTTTGACGTGACAACGTCTTATAAATCGGTGAACTCCAAAAAGTAATCTGATATTACAGACAAGATGACATGCACTGTTTTAAAAATCAATATAAATATCATTGAGACAATATTGACTAAAAATACATGACATCAAGTTTTTAAAATCGAGCACCATTTTAGCACTCTGAACATAACAAACCTGGCAATCCATAATCGTTAGTGTGTATACATGTCTATAAATAGGTACTTATAGCTTGAAAATTGTTTTCGTTTTTTCTTATTTTATATTCAATTTTAGCCAAATTGTACATATTTGTACAGTTTTAGAAGCGTCATAAATCACATTGGTGAACATATCATTCTTAGAAAATAAGTGAGGAAAAATTAGTCTGTTCGTATATAACAGGTCCTGGTATGTATGGGCTCGCGCATCCTTCTTTCAACTCGATATCTTTACGCATTCTCGAGATAAAGAGTCTTGACATACACACAGACGGACAGACAGACAGACGGACAACAAAGTGATCCTATAAGGGTTCCGTTTTTTCCATTTCAGGTACGGAACCCTAAAAAACAAGTGGATACATTCCTCTGATGCTGCATGAAAGAAAAAAAAATCGCAATAATAATCTAACAAACATACTTTTAGATTTTTAATATTAGGACAGCTGTTACTAAGGATTTACACACCATTGACTTTTTGGTGAAAAAAAAAAACATCGCGAGGCAACCTGCATACGACTATAGGAGAAATTCGATAGCATATCTGAATACAACAACCCGTAACTGTCAAGCGTGGTGGTATGGCCTAACCGCTCTTCTATATATAGGCCTGTATCCACCAGAGGGATATTTATTATACAGGGTCATAGGTACTCGTATCAAACGCAAAACCTTTCAAGGGCGGGTTTAGTACATATGGAGAAACAACTTTTGTTCTAGGTCTTTTGCGAAATCACGAAGAATATATATCAGCTTTTTCGTACAAAAAGTTTGTTAACGCACGGCAAAATGTATCGAGAAGCGAAGTATGTAGTATTTTTTTTGAGAATTTTCGAAAGCCTTAGTACAAAAGTTGTTTGTCTACGAGTAGTTGTACTAGATCCGCCCTTAAAAGTTTTTGCGCTTAAGACGCTGCCAAAAGACAAAAATCCGTAAAACGTCATGTTTTTCGTCGCACAGTTACGGATACAAACTTGAAAAAAATACAGAACACACAATCTTCTTCTTAATCGGTATCTTCATTGCTGAAGGTCGTGTCTACTATGGAATGTTCGCCACTTGCTGCACCATGCTCTTCCATGTGGTTCTGTCCTCGGCGATCTTAATGGCTTTAGTTATAGGCAGGCCAGTAAGTGTTTTTATTTGGTCAGACCAACGGGTAGGAGAACGCCCGCGTGGTCTTTTCCCGTCGACCTGCCCAACCACCATTAGTTTTTCCAGACAATCCGGGTTTCTGCGTGCGACGTGTCCGAAATACGTGAGAATCCGCTGGAAACATGTATAGTGGATAATCTAGCGGTTATTCCGAGCTCCTTGAGTATCGACACGTTCGTTCGACGTGCGGTCCATGGGATTCGCAACATGCGCCTCCAGCACCACATTTCAAAAGCGTCGATTTTCGTTCTTTCTTTCTGTTTTATCGTCCAGGATTCGGCACCGTAAGAAAAGATTGAGAAAACCAATGAGCGCACTAACCTCACTTTAGTTTTTCGGGATATATTGCGGTCTTTCCATATCCTAGTGAGTTTTGTCATTGCTGCCTTAGACATTTGGACTCTCCTAGTGATCTCTTTTCCACTGTCCCCCTCACTGTTTAAAAGAGCGCCGAGGTAAACAAACTGATCCACAAATTCTATGTCCTGGAGTTCATTGGAGCGAATTAGCGTACCCTGCCTGTCTACTACCATCACTTTAGTCTTTGCTTTGTTGATACTAAGGCCAACCAATTCACTCTCCTTCTCCACTCTACCAAGGAGTTCAGCCAATTCTTGTTCGGTCGCTGCAAAGAGGGTAGTGTCGTCTGCATATCTCAAGTTACTGATTTTCTTACCACCCACAGATATACCACCTTTCCAACCTTCTAAGGCTCGTCTCATTATGTATTCACCATATATGTTGAAGAGAATTGGCGACAAAATGCATCCCTGCCTCACCCCTTTTTGCGGCTTGAAAGGATTTGAGAAGACATCGTTCACCTTTACAACTGTATTTCCATCTTAATATAGCTTTGCGATGAGAACAACGAAGTGTTTGGGTACTCCCATCTCTAGCAGTATGTTCCACAGACATTCCCACCTAACGCAATCAAATGCTTTTGAATAGTCCACGAAGCACATCAGCATCGGAATGTTGAACTCACGGCACTTTTCTATGACCTGTCTAACATTCACTATCTGCTCCCGAGTCCCTCGTCCCTTAACAAAACCTGCTTGCTCTACTGGGATCTGCCACTGCAGAAATGTTTTAAGGCGTTCGCTGATGACATAAAGTAGCACTTTGCTTGCATGTGAAATAAGAGCCACCGTTCTGTAGTTTCCACAAGACTTCGTTGACCCTTTCTTGTGCAGCGGTATTAGCATCGATTCTCGCCAGTCACTGACCCATTCTCCTGTTCTCCATATCTGATTGCATATACTTTGCAGCAGGTGAATCCCACTATCCCCTGTGAGTTTCAAATCCTCGGCAAAGATGTTGTCACTACCGGCCGATTTATTGGATTTAAGCTTTTTTAGAGCAAACTCAATTTCGGATCTCAAGATATCTGGTTCCAATGGGACATCGGTCATGTCATGGTGGAGGTTTGCCGTTTCCGCTGCAGGGTCCGCGTACAAATGTTCGCAATAGCCTCTCCATCTGTCTACCACCTTATCAATTTCGGTGAGCAAATTTCCCCTTGCGTCCTCTATAGCCCAAGTTTTCGCTTTAAAATCCCGCGTAATAGTTTTAATTTTCCTAAACAGATCTCGACTCTGTATCTTCTGGGCGTGATTCTCAATTTCAGTACATATATTGTTGAAATACTGGTTTTTATCTACCCTACATCGACGTTGTATCTCTCTCGAGAGAGCTTTATATTGCTCCCGACTATTATACTTAGAGACGGTGTTCAGTAGGTTTTTCCTTTTCTTAATTATATCCCATGTCTCACCAGATAACCATGAGCTACGAGGTGAGTCGCGCGCATCTACTTGGCTCTCCTTATGGGCCGCAAGCAAAATTTCTTTGATTTTTCCCCAATTCTCGTCAACGCTCAAACTCTCCTCCATCTGAACTCCAGCCGCAATTTTCTGTTGAAACCGTGCTTTGAAGTTGGTTTGTTCTCCAGGAGTTAGCCTACGTTTTTGCTTATCGACAATTCGGTGACATTTCTTAAGCTTGATGACCATTTTTGCAACTAATAGATTATGATCACTTCCACAGTCGGCTCCTGGGTACGTTTTGGTGCTCATTATGCACGATTTCCATCTTTTCGGTACGGCAATATAGTCGATTTGGTTTCTAGACCTGTCTCCTGGTGACTTCCATGTATAAAGTCGTCGGGGATGTTGCTGGAACCATGTGTTCATTATGGACAACGAGTTGGCCGCGCAGAACTGTATCCACCGATCTCCCCTATCGTTACGTACGCCTAATCCGAAGCGTCCAACAACATCTCTCAAGTGGTTGTCATTCTCAGTGCATCCAACTTTAGCATTCATGTCCCCCATCAGGATATTCACTTCCCTCCCAGGTAACGAGTTGTAAGTGTCATCTAACTGATTGTAGAATGCTTCGACATCCGCTTCACTGGCAGTGCTTGTAGGAGCATATACTTGTATAATATTCATACGACATGGGTTAGTGTTGAGTTTCAGGGTTATTATTCGGTCGCTAACAGGATTATAGCCCAGAACACATTTATCGACTTCAGGTGTTACAGATATTGCTACGCCCTTGCTACTTTCATTATCAGGGCCGGAGAAGTATATGGTGTGCCCCTCATTCGTTTTATAGAAACCATTGCCTCTCATGTGAGTCTCACTAAGGCCCAGAATATCCAGCTCATAAGCTTGCTGTTCCTTGTCAATCATTTCTTTCTTCGCAACTTGGATCATCCCACGAACATTCCACGTTGCAAGAGCAACTACTCTCGTCAGCGAGCGTTGATTTGAAGGCCTCTTTATGCCATTACCAGTAGCATCTTGTCCACACTGTGCCTGGTACACCCCAGTGTGGCCAGTAGCACACTTCACACCGAGCGACCTGGGCTCGCTCTGGCGCCGGGCGGTGGCCGGATCGCATGCCAAATCATTATCTCTATGTGCACTCATTTCATACTAGATTTCTTGGGAAAAATAGTGCAGTGGTTTCCCGTTGCCTTCTGCACCAGAACTTTCGGAGAGTACTTAGTTCCCCAGGCTACTGAAGCCTCTACCAGATGGTTGCCCTACTGGGTGTTAGGTTATACCGCCTATGCTCGGTTGCCATTGCCTCGTCAGTTGTCTAGCAGGGAGCACCGCGCCGACCCTCAGGTCGGCGCCGCTAGCCATTCTCGAAAAGAATTACCAGCGCGGGCAGGTGAGGTTGACAATTGGGTCGGATGAGATGTTATGTCCTTTCCCCCATACTCCCCAACACACAATATCAGTTCACAAAAGAGACTTTTTCAATAATATTGAAAAAAAAATATCTGGTATCTTGAAAAAATATTCACAAAAAATGCTTTAGAAAAAAAATCTTTCGTTTGCTCAATCTCAATATTTAGATCGATAACTACTATATTTTTTGTAACCATAAAATAGGAAATTTACTTAACTAAAGACATATCTATATATTTTATTGCAAACACGGCGTCATTTCTTTTTAAACGAACTAAAACTGCGAAAAAATATCGAATTATCATCTATGTAAATCTATATAAACTCGAGAGAGTTTCGTCTAAAAACAAACGACACGCGATTTTTGACTCTATTTGTATACTGCAAGACATTATTGTAAAATACCTAAAAATTTACTGTTGGAGCGTCTTAATAACTATGACCCTATTTTTTCTGCCTAGTTATAAATTTCACACAACAGCTCGAAAAATAAGTGTTAGTCCTTATTTTGTGCCCGATGCTACCTTGCTCACTTTATGTAAACTTTTTAGGGTCCGGTATATTTTATTCATAATCTTATTTCGCGGCGTCAACACCCAGTTTGTCATGAATATAATGACTTTAGAAGCCGGAATTTATGTACTCGCTGTCTTTTTCATTAGTGCCGGTGCGGTGTAATGTACGTCGGCCTTAAAATGAGATTTGTCTTATTTTCTTTATACACATATTTATTTACTGTCTTAAATTTAAGTTTTTTTACAATATTTACATAAAAAATCAAAATACTATAAAAAACCTAAGCGAGTGCCGCCGGCAGCGGGTAGGAGTCCAAGCTTCCGGTGGTTGGGTCTACAGAACGAGGGACCTCCTCTCTCTGTAGACCCAATTAATAACAATATTGAAAGTCCTTATTTTCTTTATTAATTTTATTCTTTTTTATTTTCTTTTCATTCGCTGGTGCTTTAAAACGTTACCTGGAAAAACTGCCAATTTGTCTTTTTCGAAGCGATTCCTCAGTTTAACTTTATCATTTTTAGCCTCCGACCCTCTAATATTATTTCTAATTCCAGCTGAGTATGATGAATCCTGCACTGACGTCCCACTTGGGATGTTTTGTGCATTTCCACTTCTACCAGTCTACACATAATAGCCGAGCTCTTTATAATAACGGAGCACGGGATTGGATCGCTGAACTGGTTCACCTCTATTGCGCTAGACACTGACCATACCTATTATTGAAATTAATAAATAACGCATCATAATTTTTCATAAGCTTTCATTAGGATTTCCTGTTTCGCGGGTGTCACCGAAAATAACAGTTACAAAAGTCTATCAGCTCCAACTTATAATTGGATGGCTGTCCAAAATAGGAGCTTGCGGCCCGTATCAAATGCCTGTATACATTTTCCGAACTATCAATCGTAACTAGTTTGAGCTCAATGCGATTGGTGGTTACGAACGTCCGGACTTGTGTTTCTGAAACTTTCCTAAAGCCTTTAATCCGGATGATGGAGCAACTTTAACGAGCCGAGGATGATAAGCTGTGTTTTGGTCGGGGAAGATAATTTTGTCAGTTTGCACTTTTAATCCTCTTAAGGTTCAACAATTTGACGGCACGAACTCCTCTATGGGCGTGGCTAAAATGAATGCTATCTCAACTGTCTAGCTCGAGAAAGAGACAGACTCGGTGATGAGCAGTAGAGGTAGCGTGTGCGCACACAATGAAATATCACAATATGCGTATTTCGACACGCACGCCCACGTCTGCCATTTCATTCAACGCGGACACTATAATATTGAATGAGTAATCGTAAATCCAAGCTGCGTGAATACCTGCCTTGTAGAGTTGTCACGTCGCATGTTTATTGAATTGAATCTAATCTAATACAATTATACAATATAATAATACAATACGTCAAGTAGTTATCCAAATAGTAGAGACTTCGCGAGCACATTTTGTAGTAATTTCGAGTATAGGTACTTAGTCAGTTCTCCAAATTGCACATTCATAAATGTTCTCAATAACAAAAGCAGTACGGTTCAATTTCGCAGCAAAATGCTCAGCTCGATCTTGATCGAAATACCTACATTCTTATTTTTTTTAATATCTGTCATTATAAGGATGCATTTACTCATCATTACGAAAAACTTTTACTATGGGACCAAGTGCGAAATATCGAAAAAAATAGCTGTTCTATACAAAAAGTTAATTAATTCTCGACAAATTGTACGGATCGGCTCATCATTTTTCGCGTTTTCGCAGTTGGTCCCATAGCAAAAATTCGTGAGGAGTAAAATACGTTCTTAAAATGTTACGTACTAAAAAAGGTTAATACCTACTTACATACTTGTTGGGATTTTGACTATTATTATTTTGCTAAATATTATCAGTCGGTTGATAAATGCCTACTAAAAATGTCGCTGATGACTAAAAACTAACAACCGGACAGATGAATAAAAATTTTGACAATCCAGATACCTTCGCTTCTCCAATAAAGGACATCATTCACGTTCCATACATTTTTGGGCTAAATCTAAAAGTGCCGGCCAAATTATAACTAATGAGGACATAGTGTTAGTGCATATTATTCTGAGCATTTTATACTATGGGACTAACTCTCATCGATCACTCCCTGGGTAGTTATCGAGTTTAGAATATCGTTTTTGTAATTTTAATTGAGTTGTTATTTTTTTATGATATTTTGCTATTACTTATAAACCTACTCTCTAGGATCCCTGGGTAATTATCGAGTATTAAAATCAAGTATTTTATTAGAAGAAAGTCGTGTTAGTTACACCATTTATAACTCAAGAATGGCTGAACCGACTCGGCTGTAAATTGGTGGGGAGGTAGCTTAGAACCAGGAGAAGGACATAGGATACTTTATATCCCGTTCCTTTTTATATTTTTTGATAGTTATTCATCTTCTCTTGTTCATATCATTTTTCCCTTAAAAAATCGTTAGCGAAACTGTCACTTATCACAACGACGCTAATAGGCCCAATTTTCAAGGCACCGTCGTAATTATAACAGCTAATTAGAATATTTCTGTTTCTCTTTAGGGATTCGATAGCGAGAACACATTTTACATTCCTATTAATTTTACGATGGCGCGTTCATAATTGGCCCTAATATGGATTGACGAAACGTAATAAGATGAAAAGTGACATATATTGACTGCAGACTTTTATAAATGTCACGCTTAGCATAGCAAAGGGACAAATTGTCTTTTGACCATTACAGCTCCTCGAAAAGGGAATATAGTATGGATTGACAGTGACAACTGACATTAAAATTGGACTAAATGGTTTTTCCCTATGCCATGCTACATATTACAATGACGTTTAATACCTACTGGGCCGTCATTTTGTCTGACATTAAAAATATTTTTAAATATACCACCATTAGAGGTTAAACATGTATCTTTATTCTACCTTTATGGTACAGAATCCATACTAATATACGAAGAAACGAATCGACTTGATTTTTAGGAGTAGTATGGCATGAGTATAAGTATCTTGACTCTAAGGTTATTAACCTTGACTGTGAACTGTGACCTTGACACGAACATACATTTCTGTTGGTTTGGTTAGGATTGAACAGTGATAAAAGTCTCAGTTCGCCTCAGTTGCGGCACTCCTCATGAGGCACGCAACTTACCGGCCAGCCTCTCAGCTGCCATAGTTAAAAAGCCCAGAAAAGCGGCCCAACTACGAGTGCGAACTTCTAAGCTGCCAAGGGAGAAAAAACCCAAAAAATCGGGAGACCTCGAGCGCCGCCTTCTCAGCTGTCTCAGAAGAAACCCAGAGAAGCGGCTCTGGGATTCCCGCGCCGCCCATAAGCCTCGGCTACTAAGTTCCCCCGCCACGACAAGGCGGGAACCCGTACCCCGTACACTCTAACCTTACTCGTATCTTAATCAATAGAAGAATTTATAAGTATAAGGTATCATAATACTTTAGGTAGGTAGGTCGGGTTAGGTTTGGACAGTGGCAAGGTGCAAGGGTACTTGACTTTTTTTTATAGAGCAAGTGCCTTTATTAACTACCACTAAGTACAAGACTTATAATGTAAAATGTTATAAACTACTACTACATAACAATCAATTGGATCATCCACATACCCTTGAAGGTCTATAGATAGTCCAAATACTCAAGCCCACTGCCAGTTAGCAGCGTGCCCAGCATGCTGGCAGCATTGCCACGCTGATTGGCAATGCATATACGTTAGCCAAATAAACACCACACACACACGTCGGGTACACCAGACGCTCAGAAAGACTTTTAAAAATAAGACCGGCCACCACGGGCACAATGTCTCAATTTCAAACGGCTGAAATATGTAACCACTGCCGAGGTTAGCATATTTGCGCCGTTGGTGCTGCTCCGAATCGGCCGAACATTACTGTCTTTACCAAAGTGAGATAGCTCAACCAGATCTACATTTTGTATGACAGCTGTCGAACTTAAAAGTAGTTTATCTCCGTAACTGTCAACTTTTGATTAATGCTATCTTCACGAAAGTGAGATAGCACAATCAGATCTACATTTGTATGACAGCTGTCGAACTTAAAAGTAGTTTATCTCCGTAACTGTCAACTTTTGATCAATGCTATCTTCACAAAAGTGAAAAAGCTCAATCAGATTTACATTTTGTATGACAGCTGTCGAACTTAAAAGTAGTTTATCTCCGTAACTGTCGACTTTTGATCAATGATATCTTCACGAAAGTGAGATAGCTGAACCAGATCTACATTTTGGATGACAGCTGTCGAACTTAATAGTGGTTTATCTTCGTATCTGCCGATTTTAGATCATTACTGTCTTTACAAAATTAAGATATCTAAACCAGATCTACATTTTGGATGACAGCTTGAACTTAAAAGTGGTTTATCTCCGCAAATGTCAACTTTTGATCAATGCTATCTTAAAGGTGAGATAGCTCAATGAGATCTACATTTTGGATAACATCCATTAAACTTAAAATATCTCAATGTAGGTATCACCGTAAGGTTAGCTACCTACATTCTTTGACTTTCGCGGTACGAAGTTCGCCGGGTCCGCTAGTAAATAATAAAAGTATATGACATCAAATGGGTATATGTACAGATTTTCTATACAGTCAAATAATCGTAAAATACTTTTAGTCTTATTCATCCTAAATATTATGCTTATTTTTCTCTATTGAGATCTCAAAAAGTGTCAATAAATTGTAGGTGGACTTATACTAGGCTATGATGAAAATAATAACATTTTAGTTTAGTTTACAACCGTCATTTAATGACTTTTTAGAATAATGTTGTGGTGATCTGAAATAACATAGATTGTTTAGGGTGTTTCTCTAAATTTTCATGATGTAAAAATGAAACACATTTAATAACTTACGATTCGGACGTAGCCGCTGCAGCAACAACATTCTCTTTATTTTTTTTCCAAGCTGCGGGCTTTCCCTTCCTTTTCTTGCGAGGGGTACTTAGTTTCAGACGGGTTTTATTGCCAAACCGCTAGTATGGTTTTTTTTCTGTGTAATAATACCAAACAAAGTAAAATTACTAATTAAAATGTACATAATTATATGTACTAATAGAATATCCTAATTAATTATTAAAAAGCTCTAACGAGAGAAAAAAATATGAAAAATAAATAATTTAAAAATTCGATAACTACTCAGGGAGTGGTCCTAGAGGATTGGTACCATAGTATAATATGCTCAAATTAATATGCACTACTATTATTCTATAATGAAATACTTTGGCCGGCACTTTCGGAATTAGCCCAAAAATGTATGGACTGTGAAAGATCTCCTTTCCTAGGATTTTTGCAAAAAAAAAGGTTTATCAAATTTTACTACGACATATAGAAAAACGTGTTTGTTTTCTCGAATTAGGTACGCCCCATAGTAAAAGTTGTTCCTAATGATGATTTTAACCACCACCTTTCAATTGAACAAAATCATACTGTAGGTAAGTAGGTACCTACATATTTTTCGTAATATTATTAGAGTTGTATGAAATGTTCTGACAAATATACCTAACGTAAGTGTATCTAACCTAACGTTCTGAACTCAGAATAATGAAACAGTTCAGACGTTCGGCTTCGCTTTTTATCCTGCTCGCGCCAGTTACTTACGCTACGAGAGCAAGCGGGATGAAAAGCGAAGTCGAACACCAGAACGCGTACGGGGAACGGATAAGTACCTTCTAGAAGACAAAATGAGCCCGATCCGTTTATAATGCACTGCGAGCGTAAACAAACGCGCTCTACCTACGTTAATCCAGAATTACCCAGTACAATTGTTAATACCTACTACTAATAATAATCACCACCTACCCATAGTTCAATTTGTAGGATAATCAAGTAACCGGCAAGAAGTCCAAAGAATATACCTACGTCAATACTTCCGAAGTTGAAAACAATGATCGTCCGATCGTCGAATAATGCGTCCTTATCATATAAGATATTATATGGTCTGGTGAGTTGGTGTCGTTGAACTCTGCGTGATAACACAGAGTTCAACGACACCAACTCACCACGGGCACGGGCTAGTGGAGAATGGCGGCCGGACTCGGCCGAAGCCGCGTAACGTACGGGGGCCGCGCTGGGAGCACGCGCTACACGTTCCGTCCCGCTCCCCGCGCGGGGTACACAGTCGGGTGAAATAGAACTATAATTTTTACCTAAACACGGCCGCGTAAAAATGCGCGTAAAGGCTTTTGCTCATAGTGAATCCTGTAAAAACTGCTAAATGAATTAGTTCAAATTAAAGTTATTTAAACTTGAGAATATATATGCTAAGATTATTGCTCAATTACTATGGACTCAGTCTAGTTATTGTGCGATTTATTTAAGCCTAAAGTTTCCTTAAAATCAGTGTTAAAATTCAAATGTTTTGAGGCTTATTTTAGTTGAATGCATAGTTTTGATTACAGTTATTTTTAGCAATAATCATAGATTATGTCACAATAAATTGATTTAAATCTTAGTTTTAGATATTCAACATTAAAAAATCGTGTATTGTACCATGGACGTTTGTATGGAGTGACGACTAACTTGTTCCACCTTAACTAGTTTTTGCAAAGGTTGTGGTATAGAATCTTTGAAAAAATTTTGCAGGTAAAATGCGGAAGGTACGTTTTATCAAAAATCTGTGTTCCCACTAAAGTACACTGTAGACCGCATAATTATCGGCTTAATAACAACAAAAATAATATAGTAATCATTATGTACAAAAAAAACATGTTTAATCTGGTCACAATTTGGTAAATAACTCTACATATTATTTAGCTCTTTGCTGATTATTATCGGTCTTTTTCCAAATTCTTCTTCTTCTTAATTCCCCGTCTTTTAGACTCCAAATAAAAATTAATTGATTATTATCAACCTGAAGAAAAGAAGTTTATGACGATATTTGAAGGCATTTTATTACACTACAAACTTAACTTAATGATACACAAATGCTACTGCTGTTCACGCTGCCAGCATGCTGTTCACGCTGCTAGCTTGCTGTTCACTTTGCCAACTGGCAATGAAGCCTTTGGATTTTCTTAAGACTTTCAAGGGCAAGCAGTTAATGAAATACCTTTGTGTACATACTAAGTAGTAGTTTTATTGTATTTTGTTGCATTTGAAAAAGCAGTTGCCCGTTTAAAAAAAACCGGACATGTGCGAGTCAAGCTCGCTCACCAAGGGTTCCGTACAAATCCAGAAAATATCACCAAATTGGGAAGCAAGTTGTTAAAATCTCTATACCATTGTATCTCTATTCTATTGTTTTTACTTTTCTCGTCATACATCGAAAATAACACATTGTTAAAATAATTAAATACCTATTTTAGCATGTGCTAATGAAGCTCATTTATATGATACCTTACATATATATGATACGATTTACTCACATTGAATTTTGAACCCATATTTTGTGAATTTTGAGGCCCTATTTTTTTGTGATTTAAATAAAAATGTACAGTTTTCAGATTTATTCCTATATGTGTACTCTGAGACAATACTTCTCGCCAAATTTCATAGTTCTATATCAACGGGAAATACCCTGTAGCTTTTGATTTTTGTGAGTGTCGAAATATGCGGTTCTTTACGACATAAACGGCTTTAACTTTTTCATACGATAACTGAGAAGTTTTTCTTTTACACAACTGCAAGAGACCATAGATATATAAAATAATATAAGAATAATATTATATTCGTATACAGATTAAATTTCAACTCGATATCTTTACGCGTTCACGAGATAAAGAATCTTGACATACACACAGACGGACAGACGGACAGACGGACAACAAAGTGATCTTTTATGGGTTCCGTTTTTTTCTGTTTGAGGTACGGAACCCTAAAAATGATACGTGAGAGTATCTACCTATCCGTCCTAAAGCCTTGGGATTAAGATTTAAAATGAAAAAGGACAATTTTCTTCAACCTTCAACAAAGGCAGGTTTCACCAACGTTTTGCATAAATCTAATCTAATCCGTAAACAGATTCAAAACGACATTTATCTCGCTGTAAAATGAGGAAAGGAAGTAATTTTGGTCCCAATCGCTGAAAAAGGATTTTCGGCAAGCTTTAGGGTTAGTTCACACGAAGACGCGATACGACGCGAGAAGTTGCGTACTCTTACAGCTCGCACAACAATTTTCAGGCCATTTTTGAAAAAGGGTAGCAATCTACGTGGAAGTCAATTTTCAGGCCATCTTTAGGGTTCCGTACCTCAAAAGGAAAAAACGGAACCCTTATAGAATCACTTTGTCCGTCTGTGTGTACGAGTATGTATCTCGGGAACGCGTAAAGATATCGAGTTGAAATTTAAACTATATATGTATATCTATAGTTTCTTGCAGTTGTCTGAAAGAAAAACTTCTCAGTTATCGTATAAAAAAGTTAGAGCCGTTTATGTCGAAAAAATCGCATATTTTGACACTCATAAAATTCAAAACCTACAGGGTACTTTCCGTTGACATAGAACTATGAAATTTGGCTACAAGCATTATGTCAGAGTACGCATATAGGATAAAATCTGAAAACTGTACATTTTTCTTTAAATCACAAATAAAATAGGGCCCAGATTCACAAAATATGGGTTCAAAATTCAAAGTGAGCAAATCGTATCAAGTAAGGTGTCAAATAAAAAAAACTTCATTAGCACATGCTAAAACAGGTTTTTAATTATTTTAACAATGTGTAATTTTCGATGTATGAAGAGAAAAGTGAAAAAATAAAACTTTTTGTTTCTGGATTTGTACGGAACCCTCGGTGTGAGAGCCTGACTTGCGCTTGTCCGGTTTTTGAAAAAGGGTAGACAGCAATTTTATTTTGCGCCAAAGCGACTACAGTCCATTCACTGTTAGATTTTATGCAAACAGAAAAGCGTCGTAAGGGAGGTCGCCCGTGTGCCGTTTTACTAATTTTGTTACGTTGACAAAACTGATCTGTCATTGCTAGTACAACTAAAAGTGTTTGATACTTTGAAGACACCAATTCGGTTTTAATCAGTAGTATCGTCTACAATGTATAGTCGGCACCTTGGCTGTTGATTAAAATTTTATTGTTAATTCACCGTGACGCGACGACGGTTCCCTTTTTGCAGATACTCTATTTAACCTCTGAATTAATATTATGTCGCTGCGTCTCTATGTTTTGTTTACCCTGTGATGGTGTGTAATGATACCAGCTGTCAGATGTAAAATAACTCATCAGGCAGTGTGTAGTCAAACGCAAACCTAGGGGCCGTTTAAGTATTACGTAAGCAGATTTATTACAATTATTTACCCTTCTTCCCCCTTGTCAGCAAAAGTAAGAAAAGCTCTCCCCCCGAAATTCTTACGTAGTCATTGGTACCTCTACCTTTATGCATTTTCCTTTTTTTATTGATTCATTAAGGCAGATTCATGCAGGAAATAAATAACTATTGCTGATGTAATCACCATATAGACCCCCCTACTCCCTATGTCATCAAAAATAAGCGACGGATAGACCCCTCCACCCCCCTTTTACGTAATACTTGAAAGGACCCTATTTGATAAAAAAAAAAAAAAACTGAACGGACTGTACGCTGTACCTACTTAATAATACTGAAAAGCATCTTGCGCTACCTTTGTTTTTTTTTTTTATTTAGATGAGATGTACTAACTGTCTGTATGTATGTATGTGCTGTGATGTTTACGGTAAGGTGATTTAGAAAAAAAAATGAGTTCTCAGCAACTCATTTTCGTTAGGTTAGAAATAAAAAAATCTAGAAACAAAAAAGTAAATGCAATATTAACATTCTGACGTTAACGTCTTCTATATAGATGAATGCTGGCTGCACGCACGAAAAAGTGTCACGTTCCGCCCAAACCGAGCGTGCAAGCGAAAGCGCGGAACAAGCGATAGAGAGGAATCGGCGCGTCTGGCTCTTCCGTAACCCGACTTTACAGCCAACCTCTCTCTCTTCCTGGCTATATATCCCACATGGTGATGGGGTCAACCTTCCTCACTTTCCTCCTCCACTTCGCTCGGTCTTCGACATCGTCTTCGGAAACACTACACTCTTCTCATGTCCCTCACCACTAAATCCCTCCATCTTGTCTTCGGTCTGCCTCTGGTTCTTCGACCGGGGATAGAAAGTTGCAGAGCGAAGTTGCCTACGTAGTCAGGTGGTCTTCTCTTAACGTGGCCATACCATCTCAGCCTACTCTCTTGCATCTTGTCGGCAATGTCGCGTACCCCCAGACTGCCTCGCACGTACTCGTTGCGGATTTTGTCGAGTCTGGTGACGCCGCACATCCACCTCAGCATCTTCATTTCGGCAACTTGGATAGTATGGACGTTTCTTTGAGTGGCAGCCCATGTTTCACTGCCGTACAAGAGCACTGGTCTTATCATGGTCTTATAAATCAAGCCTTTCAGCTTGACCGGCATCTTTTTGTCACAAGTAACACCAGTTACTTCCCTCCATTTTAGCCACGCTGCGGCAAACCCGACTTACAGCCAACCATTTTTGTTTTAACTTTATAAACGGTGCATGCATGTTATTAAGTATAACGAATCGACTAAGCGGCTCTAGTCGTCTAAGCCATTACACGATACGGAGTTACTTCTTTGGTAGACGTAAAGTGCTACAGCCTGCTTAGCTCGTTCTGTCAGCTTATTTTAGCTTCACAGTTCGCTTCTTCTCGCGTTGCAATGAGTTTAACCAACTACAAAGTACCAAATATCCGGTCTCCTCAGACATCGCTACGTATACTTACTAAGCGCCACACAAGTTAATGGATGGGAAGTTATGCGCGGAACGCTGCGCAAAAGCCGAAATATAAGTGTGCGCGGGAGCCAGAGAGACGAGACGCAGGAGCACATCCTCCCGCCAACCTCATGCCTCCCGCTCGCTCCCTATGTCCATGCTCAACACTACGCCATGCGGCGTCGGCATTGTGCACACACACGCAATAGTTATCGAATCACGGCGAACTGTCAGCTGCGGCTAACTTCTCATCCGCCGACTTGTGTGACGCTCAGTATACGTCACGTCTCAGTGTGAACTGAGCCTTATAGGAAGTCACGACGAGCTGGGACTTTGTCAAGACATTTATTGAATAACGTTGAGCAATTTGGAATAATTTCAAGACTTTTCAGATATTGTGAAAGACGTTTTCCTTGGGTAGGTAAATTACTTTTTCTCGGTAATATTCCTGATACATTTATAGACTCTGAAAACATATTCCTACCGAGACTTCACGAATTCTTTTATTGGATTTTTCGCTGATTTTTATTTGAGTGGGAGTGTTAGTTCCGCCGAGTCTTATTTTTATGTTTCAGTATATTGTAGAAGTGTTATTACTTTTGTGGTCGTATAGGAATGTATTTCTTTTTATTGAAAGCTCTATCGTGGCTTTTGGCTACATATTTTTTATTTTTTCGGCTTAATATTTTTTTTTTTTAATAATAATCATTCTGATAATTAATTTAATCATTCAGGTAAAAATTACTCACTTCTGCACTTCTATATTTTGTATATAAATTTATTAGTTTGTAAAACGCTTAGATCTTGAAAAAGCTCTAACGAATTCTATAAATTTGGTATTAATATACCTTGATATACCTAGATGGAGCTTTTTTTTGACCGACGAACTTTCTTTTTATTCAGTTCATTTTGATTCAGTTTGTTTTAATAGATAGAGTAATTAAAGAGAAATGTTTATATTTATATACACCTGTGCAAAACCGGGGCGCATCGCTAGAATGCAAATATTATGCACGGATCGATGTAGAATTTTTCAGATTATTGTTGATTTATCAAAAATGGCTCAGCCGATTTCGTAATTGGGACCAATTTCGAAGTATACTCTTTCCAATAAAAAAAAGAATTATTGAAATCGGACTACTATGAAAAAGTTATGCGTGGTTATACATAAAAAAATATACGCGTTGAATTGTATACGGACAAACAGCGAAAAGCGACTTTGTTTTATACTATGTAATAATTCTGTACACGGGTGAAGTCAGTAATGCTAGTTTTTGCAAAAGATATGTAGTTAGTTCAGTTTATGAGCGGTATTTTCAAAAAAAAGCGCTAAATACGACTTATTTCGTACTTTGATCCGAGCAAATTTCGGTCGCTCTCTTTTCATATTTTATTTCTGTTATCCCTTTCTACTCTTCAATGCAACCATATTATAGTCCAATCTGTTCCCGAGATGAGTAATAAGTGGCAGTTTCCATCAGAATTCTAAGCTGTAATCTCCGCTAACTCTGACTTCAGTCTGACTGAGGCACGACCTTTGAACTAAGCTGGTGGCAGAGGTCGGACCACAATGAGATTTACTCGTGATAAAATTGAACGCCAAATTATTATGACATTGAATTCTTGTAGAGTCTTTTTTTGAGATTCGATAAGAGTCGTTGAACAAAAGTTGTCAGATTTAATATACAGAAGCCCCCAAATGGATGCTAATTAATCCTATCCTACTAATATTATAAACGTGAAAGTTTGTGAGGATGGATGGATGGATGGATGTATGGATGTATGGATGTTTGTTACTCTTTCACGCAAATACTACTGAACGGATTGAGATGAAACTTTGCAATAATATAGCTTATATATCAGAATAACACATACTCGTAGGCTATAAATTATAATGATATACCTATTGCGTATGCGGGTGAATCCGCGGGTAAAAACTAGTTACCAATAAACCTGTATGCTAAATCAGTCAACCAACAATTGTCGACCAGTGTGTGTTGCCAGTGATGACTTATGGCACAGAAACGTGGTCTCTAACTTTGGGCCTTATTAGTAAGCTCCAAATAGCCCAACGAGCCATGGAGAGGGCTATGCTCGGTGTCTCTTTGCGGGATCGAATCAGGAATGAGGAGATCCGTAGAAAAACAAAAGTTACGGACACAGCCCAACGGTTTAGTAAGTTGAAATGGCAGTGGGCAGAGCACATAGCGCGGAGGACTGATGACCGGTGGAGTCGAAAAGTTCTCGAGTGGAGACCACGTACCGGCAAGCGCAGCGTAGGACGTCCACCCACAAGGTAGACGGATGACCTCATTAATACCACAGGATCGCGCTGGATGCAAGCCGCTTCCAACCGGTCTTATTGGAGATCAATAGAGGAGGCCTATGTCCAGCAGTGGACATCTTTTGGCTGATGGATGATGGATGGAAATCAGTCAAGAACGAGTAGAGATATAGCCCTATGAAGAAATTAGTTAAAAATATGTAAGTACCACGAGATTGGACCTTACAACTACTGTTATCGAAAACTCAAAAATATTATTTTACAGTCACGAAGTCTACTGTTTAGAAAACTACTTGTAGTACTTTTAAAGCTAAATAAATTATTATAAAAATATAAGTTTTATAAGATTTTGAGATCCAGGATATCATGTAGCAACAAGGTGCTAGCCAAGACAAGTAAAACGAGCCCAAACACGACGGGTCTATCTTGTTTAGTACAGGAGTTCCTATGGCCACTTTCCGACTCTATCATCGGATCAGCTCCATGGTACCATATTGTTGCATTGTCAATTCAATTCAATTCTTATTTGCAAGTTAATGGGTAACAATAAAGGTCTTAAATATAACATCATCCACCAATAACAACGTAATACAAGGTATGCAAATACGTATACACATTTGTTCAATTATTGAAGGCGTTTTTAACATCCACCATCAGCAAGACTTCATCTCCTTGGTGGTGAAGGAAGGCATGCACTGCCGCCTCATAACCGCCACGTGTACCAAAACCGAGTTGCAGAGGTTGGTAATCATTGCAAAGAGTTTTTTTAAATAGTAAACAACTAGATACAAGTAAATTAAATAACCAAATACTGAGACAATGCAGGCTAATCCGTGGGCTATTATTATTTTAGAAAACTACTGATACAATTCAGGCTAAACCGTAGACATTATCCTTGCAAGTAATACGATAATAGGCTTAATTATAAAGGCGCCATGGTAAATATAATAGCAACATAAAAAGTGTTCTCTCTATCGAATGCTTAAAGTGAAAAATAAACAGAAATAATTATGCTAATTAATTATTATAATTACGATGTCTCCTTCAGAATTGAGCCTGATTCGGGCTTAACCACGAGCTACTATTCTTTTAAGTAAGCGCCAAGAAAACGCGGGCGAAGCCGTGGGTTTTAAACTAGTTAATAATATGACGCCAATTTTGAAAACTACAAAAAAGAATTAATTTTTAATATTTGTCATGATAGATGTAGGCGGCAAGATGCGTTGTCCAAAAACTCTTTTAATGAATAAAAACTACTGCTCGCTAACCACTTTTTCAACACTCTACAAAATTTATAATACGTCACGTGATATACCTACTTATGCGTGCAAAATTTCAGCTCGATCGAAACCGGGAAGTTGGTCAAATTTAACTTGCAAGATTCCACCCGAACTTACACCATTACATCTTACTAGATATTTATGTTATCAACACCGTTGGCCAGTTAACCCGACCGACGGCGCATCCTTTTACCATTGCACATCTGCGCAAGCCTCTATTGTGCAGGGTGAAAGCGCATCGACGCCCACCCCTTCTTTTGTTTAGATAAGTTTAATGTTAAATAGAATAAGTTTTGTCAAGCATTAGTTAAGTTACCATGTAAGGGAACAGACTTCCAACTCAGTCTGTTAGGTTAGGATTAGATAATATAAAGTAAATGACTTCAAAATCAGTCGTACTTTTTATTGATCATCATCATCATCATATCAGCCATAGAACGTCCACTGCTGGACATAGGCCTCCCCTAATGATTTCCAATAAGACCGGTTGATAGCGGTTTGCATCCAGCGCGATCCTGCGGTCCTAATAAGGTCATCCGTCCACCTTGTGGGTGGACGTCCTACGCTGCGCTTGCCGGTACATGGTCTCCACTCAAGAACTTTTCGACCCCATCGGTCATCAGTTCTCCGCGCTATGTGCCCTGCCCATTGCCACTTCAACTTGCCAATCCGCTGGGCTATGTCGGTAACCTTGGTTCTTCTACGGATCTCCTCATTCCTGATTCGATCTCGCAGAGAAACTCCGAGCATAGCCCTCTCCATGGCTCTTTGGGCTACTTGGAGCTTACTAATAAGGCCCATAGTGAGAGACCACGTTTCTGTGCCATAAGTCATCACTGGCAACACACACTGGTCGAAAACTTTCGACTTGAGGCACTGAGGTATGTCGGACGAGAAGACGTTACGCAATTTTCCAAACGCTGCCCAACCGAGTTGGATTCGGCGATTGGCCTCTTTCTTGAAGTCGGACCTACCTAACTGGACTACTTGTCCCAGGTAGACGTACGAGTCAACGACTTCAAGAACCGAGTTCCCAACTGAAATAGGGGTGGGTACAACATGAGAATTACACAAGACCTTTGTCTTATCCATGTTCATTTTAAGACCCACCTGTTGAGAGACTTGATTAAGGCCTTCGAGCATCGTGCTGAGTTCTTCCATCGACTTTGCCATGACCACGATATCGTCGGCAAATCGAAGGTGAGTGATGTATTCGCCATTGATGTTGATGCCGAGTCCTTTCCATTCCAGGAGCTTAAAGGCGTTCTCCAGAGTAGTAGTAAACAGTTTCGGAGATATTACGTCTCCCTGTCTTACGCCTCTCTTCAAAGGGATCGCCTCGGAGCTATCTTCCTGTACTCGAACCGACATAGTGGCGTTATTATACAAACACTTCAGCACTTCAATGTACCGATAGTCAATACGGCATCGTTGAAGAGACTCAAGCACAGCCCATGTCTCAACCGAATCAAAGGCTTTCTCATAGTCCACAAACGCCAAGCAAAGTGGCAGGTTATACTCCTCGGTCTTCTGTATAACCTGCCGCAGCGTATGTATGTGGTCCATGGTGCCAAAGCCCTTCCGGAAACCGGCTTGTTCGGGAGGCTGGAAGTCATCAAGCCTGCGTTCGAGACGATTCGTAATGACCCTTGAAAACAACTTATAAACATGGCTCAGAAGCGAGATGGGTCTGTAGTTTTTCAATAAGGTGTTGTCACCTTTTTTGAAGAACAACACCACCACGCTTCTGTTCCACGCTTCTGGCGTTATGCCCTCGAGGACGACGGTGTTAAATAGCTTCTGAAGGACTTTTAGTACCGGCGTTCCACCCGCTTTCAGAAGCTCTGAAGTAATTCCGTCGTCACCCGGCGCCTTATTGTTCTTAAGTTGGTTCAGGGCCATCCTAATCTCGTACAGGCTAATGTCCGGGATATCTTCGGTGAAGTGTCGGGTTAGCTTGGCTCTTGGGTCTTTGGCCGCGCTGTTTACAGGCTTTGCTACCGAGGCGATTTTTATTGATAGCATTAATCAAAAACACCACCGCGACGCTCCCGAATCTTGACTGGCGCAGCCGGTAGGATTTCTGGTAGAGCTGTTTCGTTTTCCGCGTAACGCATAAATTTCCCGCATGGAATTTGCGTGCTTCGTGTTGTCGTTATATTTGCGATCGGCTCCGCGTTTCAAAATTAACGCAGTCTTCGCGAAATCTACGGCATCAGCAACAGAACGAGGGACGAGCAGCAAGAAGAAATCCTAGATCGAACCAAATAAATTTGTCAAGTGGCAATGCAGCGGTGGTTCCGGGCGGTTGGTGAGTAAGACTTTTCACCTTCCAAACCATATTCCCGATTATTCAGAGTTCGAACTTCACTCTCCATAATCATTGTCTGGTTTCGTATCAAATTCTATGGAATCATTCACTTATTTAAGGTTTTAGTAAGAAAATAAGAATAAAATTGAAATAAATAAATAATTGATTGAATTGATAATAAAGAAATATAAAGAGAAAGTAATAGGATTAATAAATAATTTTAGACATTTCAATATATGCGCTAAATTTTCGCAATATTGTCTTGTACGATTAGCATTTAAAGATAATTTAAAATTAGATCAATATATGCGCTAAGTTCTCGCAATATTGTTTTATAAGATTAGTGTTTAAAGAAAATAATTTAAGAATATTTCGGTATACGCGCTAATTTTCCGCGATATCGTATTTAGTAACAAATAGATAATAGATTCGATAATAGATGACTAGAATAAATTAAAAACGTAATGCTTGAAGCAAATTAACTTCATTACATTTAATGTACTTGAGATTTTAGTTTGTAAAAAAAAGAGGACATCAAAATGGCACATGATCAATTAGTATTGATCCCATATGACACCATACCAACTTTTAACGGCGACAGATGGCTTTTGGATTCATTTATTCGGAATTGTGAATTCATTATAGATGAATACCATGGGAACGAGTCACAAAATGAATATATTATCATATATCTAACTAGCAAGCTTACTGATATCGCCCTAGACGTTATTACCAATAGTTACCTATTTGAAGAACGCAATACGTGGGATGATTTAAAAACATTACTACTACGGCACTTTGGTGATCATAGGACAAAAAAACATTTCAATCAAGAGGCGCCTAATTTTCAATATCATTCAGGGTCCGATCATTACTCTTATTCGCAGCCCTTTAATTCACAGCCACAACAGCCCTTTGGTTATCATCCATTGCAACATCAATATTTAAGACCTCAACCAACAGATTACCATCCTCAATTGGCCTATCAACAATCAATCATGACTCCTCAACAATCGGAAACCTGGCAACTACATAATAACCAGCAATATGATAATAAACTACTCGTAAATAATACAAATAATTTTAACGAATCCAACGATGTTTCTATGCAAATTGCATCTCCTCTAAAAACTAGTCAAAGTTTTCCATTACGCGAAATTAAGAAGAAAAACCAAGTCTGCCCAGGCGCTTTCGATCGAAATAATCACGACCAAAGTATCACAAATACAAGTGAAAATTTTCCACAGTACTCCGCCGATGACGTCACATGCGATGAATTATCTGTGAATGTTGAAAATGACTCGACAACTAGTTTTGCAAAAACTAAAAAAACTGTCACACATAGCCTACTAAAACAAGACACAAAACTAGAAAATAGAAGTAGCCCCTCGATTCAAAATTCTAAACGCAAAAATTTTGCGTTAAAGAGCTGTATGGTACATAATAGGAAACATAACAATAAAAGCTCTATCACTGAAAAAATTAAGCGAATTCGATTCAGACCTGTTTCAAGGAGAATGCAAAATGATAAAAATCAAAGACAAAAAAGCTCCGCAGAAAATGTTAATCAATCGACAAATATTCTACCAAAACTGACCTCAGACACTGACCATACTAATATTGCTAATATTTCCGACCCCCACATAATGACATCACATGAACTTGATACACAGGACGATCTTTTAAAATTCGATGACAGTAATATAGAGACTTTGCATCTAACCTTTGACTCAACCTCAAATACTGAAAACCAAAACATTCGCATTCTACGCGAGCTATTCGAATCGAATCAAACTTTAGTATTTAACCACATTCAAAATTTAATTCTGGACAGGGACTTCTCTACAAACGAACAAAATGTTTTAAAAGTATTTTTACCATCTGGTAAACAAACAATCGTACAGTTTTTAAAAGACCACATGAAGTCAAACAAAAAGTATTTCATTCATTTTAAAAACAATGAACACCAAAAACTATTCAACAAAGTAATAACCTCCCTGTGTGAACAAGGCGTTATTGACTTTGACGAATTTACAGAAAGGATATTTTATTCAATAGACAAAAACGAAGTAACGACAAACTTTCTAAAAGATAGCGAAGACAAAACATGCCAAAAAGTTAAAACAGATTTAAAACAGTTAAAGCCCACAAATACCCTGAAACAAAGCAGTAAGTCAACCCTAACTCAAAATGGCCCTTTTAAAGAAATGTCCACATCTGCAGTTGCAACAATGAGCAATAAATATATACCAACGGTTGCTAACTCGTTGCGTCCGATGACACAGGCCATAAAAATCGACAATAGAGCAACCCCTGCAGTCATAAGAAGACTCATTGAGTACATTTTAGTTTATGAGTCAATTGATAAGGGATAGCATAGAAATATCAGTTACATACAAACCGCAATTAGACAGATGTAAATTAAATAATCCAAACTGTGCAAATATTGTACAACAAATTCACTCTTCAGCTATAGGAATTGGTTAATTAGATAGAAATTAGGTTTTCCACTCATGAAGTCGTAACGAACGCTGACACTCTGACAATGCTGAGTATCGTCACGTCTCATGATTAAGTTTTAGAGTTAGTAAATAAGAGAAATTAATCTCAAGAACATCAGATCAGTTTAGTTATATGTAAATATAAATGTTAACAAACCAGATAATGAACAGGAATTGATATAATTTTTATACTATAGCAGTTTCAAACATTTTCATTTTGAATCGATCTCTGAATATCCTTGTATTTCCTTTGTCTGAATCCCTGACCCTTCTTGTGATTCCTAATATCCATCCTAACGGTGAAAGTCTGAAACGCTTACCAGCCCTAGACTCTGCGAGCTTCAACGCCTCTGTATTAGTCACAGAAAGGAAATATACATCAGAAGACCACTTGATAAGCACTAATGATCCAGGATAACGATGTTACGTTCCGACCTCGAGACACTGCAGCGCTACTTTTACAATGATATGAAACCCTTATCAGCCGACACTGCAATCTCCAATACCAATATATCGACGACAAAAAAAACTACTTTATAAGAACCAATGACCCAGTATAATCATATTAGATTCCACTACAATCTACGAGCTTCAATTGTATTGACGAATAAAATTAATGAATGACAGATTGTCATCTGATTAGAACCATAATCCAGCATACCTATGATAGATTCCTACCTCGATCGAAACACTCCGGCGCAACTTTTCCAATGGTTTGGTGGAAACCATGGAGCAGCTCGAGCAGCACCACACATCTGCTATCACAGTTAATTGAAGCTGATTAATTGTCTCAACCGAACTAAATCATAAATAGTGAAGTGAAAGTGATAGTGCTAACCAGTGATCGAAAACGACTCTCTAAAAAAATGTTATCTATTATTACTTTTCAGAAACAGTGTAATTTCTGTGTTTCTAATGTAATTGTTAGGTAATAAATAATATTATATAGATGTGTATGCTAGATAATAAATTTAATTAAGTATGTGAATTAATCTTAGGTTGGATAAATATCGTATGATTTGTTTTTATTAATGTAAACCTGTTTGCTGTTAAATTGTGCCTCTTATGCCAAATGCCGTTGTTAGCTTTAGGTCTCCATTATAATCTTTTCGGCATTTGTTTCAAAAAATGCATTGTATAATTACTGTTGCTGTTATAATTATTGTTACTGTTATAGTTACTGAAAATTATGCACGATAGGTTTTAATTATGTGAATTAATCTAAGTTCAAATAATGTGTTTATAGTTTTTAGAAATGCGTTTCTGATTTATGTCCTTTTAAAATGTAATTAATTAAATAATATTTTATGCAATTGTTAGATTGTTTTGCTAGATAACCTCAAATGGTTATTAGTAGTTTATTATTCTACTGCCTTATTACCTAATAGGATTTTCATTGAACTTATTAGAAATGCGTTTACATTTTTATTATTTTGCTGTAATTTAGAATATTAATATTATTTGAAATATTTTGTGTAATTATTAGATTATAAGGTTATTCTTTTATGTATTTTGCATTATGTGTTTTATTAAAAATGCGTGTGCTTGTTTTATCAAATAAATGTTAGATAATAAGATTTATAACGTAGGAATTAATCTAAATCATTAATTGTGTTAGTAATGTATACCCTCTAAATATTTCCGTGTATTTTTATTGTAACCTAAGAATAATATTTAGGCTCTATTTTTGATAATGTAATTTTGATGCCAGGCTAGCATATTTGCATTTAGTATCAAATTCGTGTCCTATAATTATATTGTAAGGCTTAGCTCATAAAACTATTCATTTGGATGTAAGTCTACAATCCTTGAATTTATCATCTATCGAACAACTAAATTACTGTCGTAAGGTTTAATGTCATAAATTGTTCAAATGTGTTTAGATTAGAATCACTTATGATTAACAATTAATTAATCAAATGTAGTGAAATTGTCTTGAGTCAATTCTTTCCCAGACAATTTCACTCTTAAGGGGGGAGGATTTATGTTATCAACACCGTTGGCCAGTTAACCCTACCGACGGCGCATCCTTTTACCATTGCACATCTGCGCAAGCCTCTATTGTGCAGGGTGAAAGCGCATCGACGCCCACCCCTTCTTTTGTTTAGATAAGTTTAATGTTAAATAGAATAAGTTTTGTCAAGCATTAGTTAAGTTACCATGTAAGGGAACAGACTTCCAACTCAGTCTGTTAGGTTAGGATTAGATAATATAAAGTAAATGACTTCAAAATCAGTCGTACTTTTTATTGATAGCATTAATCAAAAACACCACCGCGACGCTCCCGAATCTTGACTAGATACATTCATTGCAAGTTAAATAAAACCTTGTAATAACTGTCTTCCTCAGCACACACGCTCCGTCTTAGTGCAAATATCTTCACAGAATATGAAATTTGCAAAATCAGCGCACTAGTTTGCATGAGGTCTTCGTTACTAAAATGTAGGGCGGTTCAGTTGCAGTCTATTACATTTCAGATGATTTCAGCTTGATGATAGTGCAACGGAGCGGTGGAATGTTGGTAGCTAGAAAATGTTTGTCTAAAATAGAGCAGCGTGGCTTCGAGCATATACTTATCTATAGAGTCACACACAATCGTGCACGAAAACATCGTGCAAAAAAGTGTCCGAAGCAAAACCCTGGCCAAGCTACGTAGTGGGCTGGCTTTTTATTAAGTTATAAGGCAATTGCAAGTCGACTACAACACCGCGCGATGTGAAAGTGCTCGGTTACAAGCGCTAATTACACATTTTGAATTATTTAATGTAAATAGGTACCTATCTAAGTTTGTATGAATGACGGCGCTCGGACATTTTTTACTACATTCACTTAGGGGCTGTGGCTCTGTAGATACCTATTTACTTACTCGAAGCAGCGTGGTAAAAACGATTTAGAGAATAAACATTAGAAATTTAATTTAACTACTTAATTTTTAGGGTTTCGTAACTCAAAAGGAAAAAACGGAACCCTTATAGGATTCCCTTATAGGATCTCTTTGTTGTCCGTTTGTCAAGACTCTTTATCTCGGGAGCGCATGAAGATATCGAGTTGAAATTTAAATTATATACGTATATTAATGGTCTCTTGCAGTTGTGTGAAATAAAAACCTTCTCAGTTATCGTATAAAAAAGTTAGAGCCGTTTACGTCGTTAAAAAACGCATATTTTGACACTCACAAAAATCAAAACCTACAGGGTACTTCCCGTCGACATAGAACTATGAAATTTGGCGAGAAGCATTATCAGAGTACATATCCTTACTTAATATTATAAATGCGAAAGTAACTCTGTCTGTCTGTCTGTCTGTCTGTCTGTCGCGCTTTCACGCCAAAACTATTGAACCGATCTCAATGAAATTTGGTACATAGATAGTATAGAGCCTGAGAAAGAACATAGGCTACATTTTATCCCGAAAATTGCATAATTCCCGTAGGATAGGACAAAATCTATCGTCAGCGAAACTGTCACCTATCACAACGACGCTAAAAGGCCCAATTTTGAAGGCACCATCTTAATTATAACAGTTAACTAGACTATTTCTGTTTCTTTTTCACTTTAGGCATTCGATAGAGAGAATACTTTTTACGTTGCTATTAAATTTACGATGGCGCGTTCATAATTGGGTTGATTGGGCCTAATATGGATTGACAAAACGTAATTAGATGACAGGTGACATACATTGACTGCAGACTTCTATAAACGTCTCGCTTAGCATAGCAAAGGGACAAATTGTCTTTCCACCATTATAGCTCCTCGAAGAGGAAATAAAGTATGGATTGACAATGACAACTGACATTAAAATTGGACAAAATAGTTTTCCCTTTGCCATGCTACATATTACAATGACGTTTAATACTGTGCCGTCATTTCGTCTGACATTAAAAATATTTTTAAATATACCACCATTAGAGGTTAAACATATTTCTTTATTCTACCTTTATGGTACAGAATTCATGCTAATGTACTAAGAAACGGATCGACTTGATTTTTAGAAGTAGTAGTATCTTGAAACTAAGGTTATTAACCTTGATTCTGAATTGTGACCTTGACACGAACATAAATTTCTGTTGGTTTGGTTAGGATTGAACAGTGATAAAAGTGCAGCCCGGCTCGGTTGCGGCACTCCTCATGAGGCACGCAACTTGCCGGCCAGCTTTTCAGCTGCTATAGTTAAAAACCCCAGAAAAGCGGCCCAACCTCGAGTGCAAACTTCTAAACTGCCTAGGGGGAAAAGACCAAAAAGAATCGGAAGACCTCGAGCGCCACCTTCTCAGCTGTCTCAGAAAAAAAACCAGAGAAGCGGCTCTACTATTCCCGCGCCGCCCATAAGCCTCGGCTACTAAGTTTCCCCGCCACGACAAGACGGAAACCCTTAGGCGGGTACACTCTAACCTTATAATAATCAAAAGAAGCATTTATAAGTATAAGGTATTTTGATGTCGGTTTAGGTTTGAACAGTAACAACAAGGTGCAAGGTACTTGATTTTTTTATATAGCAAGTGCCTTTGTTAACTACCACTAAATACAACACTTACAATGTAAAACTTCATAAACTACTACTACATATCAAGCAATTGGATCATTCACAGACCCATGAAGGTCTAAAGATATTCTAAATGCTCGAGCCCACTGCCAGTTAGCAGCGTGCCCTGCATGCTGGCAGCATTGCCAATCAGCTTGGCAATGCTGTTTATACGTTGAGCCAAATAAACACCAGCATTTTGGTCACGCGGCGGGTACACCAGACGCTCAGAAAGACTTTTGAAAACAAGATGAGCTCCCGGCCACTACGCGCACAATGTCTCAATTTCAAACGGCTCAAATATGTAACCACTGCCGAGGTTAGAATATTTGGGCCGTTTGTGCTGCTCCGCCGAATTGGCCACCGCTCCAGCCCTACTTTGAGTCTCAGAAAGATGTGACGGCGCCAAAGTATCGACGCAAGTCGTGTCCCTTTCTAAGGGCCGTCTACACTTCCATGGGACCTGCTTCATACCGTCAGGCCTTTTCCCATCACCACGCGCAAACCCATTCGGTTCGAGTACGGCTGCGATATTGGCGGTCGCAAAAGCCCTGCGTGTGACATCGTTCTCAATGGCGTGGCAACCAATTCGACCAGCGCTTCTTGAGCAAGAAAGACGGTGGTGACCGAGCCGGTCAACTAGGGTACTTGAATGGGTGAGAGCGCTCAGCTATGTGCGGCGCGGCAGCAAGGTGGGTCGACTATCTCGACGATATCATTAATACCGCCGGGCGAGCCTGGTCACGACTGACAAAGAGCCGAAGTAGATGGCACTGCAAGAGAGAGGCCTATACCCAACAGTGGGACAAAGAAAGCTGCGTATGATAACGATGACGAAACAAATTAGTTGAGATTGGCTGTTTTTTCGGTTTGAAATGATTATTTTCTACAATATTTGTGTACCGTTTCACATTGAATTGGGGCTAATATTTTGTGGCGCACTTACTATTTTTGTCAACATATTTTTTTGACAAGATAAACATAAATTAAATTATATCGCGGGCGAAGCCGCGGGTAAAAGCTAGTGTAGGAATAAATCCGAAAACTGTACATTTTTATTTAAAATCACAATAAATAGGGCCACAAAATTCACAAAATATGGGTTCTAAATTCAAAGTGAGTAAATCGTATCATGTAAGGTAGGTATCATATAAAAGAACTTCATTAGGACATGCTAAAACAGGTTTTTAATTATTTTACGCACTTGTCCGGTTAATACTTTCTTAAGCTAAAACTATTAAGTAGATACTACAAAAAAAGTAATTGGATCATCTTCAGATCCTTGAAGGTGTAAAGATGATTTAAAACAATTTAGCTAAGGATCCTAAATCATTTTGGTCGTATGTAAGATCGAAAAATGAGACAGTAAATCGCAAAAAAATCACCATAGATGGGAACATTATACCAAATTTGGAATGCGCAAGAGAGTTTGCGATTTTTTTCCATTCTGTGTACGGAACCGATACGCCACAACAGGTCGCGGAGGCGGCGACGGCGGGCTACGGCGGCGCGAGTGCTGCGAGCATCAGCCTGCCGCGCCTCACGCGGCCAGAGGTGCGCGCGGCTCTCGCTAGATTAAAACCTAAGCTATCGGCGGGGCCCGACGGTATACCGGCTTTCTTTATAAAGAATTGTGCTATTGTTTTAGAGAAACCACTGCATCACATTTACAATCTGTGTTTGGACGCGCCATATTTTCCCGATCGGTGGAAAATAACTAGGGTAATTCCGATTCCAAAGGGCGGCACCGATTCCGAAGTGAGTAGCTTTAGGCCCGTGGCTATCTTGTCGACGCCGGCGAAGGTGTTCGAGTCGGCCGTGCAGAGCAGCGTGCAGCGGCAGGTAAACTCCCAGCTCGCGGACGCGCAGCACGGGTTCCGGCCGGCGCGCAGCACCACCTCCAACCGGCGGACAGGTCGATGTTGCTTATTTTGATTACAAAAAAGCATTCGATTTGGTCGACAATGATGTCTTATTGTCAAATATGACCGGCATAGGATTCACCAATAAGCTGCTACAATTTTTTGCTAGTTCCTTGAGCGAAAGAAAGCAGTATGTTGAATATGCGGGGCAAAAATCGGAGTCATATTTCACAAAAACGGGAGTAAGCCAAGGATCGAATCTCGGACCCCTGGAATTTATTATTATGATAAATAAACTACCGGAAGTAATCCAGGCGGCGCGCTGTCTTTTGTTCGCGGATGACCTCAAATTACTACTGGTGGTTACAGACGCGAATGATTGCCAAATATTGCAGGATGATATCGATAGAGTGGTCAATTGGAGTAAAAACAATAAGTTGCAATTCAATATCTCAAAATGCACGGTAGTGTCCTTCAGTAAGTCAAATAACCCCCTCCATTTTCACTACAATGTCGATGGTGAAACTTTGAAGCGGGAAGTGACAGTTAAGGATCTCGGGGTGAACATGAACAGCGAACTATCGTTTAGAAAACATATAGTTCAAATCTGCAAAAAGTCTTACAGAACATTAAGTTTCGTGTTGCGGCAAGCCGCGGGGATCAGCAATTATAACTCTGCCGTTTGGGCTCCGCACGAAGCTAAGTACACATTGATGTTAGAAAGAATACAGAATAAATTTACAAGGTTCTTATACTTGCGGTTGTATGGTATTTATCCGTACTATCCCCTCATGTATCCGACGTTGTTTGTGTTGGGCATGGTCGGATATAACAAGCTAGAGGTGAGAAGGGACGTGGCGCTCGCATACTATATGCTAAGAGTATTCTGGGGTCTCTTGTCAAATGCGGCCGTATTGGGTGTGATGGGCCTGAGCGTGCCGGACAAGTACGTGTCACGCCGCCGGCGGCCGCGGCTGTTCGCGGTGCCGTGCGCCAGGACCAACTTACTCGCTAAGTCACCGATGGTTCGGACTTTGCACGCGCTAAATCGAGTTGCACAGAAAATTGACATATTTGTATGCTTTGTTCCTGAATTTAAGAGGGCGGTGTTGTTTGATGCCTGCTATAGAGATGTAACTGAATTTTGACGCTGTTATTTTTAGGTTGTAAATTTTTTATTTGATGGAATTAGTTGTTATGGCATTATTAATTAGATTTTTGTGACATTAATTATTATTATTACTTTTAATTGACATTATCAATTCATTGTATTTTACATGACATTATTATTATTCAGATTTATGTGATGAATTAATTGTTATCATATGACATTATTTTTAATATTCAGTTGGACGTTTTATGACACATCATTATTATGAATTGAATATTGTATAATTTATTTTGGAAGTAACTTTTTTCTTACACTTTCGGATTAGTTCTTACTGTAATGGTAGATGTAATTTATGAAATAAATATAAATATGATCCAAATCAATTAATCAACTTTATTTAAACATAATAAAATTTAGGATTCAGGAGACGGAACAACTTTGAAAAACAATGTTCACTAAAAATTTATTATCACTATTCCTTTTTTGCATTAAATATTATAATACAAAACGATACTCATGTTTATTACACTTTTTACAATACTAATGAAAAAATCAAATTATATTGAGTTTATCGTATAAGGCAGGTATAGCGAATACTTTTTTATTACGTTTACGTGGTTTGACTAGGTATTTGTTAGCGATCATCAAAGTTAGGCAACGTTCAACACGGTCAATCTTCGGATGGGTGACTGCGGGTGGCATTTACAACTGGGCGCTACCATGGCTCAGATGACACGTTAAATTGTAGGTACCGGTTTTTACCCGCTCAGCCATAGAGGCCTTCAAGCGGCTTAAAAACTATTGTAAGTACCAGGGCTAGCCACCCGGCCTATACGAACTTAAGTACTTACCTTACTTAGTTTTAGTTATACCTGTATCGGACTAATCCATGTAATATAATTATTTAACGCCTGGCGAGTTTTCTGTAGGTATGTAAATACAATATTTAACCTTGTAAAAAACGAACTATCGCAGAACACTTTGAAAACCCTTTTAAAAACCTAAACACACATAGTCTCATCACAACAGATTTAAGCACAACTTAAACACTGTTCAAAGGTAAATTTAGCTTCATTAAATTTTGTCTAAAGCGTGTTTTAATCTTTTATTTCAAGACGGACAATGTTCAGTTTAATTTTTCAAAAACAGTGCAATTTAATAAAAGATTACTCAAAATTAACATCAAATTTCGTTTGATCTCCACTTTGATATCTCAATTATTTTTCCATTTATTAAACGTTGAGAGATGGAGGCATCCCCGAGGTCTTGTTAACAATAGCTTTATTAGCTTTCCCTAAAGATTTATTTACAATTAAGAGGCTATGTTTGTTATTGAATGTCCGAGGGGATAACATTTTAACCTATTTATCAGGGTTTCAATGTCTTGGCTAAATAATAAAGTAAGTAGTGTTCATAGCGTAGTTTGACTTGATGTATCAGGACGATCATATAAGTTAAGCAACGTTCAACACGGTCAGTCTTGGGATGGGTGACCGCGGGTAATTAATGTGCCACTGAGAGCCCTCGTAGCGGATAACAAGTGGTTAAATTATGGTTCCCTTTTGTTTTGACTGTTTATCATTTAGTCAAAAATCCAAACATTTTGTCAATTGTTGAATTAAAGTCATAGTCATAATTATTTATGACATATATCTAAAACTACATAAACTACTTCTACATAAGAAGCAATTTGATCATCTATAGACACTTGAAAGTCTAAAGATAACCCAAATGCTCGAGCCCACTGCCAGTTGGCAGCGTGCCCAGCATGGGCAGCGTGCCCAACATGGGCAGCGTGCCCAGCATGCTGGCAGCATTGAATTAGAATTAGAATTTTTTATTGACCTCATAACTACGTGTATTACATTAGGTACGTCAAATTTACAATCAAAATAAAATCATTGTTTTATAAATCTTAGCAGTCTCGCAAAAATAATATAAATAAACTATAATCCAAAACTGCTAATATAAACTAATGATGTCAATGTTCAAAAATATAAAATTTACTAACATACATTGCCACGCTGAATGGGTATGCTTGCTTATACGTTGAGCCAAATAATAGATATATGATTATTTATTGTATATATGGGTCTGATGTCATAAAACTGAGGTCATAAAGTGATTAAATAGGTAAAAATCCAAGTTTACTGAAAGTAAGTCAGAAAAAGTCATATTTTAGTATTTGTTTTGAATTAATATTTAGTGTTTTTCCGCTCTGTTAACAGAGCAGAAATACAATAACTAGGTTACTTTATTCTTATTGAAATATTTCTTCAATCAAATATGAATGCAATAATATTATGAGTGAGCCCGAGTGAGAAAAATAATAAAAAAAAAACTATTTCTTCTTCATTCCGTCGGGCGTTATAGTGCTTCAGCTGTGCAATTTCAATTCTATCATGAATTAAAATGTGATGTTTCAATATCGCAGAGTGGTCTGGCTTACATTTTTAATTTTTTCTAGGTCGTAACAGGCTTAGACTCTATTTTAAAATTGTAGAGAATAATGTTTTTTATTATTACTAATCTTCTATTCTTTGTTTCTTTGTGACATTCTTGGAAACCTCGTTGGCAACTTATCTACGAGTAGTTTATAACGGTGAAGGATGACATTGCATTCTGAGATATCTGCAAGTTTATCCTACTAATATAATAAACGCGAAAATTTGTAAGGATGGATGGATGGATGTCTGTTACTCATTCACGCAAAAACTACAAAACGGATTGAGATTAAACTTTGCGATAATATAGCTTATATATCAGAATAACACATAGGCTATAAATTATTATGAAATTGTGTACATTTTTCCTAATATAACGATAAGTATTAAGTAAGTAGTAAAAATTCTGCTATCTGCGAGCCATTCTAGAGTGCGCTTCAAGAAATGTAAAAAAAACAACTGTCGAATCGAACAACAGTCAAATCGTTTTTTTATTTTTTTATTTTTTACCTAATTTATTAAGGGTGTTAAGGTAGGGCCTCGGGTTCGAAAGACGGAAAGTGACCTAGTCTACTTTTTATCCCGGATAAATAAAGGGTTCCCATGGGATAGCACAAAAATCAAAATGTCATGCGGGCGAAGCCGCGGATAATAACTATACTCTATAAAATTTAACTTGATCTCAGCGACAGCTGTCAGAAAAATCACGCCTATGAAGTCCTGAATTTCTTAACAGTACAGACAGTACCTGTCAATGTCATACTTTATGGGCATGTCGATTAGTGATGGGCGACGAATGATCGTGACCACAGAGTTTTAGATAGAGTTTTAATTAAAATATCGATAGTTTATACTGACGATATTTTAAATAAAACTTAATTTATCATTAATTTTATTGTATATTTTAATATTATAACATTTTCTACATGTGTAATTAAATTAAACCCAATTATATGTTACATTAGCATCGATAATAGTGAAAAACGTCGATAAATACTATCGTTACATTATTATGAGTAATTTAATTAATATTATAACATTATTTACATGAGTTTATACTTGACCTTAAATAATAGTAAGTAAATAAAATCCAATTTCTCACCTTCAACTACTCATTCGATTTCATTACAGCATTGTTTGAAAATCGATTTTTTCCACCACTATCCCAACTCTAAATATGTCAATATGTAACTGTCGCAGAGATCAAGTTAAATTTTATAGAGTATAGTATTAATAATAATAATTATGAAAGACGCCATCCCAAAAAACGAGCTTGTCAAGTATTATCAATTTAGCTTGATATCGCATTATTAAACTTAGAGCCCACTCTGAGCCCACGACGGCTTTTTTAGAACCTTATGCTACTTTTTAGGGTCCCGTACCCAAAGGGTAAAAACAGGACCCTATAACTAAAACTTCGTTGTCAGTCCGTCTGTTTGTCAGCAGGCTGTATCTTATGAACCATGAGAGCTGGATAGTTTAAATTTTCACACATGATCTATTTCTGTTGCCACTAAAAACATAATAAAATAAATATTTAAAGGGTGGTCTGATGCAATAAACGTGATTTTCTTGCCATTTTTTGCTCGATATTACCTAATAACAGCAACAGGTAGACGCTTAGATTAAAATGTAGAATGTAGAATTAAATATCAAGAACTCTAAGACTGATTCGTGTTCTAGAGGGTACGGTTTACCATGGTACGAACCCCCAAAACATCGCTCTAAAAGATTGGTTTCGAAAAAAGTGACTATAGTCTGACCGTTTAACTGACTCCCCGCCTGCACGGTACAGAGGCGCTGGGGTAGACGACAAAGGGGAATAGGACAGGTGCGGGCGGCGGAGTCCCCCGCGCCCCTGCCTGTACCCGCGAAGGCGATGACTAAGTTAAGCGGTCAGACTATAGTTCATTATTTTTCCTGAAATATTCAATAAGCTTGAATGTGAACTAGGAACCAACTCTTCTTATACTGAAAAAAAAATAACGTTCTGAAGAAAAATGCAGTTTAAGGCCTATTTTCTGACGATTGTGACTATTTGTTCTTTATAGAAGAAAAATATAAACAGGTAGGTAAGAAAAATCGTAAAGACTTAGCTAGCCTTGATTGATTTGTTAAGCACGCTTAAATGTTTTGAAATGAAGCAAAAAAACATCATTAAATTTTCTTAAATAAACACCTCAAAAGCCGTGAAGCCGTGGTGGCGTAGAGGTAGTGACACCCGCCTTACAATCGTGAGGTCGTGGGTTCAAATCCCGGTTCCGTACCAATGAGTTCTTTGGATTATGTACGGAATTTCACACCACTGGCTTTTCGGTGAAGGAAAACATCGTGAGACAACCTGCATATGTCCATAGAAGAAATGCAATGGCATGTGTGAATCCACCAACCCGCTCTGAGCTAGCGTGGTAGATATGGTCCAATCACTCTTCGTGGGTAGGCCTACGTCCTGCAGTGGACTATTAAAAAGGCTATAATTAAATAGAAAGAAAGGCTATAAAAAAAAGATACAATTAAATACCTAGCTAAAATATGCCTAAAAGGCAACAAAATTCATATCCAATGTATGCTATTTTTAAAAAAAAAATCATCTCTTATACCATTTTTATCTTAATAATTTTGTTAAAAAGAAACATTTTACTCTTATACAAAACTTATGATAATATAAATTTCAACCAGCACCACAGCCTATCACCTCTCTCAGTCTAAAGATCTTATCTAAAGCACCTTTGTTATGTTCCGACAGAGAATGGGAACCAATATCAGATCTTTCCACAAAGAAAGTGCTAAAGTGAAAAACTCTTAACAACATTCTACGTAACCGAAAGGGTCTGGAAGGCGATAAAAAGGGGAGTTCTCAAACGGATAGCTTTTTACGGTTGGTGTTGTTCTATGGTCAGCAGTGTGTGGTTTGAAAATGTTCACATATCTGACAAAACTAACATACAACATTAGGTAACATTACGAAAGAACATTAAGAAAATAACGTGGTTTTTACATATTTTAATACTTTCCTTAAAGATAATCGCTCACGTTAATTTCAATAGTCATTACACATGACTATAGTTTCGATCGCATTCGGCGATCTTTCTCAAGTTGAGGCTAGTACTAGCGCGCGGAGCAATGAGGATGCAATGCAATGCGTTTCGAGACCGCTCCACTCCGATTAAAATTTTGTGACGCAATAGGCCGCGATAATAACGGCGAGTTGTTTACATCTAAGTGCGAGATTTATGGTTTTATGACTCGAGCGGGATCAGTCTTTGTCTGTCGTCTATTGTGTTTATTTTTTTTTGGTGTTTACGAATTTGAGAACAATAGGGAAGTCTTGAACTTTAAGTTGTTTACTTGTTAATACAATAGCGTTTATTAGATCGAGTAATGCCGCGAATTATCTCGTAGGTTCGAAACTGTAGATAATAACGGATATGAATACGCCGGCCGAACCTTGGGGACCAGTTTTTCATTTACCGCGAAGCGAAAACATCTCGTGTTCAAGTGAGGTACCAGTGATTGTCAAGTGACTAGTTTGTTTGAATATCAGTGCCAGTGTAAAGTGTTTGTGCGAACCAGTTGTGTCGTGTGTATTGTAATTTGTGCAATAAAGTGCAAAGTGATTAATTGGCGTTTTAACTGATTATCCAAGAACCCATCTCGTAACAATATTAATACATACAACTAAATTCTAGCAAAATAAATGTAATCCTTTCTCTTATTCTCTGTTTCATAAATTCCTTTATTTAGCTTGTGAACCTGGTTTTACAGTGGTGGTACTTAAAAAAAACTAAAACTCTTCAGGACCGCAAGGTCAGCATACAAGCGGTTTTACAATAATGTTTAAAATACAATTAAAAATATTAAAATATAACAAATGTCAAAATAAAAATAATCTAAAAATAATAATGATAAATGTCTGAATTATTGTCATGTCAGATATCTTTGTCAGTCAAAAACTCATTTAGGGAATAGTATGCCTTAGACAGAAGAAAATCATCGAGTCTACTTTTGAAACTGGCAACATTACTCCATCCTCGAATTGATTGAGGAAGTTTGTTATAGGTAAGTGGTGCCTTACAAAACATGCAAGGTATTTAACATACCTATGGGTAGTTTTTACACCGGTGGGAAAACGTAGTTTATTTTCATACTACTACCAGGATTAAATTTAGGGAAAAGTTCCTTATTTTTATGTACAAACAGCGCAACCTCTTTAATATAAAGGCATGGAAATGTCAAGATTTTGAGTCTAACTTAATTATATTCATTATATTGCATTCTAACTTAATAACTACTTAATTCATTATGTAAAAAATCACCTAGGCTGATTCATTAGCCCTTAAATGACTTCTATGAGGTGATTATTTTTAATTCTTCTGTGAAATATAAAAAGTAATTTTCTGGTTCATGACCAGCGGTTTTACAAATAATTATAGCCGTTGAAAAAAAAAATTAAGTATAACTGAAATAAATAAAATCAAAACTTGTTTTCCTGCTGACATTTCATAATCTTAGCCTAAGTAAAGTAGAGCAAGAATTTTAAAAACCCAGGCTGTCTAGACGAGAGTTTAGACGAAATTTCGCAACCTTTTCTGTTTGGTTTTTCTTCGCTATTTTATACCACTGTTCCTAACTTAACTCGAGAAGTATTTTAAAAACAGAGAAGGGTTTCAGTTATGTTTCTTGAAATTAATTTTGCAGTATAAATTCTTCTCATTGTATAATCAGCGATTCAATCAGAGTTGAAATGAAACTACGTGATTTTCGATTAGTAGGAAGCTACAGACGTTACTTACTAAAAAAAAACCATATCACAAAATGGATGAATTTATGGAGGACAGAAGGGCATGACAGAAAATGAATAGAATAGATGAGGTTAAAATTACTTATAATTTTATTATTATTGTTCATTTATTTTGTGTGTATTCTTGGATTAATGATTAGTCGCGCGACCAATCATTTGATCAATGGTTATATTATTACTTTTCACGTCATTTGTTAATGATTTCAAAATTGTACATTCCTGACTTTTCAATACTATATCTTCATTGAAATAAATACATTTGAACTGAACTTGAACATCAGTTCAGTGTGTATCAACACAAGCTTCAAATAGACAGGAAAAATAAAATTAAAAAAACCGACAATTTTTTTAACTTAAAGTGAAAAGTAAAATAATTGTTGTTGCTGTTTTATAAGTGCTAGAACTACATGATTTTCGATCAGCAGAAAGCTACAGACAGACGACACAGCAGTTTCAAATAGACAGGAAAAATTATATTAAAAAACCGATATTTTTCAACTTAAAATGAAAACTAAAATAGTTGCTACTGTTTTATTAGTGCTGACTCGAAATACCTAACATCGTTGATATGATACGTTTTGTTTTGTTGATAATTGTGAATTATAACTTAAGATTTTAGTCTTCCTTTTTGCTAAGTAGTGTGTAGTAGCTGTACGACCCTTTCAATATCTGAAAAAAAAAACAATCAGTTGTAACCACAGAAGAGAGAAAGTTGCAACATAAATAAATATCAGGTTAGTATTAAAAGATAAACAAGGGGGATAACGATTAAAATGTTGGCATGAAATATTTAGCTGAAAGGCATTGAATTTAATTTTTTTAATCATTGGACAAAATTAGACTAAGTTGTCTAGTATCAATTTTTACTGTTAAATTGTTCAACAATAAACGAGCTCTAGACTAACTTGTTTTATACCAAAACATGTCCATTATCACTAGAAATAAGAAAACATTATATTTGTTGCCAAAAGTTGCAAAATACAAACATAAATAAGTATCAGTATCAAGTTATACAATGTCACTGATCTAATAAAGACAAAAAATAACCATAAATATTTATGCCTTTGCTCATCCAAAGTTTTCGGAACAAAAACAATTTAGATCGAGTTAGTAAAGTTCCAACCCTTCTCTCAGTTTTTGATTACAATTTTATACGCGGAAGAAACCTTATAAAGTACGCGGATTATGAACTTTCCGAATATATTCTGATTTTTCCCTTTTTATTTGCGGTGATAAAGACAAAACAGCTGAGAGAAAAGATTAAGGATATTAAGATTGAGATAAAATTAAGAAGAAACAATACGGGGTACTCAAAGTGACAACATTTCTACGAATTTAAAACTAAATACAACGCAGATTATGAACTTTCCGAATATATTTGATTAATCCCTTATTATTTACGGTAATAGAGGCATAACAACTAAGAGAAAAAATTAAGGAAATTAAGGTTGCGATAAAATTAAGAAGAAACAATACGGGGTACTCAAAGTAACAACATGTCTACGAATTAAAAGCTAAGTACAATGCAGATTATGAACTTTCCGAATATATTTGATGTTTTCCTTTTTATTTGCGGTAATAGCGGCAAAAGAGCTGAGAGTAAAGATTAAGCACAGACATATAAGAGTAAGCAGACCTAACATTATATAATGTATATAGTTATACTTTTATCTACGTCATGTCGTCTCTTTCTTCCTAGTTACCTAGTAATATGCGCTATCCTTTGTTTTCCCTTGTGGCAATACTAACTAACACATATAAAAAAAGATGACGTGAAGCCGGCCGCCATATTGATGAGTGACCGTGAGTGACGTTTGCGAATTCAATGGCGATAACGTTCCGGAGTAATTGAGCAAAATATTTTGTGTTAATAGCTGGTGAACTGGTGAAATAAAATTGTGAAATGCAGCGCGAATAATTGTAACAGTTCAACTTATAATAAAACACCTGGATTAAGTTTTCACCGGTATGTATTGCGTCTGTTTGTTTAGAGCAAGTTCTTATCGCGTTTGATTTTTAGTTTATGCAGTTAGGATGCTAAAATATTCCTATAAAACATACACAATAACGTTATTGAGTTGTTTCTAATACCTATAGACTTCGTCGCTTTGACTAGTTTTGTATATTAATTGTTTTTCAAATAACGCAACCATAATTTGACGTCTCATGTACTTGTAAAATTACGAAGGGTCGGACTGGGTCGGACTCAGTCTGAATATTAATTTATTTCGTTTTATTAGATAATATTTTTAAAATACACTATGGTAGTCATTTATGGATTGAGGTTATTGGTGATTAAAGAACTACATACCAATGTCATAGAATAGAAGTCTAATATAAGGTACCTGTTATATTATTATAAATTATAACCTAAATTGTTATTATAAGTATCTATTGGATTGGCCCATATGCACGTACTGCTGAGTATAGACCTTCTATAACCCATACCTGTTTTGAATATTGACATGGTTTCAGGTTTCCGAAAGATGATAACCTAAATAAAATTTGGTTGCAAAACGTAAACCGTCCAGACTGGCAGCCTTCTTCGAGCGGTATTTTGTGTTCAAATCATTTTGAACCACACCTAAAGGACATAAGTGCATTTTGTACTGTACTTCGGCCTGGGCAATCCCAACTTTATTTGAAGCTAATTCAAGTATAATACATCATTTGAATATCAATTTTCCTTCCATTTAACTGTTCTTTTTTAGGGTTCCGTACCTAAAAAGTAAAAAACGAGACCCTTTTACTAAGACTCCGCAGTCCATCTTTCAGTCACCAGGCTGTATCTCATGAACCGTGATACTTAAAATGTTATTTTCACAAATGGCGTATTTCTGTTTGGCGCTATAACTACAAATACTAAAAACAAACTTAAAGGGGGGCTGCCATACAGCAAACCTGAATTTTGAGCCGTTCTTCGCTCAATTTTTCATACTTTATTTATTTGATACACAAAACAGATAACAATCAAATTCTTATTTTAGACTTAGTAGCTAAATTTTACACTGGATTGTCATCCATGGTATGTGTATACAGGAAAACCAAAAATTAGAAATCAAAATCAATATTAATAACATAATGATAGATATCAATATTAATAACATAATGGTAGATTCTTGAAATATTCACAGAATATTTAGTTAAATAATTAATATTTAGTTACTGCTGGGCACGCTGCCAACTGGCAGTGGGCTTGAGCATTTAGATTATCTTTAGACCTTCAAGGGTCTGTGGATAATCCAATTGCTTTCTATGTAGTAGTAGTGTAGGTAGTTTTTATCATTTTTGATGGTGTGAAGACAGCTAAAGATGCCAGAGGTAAAATAACTGTGAACGGACTGTAAATAAAGTGGATAAGTTGTCGGTAGGTACATAAAAATACATTTAATTACCCGACTTAATTTTAGTATTAACCTGTGAGGACTTCTTTACTATGCGTAGTTGTCAGCCTTAGTTCGGCCCCGCCTGAATGACATTACGTATGTGTTAACTATGGATTCAATATACAAATGTTATGTTAGGTCTGCTTACTCTTATATGTCTGTGAGATTAAGGAGATTAAGATTGAGGCGAAATTAAGAAGAAACAATACGGGGTTGGTACACAAAGTGACATTTTTTTATGAATTAAAAGCTACATAGGTTACGGTACATAACGACGGGGATGTTGCTAGCAACTCCTAACTTACAAAAACCAAATTTTACAGGAGGCGAAAAAACCGTTAATCGCAGGTTGTGATGGACCTTAACATGTATAGGAAATATTTTTTCGGTGCCTACGCCCTACATCAATTTGGCGAATTTCACATAATTCAAATACCAGTAGACGTGAAATTTAATTCTGTCAACTCAATTTTCGAACTGCATTCATAATTCGTTTTCTTAAAAAATGAAAATATGGAGTTGTTAACACTTCCCCGTTGATAAGAAATAGTAGGTATTATGGGAGCAGAATAATATTTTTACGGCGAGGGCGCTTTTTTGAATCCAGAGCAAAGTGAGGGATTCTTTAGTAGAATCCTGAACGTAGCGAGGGATTCAAAGTACGTCGCCCGAGCCAAAAATACGTGTTGCGCCCGAGTGGTACCTACACTCTACTTTTCATCACCTCTATGAGAAAACAAAAGGCGCCTCATATTTTACTATATTATTATTATTTAATAAAACGTAGAGTAACAACTAAATTGAAATTAAATGGTATCTAATAATAAAACAAATGAAAACTTATATTTACATTCTTTTCATTTATTTTCTTGGCGCTGAACACTAACATTACAAATACTTCCAAATTCAAAAAGTGCGCGGCAAAGATCATTCCGGCGCACTTATTTGTTCCAAATTCAAAAAGTGCGCGGCAAAGATAATTCCGGCGTACTTCTAAAGTTCCTTATAGAAAACACCTCCTTTGGGCGCATTTAAAGGCGAACCAAGTAGTCCTTTTCGAATAGATGTGATGAAAAATATTGTAACAGTCGATTTTTAGGTCTCTTTTGGGGTGAAATAGTTTGTAACGTAATACAGCGCAGTAGTGCCCAGGTCTCAGGCTATTCGCAGTTATATACTACAGACGCAATAAATTGCGTATCCTATGGTTTCCTTTCACATAGAAACTATAAGTTAGTACACGCCGCGTGACTAGCACTGGTGTTAGAGTTTTTAAGCCGCTTTAAAAGGCCCTTAACCTTAACCTACAGTTAAAACATGAAAAGTGGGTACACTTTTCACAAGCTTTTATTTAACTTAAAGTTATTCCAGTGGAGTAAGGCTGTCACAGAATGGTGGCCGAAGCAAGGTAAGCGGAGCGTTGGTCGTCCGGCTGCAAGATGGGTTGACGATATAGTCGAAATCGCGGGTAAACCTGGACACGATTGGCACAGGACCGAGGCAGATGGCACAGTAAGAGAGAGGCCTATACCGAACAGTGGGATAAAGAAGGCTGTGGATGATGATGATGATGAAGTTCGAGTGGAATCTTGCAATTTAAATTTTACCAACTTCCCGGTTTCCGATTGAGCTGAAATTTTGCACGCATATGTATATCGCGTGACAATGCAATAATATTACCATATTACAATCTCAGAGCAAAGAAAAATATCCAGAGGGAACGTCGTTGAACAGTCAAGTGAAGCCGGTTTTTTATAGATGTGTGAGTGCGTTACTGCTGTGCCGCCATAGTTCGACTGATAAGCCAAGGCGTAGTCTCCTTGTAAGTTGATGTGTGTGTAATTGTCTTTACACGGCGAGGCGTAGTTTTGGTCGGCCTCACTTGTTTGTTCACAACATTCTTTCTTGATTTTTTTATTTGCTCTGAGATTACAATGCAATAATATGGTAATAGGCTCGATTATGGTTGCACCACTTAAAAGTTCTAAAATTTTAGTGACTGTTTAAATTTAAGTTAATTAGTGAGAAACTGCTATTATGAAAACACCACCTAGTTAAAAATTGAACGATGGCTAACTCTGTTTAGTTCACCTAAAGGAAATTCATAGATAAAAAAATGTACTTAAAAATATAATGGGAACACACCATCAAGCGACCGGTTTGACGATGATTTTGTTCATTTTTTTGATGTTATCTGTGGCTACGTCGATTTAAAAAGAAAGAAAGAGGTAGTCAGTGTTACAAGTTAATTACCACTTCCACAAATGTATTATTGCTTAAACAATTTTTATAATAGTATTTATTAGGGCTCTATTTTTAACTTCGAACGTATTAATCGTAGGTATACGGAACTTACACAGATTTTATGAAGAATCCGTAAAGTTAATTCTTCCTCCGTACAAGCCTCCTACCCTACACGTCCGAGTCGTACGAAAGTATAATTTTCGAGTTTCGTACACGACCGTACACGGAACTTGTATGAAAACGGCTAGGAAGTATACGCAACTTTACGGATTCTCCATACAATATGGTCAAAATTCCGTATACGTGCGAAGCGTTCTCAACTCAAAAATCATACCCCAGGGGCATCGTTTTTGACTTTCGTATTGGCTTACCATTTTGGCTCAGACGTATACGAAATTTGTATGGAGAAGGCAATGACGTAAACGTAACTTTACAGATTTTTTATACGATCAGCTGTTGAAGTTTCGTATACGTACAAGCCGTTCAAAGAACAGATATAGAGTCTCAGGGACATTATTTTTGACGTAAGTAAGTATATGAAACTTGTATGGAGAAGGCTAGGTCATAATACCTACGCAATATTGCGGATTTTTCATACTATCTGTCAAAGTTAATCCTTATACGTTTGAAAATCAGAAATAGAGCCACTGAAAGCGTTCAGCGTTAGCGCACAAATGCGGCGCAAATGGTTTTTTTAGTAGAACAACTATCCGTCAATAGGATTTTAGCTCTGGGTAACTTAATGTTGTTGTTAATCAAAAACGTATGAAATGCGTGATTTCAAAAAATATTCATTTCCGCGATATAAAACTTTACGAAGATCGTTTGTATAACGTATTTCATCACATTCAAAACAAAACAACAACGTAAAATACCGGTACAAAAGTAAAGCCGTGTCTTTTTTTTAATTCATTTTGTGGCAACACTCGCACTATTATTTTACAAAACAATGGTTTTGTTTTATATAATATTTCGTTTTGCTACTCAGCTTACGGTAAATAATAGACCTGCCAGCGTAAAACATGAATAAAGGGGAGCTTAAGGCTTTATCACACATATTGCTGTGGCGGACAAGGAATATATTTATACGAATTAATCGTAATCGATCGTGACAAGACAAGAATGCAGAGCCGTGTACTATACACGGCTTTTTGAGCAGTTTCTAAGCGAAACAGGCTGTAAAATAGGTAGCTATTCGCTTATTATTTATGGAAAATTCAGACTCCTATTGTCATCTTGTTTCAAGGAAAAGAAACTTATCTCAAAATTTAAAAAAGTTGTAAGCATATTAATGTTGTTTATATTTTCAGATCAGCAGCTGAGCTTACTACTAATGATTAAAGCATTGAAAACACCAACAACAGTACTCGGACAAACCATGAGAAGGCAAACTCCCTGAATATGTGAAATTGCAGAATATGTGTTAAAACTTCAGACAACCTAACCCTCACGCAGCTGTTATGTGAGTTTGTCAGGATTGGGTTTTGCCCAGCTCCTAGCTAACTTCACAGCAGCTAAGAAGTTTGATTTAGCCTAAAAAAGTCCTTAATTATTGTATAAATAGACCGAGTCATACAACTAGGTAGCTGTTATGTTCGGCTGGTACACTTATCCCTACCAAGCTATGTTAGAGTTATGGATAACCTAAATCCTCACACAGATGCTATGTGAGCTTCAGGATTGGGAGCCTGTAGTTAACATCACATGTGCCAAGTTTTGTGATTCAACATATATGATGCTATACTTTACATTTTATTATTAATTGTAAATAAGTGGTTGTTTTTTTACATTCTACTAATTGATATAAATATATATTATTGTAACCTGACTTGTAAATAAGACACAAAATAAATGAAATTGAATATTATCGAAGAAAACATTTTATAATTTACGTGGCCTTCTTGTGATATCTAGTATTAAGATAGGTTCTTAAATCTCTTACTCGACTGTTATTTGTTAAGCTTACTAAAAATACTCAAATATCTTTGTACCTGAATATTAAAATAACTACCTTTGTCAAGTGATAGGTAAAATAAAGCTGATGGGTAATTGAATGACTTTATTTTTATATTGAATTAAATCTTTTCTTATTTATTTCTGTTGTTTTGCTCTGCCCTGCCAAGGAAAAATGCAAACCACAATATAATCAATAGTCTATCATATATTTCACCTCGGTTGTAATATGTATCATACATGCACTTGGTGGCAATTTGATATCAACTAGGTAATTTAGCCGATATAACAATCTGTATCTTCCTCATCTCATTATGGCTCTTGGTTGAAGTCATGACACGATGATCAAATTAGGGTGATGATTACATAATATTTGGGGCCAACTATTTCCAAGTCTTGTTAGTCATCAAAGGTATCTGAAAATTAAATTAATAGATCAAAATAGACATTTCATAGATATAGATATTTTTGCTTTGTCTGAAACTAGATTTAAAAAAGCTGTGAGAGGTAGCTTTACTAAAATAAAATACTTGGTTTGTATTTGTTTAAATATGGTATAATTACTTTCAAAATTATTACTGAAATATATTTATGTATGTACTTAGAAAACCACGCCAGCAAATACACTTGCTATTTAGTAAATGGTGGATGATGTAGTTGGTGGCACATTTATTAATGTATTTGGTTAATTGTTTTCTTGTAATGTAAATTTGTGCTATTGTTTGTTATCCCAAATAAATAAAATATAATAATATTATTGACATAATTATTTGAAACATAGAGTGTACAACCAAAATGTACAAAACCTTGATAGGGTTCTCTATATGTAGAACAAACAAGTTACTAGAACAGGGGTACCGAATAAAAACTTATAAAATGCAAGCAACAAATAATGATCATAATACAGTTATTACCCTAGTGCAATATTTCACTATTCTCACTGATAAAGGCTGAACGAAACTTCTTAGCGGCTGTGGATTTAGCTGAAAGCTATGTGAAACCCAATCCTCATGCTGCTTTTAGGCTGACTGAGGTCAGGATTGGGTTTTGGGCTTCTTGTAGTATATTTCACAGCAGCCAAGAAGTTCTAGGGTCCTAGGTATGTTTTAGCCAATAGGGTTTTTAGTTTGTCTAAAGCACATTTCTACTGTCATAGGCAAGTCCACAGAAAAAATATATTATTGACATAGGCCTCCCTAGAGATATCCAATAATACTTTTTTTTTTTTTTTTAATAAGTGATGTATAATGACAATACTACACTACTACTACATAGAAAGCAATTGGATCATCCACAGACCCTTGAAGGTCTAAAGATAATCCAAGTGCTCAAGCCCACTGCCAGTTGGCAGCGTGCCCAGCATGCTGGCAGCATTGCCACGCTGAATGGCAATGCTTATACGTTGAGCCAAATAAACACCAGCATTTTGGTCACGCGTCGCGTCCACCAGACGCTCAGAAAGATTTTTGAAAACGAAATGAGCTCCCGGCCCCCACGGACCCAAAGTCTCAACTCCAAATGGCTCAAATATGTAACCACTACCGAGGTTAGCATATTTGCGCCGCTTGTGCTGCTCAGCCGAATTGGCCGCCGCTCCAGCCCTACTCTGAGTCTCAGGAAGATGTGACGGTGCCAAAGTATCGACGCAAGTTGCGTCCCATACTAAGGGCCGACCACACTTCCATGGGACCAGCGTCATGCCGTCAGGCCTTTTGCCATCACCACGCGCCAACCCACTCGGTTCGAGTACGGCTGCGATATTGGCGGTGACAAAAGCCCTGCGTATGACATCATTAAGGCTGGCGTGGCGTCCAATCCGACCAGCGCTTCTTGAGCAAGAGAGACCGTGGTGACCGAGCTGGTCAACTGCAGTACCACACTGACAGCGATGGGCCTCACAACACCTTGCACCCAAGCGTAAGCTGACAGCTAGACGAAATGCAGTTGGGTCTAAAAGGTTACCAGTATTGAAAGAGGGCAATGCTTGCAACCAAAGACCGGACTCCCATACAGAGACTGCAAGGATACGGGCGCGATCCGCGACGCTAGGACACGTATCTAGAAGAGATTTCCGTGCTAGTTCGCAGATCGGCCGATCCCACAGTCTCTGCGACGATAAAGTCTTTGGAAGCTCGGTATTTGGGCAAGCGACCCTCCAAGCATTCGTTGCCTCATTCAAATGAGCTACATCTACGCCAGAACGGCCTAAAGAAGGTGCGAGGATTTTTTCAATCAAGTTCTGAGTACTATGAATGGAGGACAAGAAAGCTGGTAAAGCAACACTTGAAATTTGGCGGACCCCTAGCCCTCCAAGCCTAACAGGCAAGGAGGCTTGTAGCCACGCCCTTTCACTCATGTCAATATTCAAAACCGATACTAGGGACTGCTTTACAACATCGTCTAAGCTCAAAAGGAGCTCATTGTGTTTCCACAATGGACTACATCGTAAAGCGTACATAAATTTTGGAACAAACAGACAACATCTTATAATGGTAAAAGCCATGTGGGCGTTAATTTTGAGTAGCCTATCAGAGGCACTCAAAAAATTTTGAATTTTTTCTTGAACGAAAGGCGGAAAAGACTCATCTAATATCGGCGAACCTAGAAGGCGAAGAGAACACTTGTCTACCGATTTGATGTTAGGTGCCAAATCATTAAATTTGTTAAGTATCAAATCTTTATCCGGACATGAGTCGCAAACGAAAAGTTCGCATTTCGAAAAATTTAGCTCCAAACCAATTTGACGAAACTCGTCAATAAGAATTTCCAAATCACGTAGGACTGTGCTCGCATCGCCACCCAAAGTCCCGTCATCCAGATACCAAACGTTGAGTTTAGATTGGAGACGTTGAACAATTGGATGAATGGCCAGGCTGAAAATGGCTGGTCCGAGAGGGTCACCTTGTTGACAGCCAACGGAAGATAGCAAAACATCATTTTTGTAAATTAATTTAGTGGGTTTGCCGTAGCATTGCCAAAGAAAATTGAAAAGATCGGGAATTTTGTCTTTGACCTGTGCCAACAAGGCGTCTCGATTAACCGAATTGAAAGCATTTTTGACATCCACCTTAAGCAACACCTCTCCACAATTTTGACCGAGAAAAGTACGAAGCGAATGAACAGCAGCCTCACATCCACCCCGCGAACCAAAGCCAAGCTGTATTGGTTGAAAAAGACTACTCAAAAGAGCAACCTTTTTTCCACAACCGGCTTTGGCTGCGAGACGACGATATGTGGTGCCAACAGCAATAGGTCTGATGCCACCATCTTTTTTGACAAGTGCGCATAGGTTAGCGCCATACAAGACTTCGATGACGTCATCATTGACCCGCCCAGATAACATGAGATTTGCCAAACCCGTTAATTCTCTCAAGAGAGACTCAGCCACCTCACCAGAGCTAAAAGATAGAAGATCTTTTAGATGTTGAGGCGAGAGACCATCTAGGCCTCCGGCTGAGCCGCTCCGAAAAGAAGAAACGGCCGCTGCAATCTCCTGAGCTGACACTTCAATGACAACGTCATCAGGGTGTGGTGGCTCAGGCAGGTGGAGACATGCTGCCGGCGGATGCTTGTCACGGAGTGACTGGACCGTATCGGGTGTGTGGGGGGCAATAGTGTCGCTGGAGAACAGGACTCGTGCGGCGCCTTTGATATCGCCATCACTAATTTTGCTCTCTACTATTTTAATAGTAACAGAATCGTCTGTTTTTTTAGAATTTGGTTTATTCTGCAATAATACTAGATGGAAGTGGCTTACATCTAGTACAATCATGCGATCTTGACAACATCTGTCCACTTTGACATCCTACTCTGTACTAATGCTCTTGCCGAATTGAGATGTTCATTTGAGAACTTCTTGACTCCGTCAGTTGCCCAACTATAGGCCCTGCCCACAGCTAATTCAACTTGTCAATCCACGGAGCTATATTAATTACTTTGGTTCGCAGACCCTCATTTCTAATTGGATTTCATGGATAGCTTATTATAATTAAATAACTACTACCTATTAATACATTCCATCCATCCATCAGCCATTATAACGTCCACTGCTGGACATAAGTCTCCCCTATGCATCTCCAATAAGATCGGTTGGAAGTGGCTTGCATCCAGTGTGATCCTACGGATTATTAAATCGTATAGACAGAAATGTAACTAGGTCAGTACCTATATTACCTTTGCTTACCACAAATGTCAGTCCTTTCTTTGTTTCAACAAAAATGTGGTCGGTAAGATGCGGTGGATTAATTTGACTCGTCAAGTCCAGCATCATTCTAGTTTGTGCTGAAAATAATTATAAGACAGTTTCAACATTTTTTGTGATCGCGACTCACATAAAATCTAACTAATCAATATTTATAGGAACACCATCAGCTATGTTAAATGTAACTAAGTACATTTAATTGGAGAAAAACGCAGCATTTCTCCTTTATAACTTACTTTTGAGCTTAATTATTTTTAAACACCATCTAATTCGGTACTGGTTAAAAACATAACCTCAATTCATTAAAAATCCTAAAGATGACGTATGACAGCTCTAATATTGTGCTACCATAATACCAAAATCGCCTAATTTTCTAAATGTAGTTAGATTTAGTTGGTTTTCGTTCATTCGATTTAAAATTTGATTTTGACAGTTCTAATTTGGTCTCCCCATAATAGCTTTAGGATTTTTAGAAAATTAGAGGGTTTTAAGTCGGTTAGCTAGTTAGATGGTGACACAATCGAGCCTAATATCACCATATTACAATGCAATAATATGGTAATATTATTGCATTGTAATAAGGTAATATTATTGAGCTGATCTGATGATGGAATCGGAAGATAGGAACTCCTGTACTAAACAAGATAGACCCGTCGTGTTTGGGCTCGATTTACTAGTCTTGGCTAACACTCTGCTGCAACATGATATCCAGAATCTCAAAAGCATGAAAGTATTTTTAAAAAGTTATATTTTTATAATAATTTACTGATATAAATAATTAGGGCCACGGTAGCGCTCTGTTGCAAATGCCACCCGTAGTCATCCATCCAAAGGTTGGCCGTGCTGAATGTTGCTGAACTTCGATAATCGCTAGGAAGCACCTAGTTAAATTACGCTGTCAACGCCACAAGCAGTAAAACAGTTTACTTTATTTCTATGTTTTCGTCACATCAATCTAGAATAAACCCTAAGAAGATTCAACTTTAAGAAAGAGGTCGGCTGTTGAATCTAACTTGCCTGAGTTTTGTTCGGGAAACGCGCAAAGTTTTCGCGTAACATTTCCTCGTTCTATATACCTCAATCCCTGATGTTGAAACTCTTTGATCGATCGAGTGTTACCAGTTACTAGTCATAATTTATTACACTGAAACGAAAGTAATATATTATATGAGTTATAACTGTAGTTTAACTCCTTTATTGATTTACAATTTTGGATATATAATGTTTATTTGTGTGTATTTGACCGACGAACCACCGTAGGAGGAATTCGACGCGTATATATATATTTTTTATGTATAACCACGCATAACTTTTTTCATAGTAGTCCGATTTCAATAATTCTTTCTTTATTGGAAAGAATATACTTCAAAATTGGTCCCATTTAAATTTTATCGAAATTGGCTGAGCCATTTTTGATAAATCAACAATAATGTGAAAAATGTTACATCGATCCGTGCATAATATTTGCGTTCTAGCGATGCGCCCCGGCTTCGCACAGGTGTATTATACATATAAAAGTTTCTCTTAAATTACTCTATCTATTAAAACAAATTGCATCAAAATCCGTTGCGTAGTTTTAAAGATATAAGCATACATGGGGGCAGACAGCGGAAAGCGACTTTTTTTTTATTATGGAATGATTATGTACATGGGTGAAGTCGGTCATGCTATTTTTTGCAAAAAATAATTATTTATGTCGAATAAATATCATGTCATTTCATTTATCCTCATAGTACATAATATATAAGTAGCACTCATAACGTAGTTTGACTAGGTTTTCGTTAGCGATCATCGAAGTTAAGCAACGTCCAGCACGGTCAGTCTTCGGATGGGTGACCGCGGGTGGCATTTACAACTGAGCGCTACCGTGGCTCGGATGATACGTTAAATTGTAGGACCCGGTTGTTTTATCCGTTCAGCCATGTCAGAGGCCTTCAGGTGGCTCAAATACTCTGACACCAGGGCTAGCCACCCGGCCTATGGCCTATACGAACTTAATAACCTGGTAGCCTCCAGTTGCGACCCTCTTGCTACAGTTGGGAGTATCCCTGGCTTCGATCCAGGGTTTTGAGTTCGATACCCAGCCGTGCAAATACTAATTTTTAATGATGAATTTAAATATCAACACTAGTCACTATCACTACATAGTATAAAACAAAGTCGCTTCCCTGTCTGTCTGTCCCTTTGTATGCTTATATCTTTAAAACTACGCAACGGATATTAATGCGTTTTTTTAATAGATAGAGGGATTCATGAGGAAGGTTTATATGTATAACACCCTTGTGCGAAGCCGGGGCGGATCGCTACTGTACCAGCCTTTTTAATAGTCCACTGCAGGACGTAGGCCTACCCACGAAGGGTGAATCGCTAGTTATAGAATAAAATAAACCATCTAGTTACAATTTTCAAGTCAAATAACAATTTTTTTTTTGTCTTTTTTGAATAGCAAATGAATAAAAAGGCATGTGTAAAGTTCTATTTTTTTCGTTTATTACACAGCAAGCCGTTAGTCTATACTTTTTCTAGTTTTCTTTTTAAAAATCTGTAGAAAAACATTTTTTTTTTCATTTATCAATATGAAAAAAAAATGCTCAATTATGAAATATATCTACAAATGGTACGGTGCCATCAACATTCATGCATTCCACGCTATTTGAAAACAAAAAACAACATATTATCTATCTGATTATATTATTTTTAGTGTTATTACAGGCAAGTATCATAAAAAATACACAATATCAGTGTTTTTCCCGCCTCAACAAATCTAGACGTAACAAACCGCAGATTTTTACGATCACCGTCATAATCGGCCTAATAAATAAATAAGATTTTTACAACATAATGATGCCGTAAACATTTTATTTGTTTATACGAGTACGGATTAAGAAGTTACGATGCTGTTTACAGAACATCACGTGTATGATACAATAATATCTACTTACTTACTTTTTCCTTTGACGTGATAGTGTCTTATGAATCCTGTGTATAATTCGTTAAACGTCGGCTGCACGCACAAAAAAGTGTCACGTTCCGCCTGATCTTAGAGTGCAAGCGAGAGCGCGGAACAAGCGGCAGAGAGGCACGATCGACCTAAGCGTTCGGCTTGTTCTAGTTGTTGACCCAACAATGTTTTTATGACGTTATCACGTACCTAAAATTATCGTCCATTGACCGGATTATTTTTTTATTTTCTAGTTATATATGTTTCTTCACCGATACAAAAATCATTGATAATACTTAAACTTCTGATGTAACATTCACACACTCATTCTGATGTGAAGTGTGTGTGAATATCAGTGCCAGTGTGAAGTGTTTTGTGCGAATCAGTTTTTTAATAATAATAATAATACTGCCGTCTATAACCTAAAAAACTGCTAAGCCACAAAACCATATTTTCGGGTATCAACGAAAAACGCGGGACTAGACAGATAAAGTACTTTAAATATGATTTAGACAATTATTTGCAAAAACGGCTTTAAAAGTAAGCTGTTATTTGTAGAATAATGATGTTTTCAAATAATTAAGGGATCATAGCGGTATTTAAGTTATGTTTTGTTGGATGACGACTTTACTGATTTGTAAAGTAGAAATAAGAATGTCAATAGCGGTGTTTTCACAATTTCTATCTTCTAAACTATAAACGATATAAAAATAATTCTTACAGTGACCGATAGATAATTTTAAACTCTATAAGAATGTGTTTAAAAGTGAAAAATGACCCCCTGTGGCTTAACGGTGTTATAGCTTGTGAACGGCAGAATACATTTATTTGACTTTTCTTATGGCTATGTACATAAATAGGTACAGTAATACAGTTTTATAGTATACATATAACTAATAGTTAAAATTATTATGCAACATACATTGAGTCCGTGGACTGTACATACTTGTGGGTGAACCGTAAATCCCACACTAGGAGAATTCCTGTGTCGTGGGATTTAGTGCCTTCCGTTTTAGTTAGTTGTGTCGTGTGTTTTGTCATTTCGTGATTGTGTGCAATAAAGTACGAAAGTTAGTAATCGGCGTTTCAACTGATTATCCAAGAACCCTCTACTGGACGTACACTTCCTCTATACATTTCCAAATAGATAGGAATTCTAAACTATTCGAAGCGACATGCATCCAGTATGACTAAAAATATTTAAATCATCCGTCAGATCCATTATTGATAATTTTTTTATCAAAAAATATTTTAAAAGTTATTATGTTGTCAATAAAACAAAAATTGATGAAAATATAGCCTCAGAGCAAATAAAAAATCAAGAGAGAATGTTGTGAACAAACAAGTGAGGCCGACCAAAACTCGCTGTGCAAAGACAATCACACACACATCAACATACAAGGAAAATACGCCTTGGCCACAGACATATAACTCTTATAAATATGTCTGTAGCCTTGGCTTGTCAGTCGAACTATGACGGCGCAGCAGTGACGCACTCACACATGTATAAAAAAACCGGCTTCACTTGACTGTTCAACGACGTTCCCTCTTGATTTTTTTATTTGCTCTGAAGATATAGCCCGTTAAAGCTCCGCGCAACGTCACTTCTACGTGAAAAGTATAGCACTTTTCATGAAGAAATGACGTCACGAGCCCCCACTTCCAAACATTAACTTTCTTTGTTATTTATTGTTTAATTGACAAAAGAAAAGATACGAGTCCAATATTTTGTAATAATCTAACCAACGGACTAATTGGTAATGACTAATTAAATTATCTGTATTTTTTTTTACCCAGTCATAATGCCTATGGCTTATTATTTGACCAAAAATTTCCGAACACTTACAGCGACAAATGTAGCTATAGTGAGATCGGTGAAGGGGCCAGCTTTGAACACGATGTTGTGGCGCAGTTGCCCGCCCAGCAACAGCACACTGCGACGGATGCGCGCGTTCTGTGACCACCACGAGCTCTGGTATACGCTCTCTTCTACCTTGTTACTCTACAAACAAAAATACTAAATTTGTATCATACGAATATTCGCTTATGTGAGCATTGTAAAAAGTATTTTTCTTCTTGTAGTTCCAATCCTACCGTAAGTTGGACAACATCAGGTATTTTAAAAGTAAAACGCTTATTTTATGTATAATTTCCGAGCTGTGTACTCCATAGATACTAGCATGAGTACTTTTTAACCGACTTCCAAAAAGGAAGGGGGTTAGTCTGTATGTATATTTTTTGTGAGTGTTTATCGATATTGAAAATTATTTTTATCGTGCTTCACACACTAGGTGTATAGAAACTTTCTTTTTTATGATAAACATTACAAAAATTGACGCGTTCGCAGGATTTGAACCTGCATCCTTCTGGGATTCCGGCCCAGATGCTTTGTCCAAATTAAGCTAGAAACGCTTGTGTGCGAAGACGTCGAATTAGAGAATGTCTATCATGTCAACTAGTTACTACGTTGTTGGAAGCATGTGAACTAGTTGGCAAACATGATAGACATTCTCTAATTCGACGTCTTCGCACACAAGCGTTTCTAGCTTAATTTGGACAAAGCATCTGGGCCGGAATCCCAGAAGGATGCAGGTTCAAATCCTGCGAACGCGTCAATTTTTGTAATGTTTATCATAAAAAAGAAAGTTTTTATCGATATTTTCGCAAATTGCGAGCCAAATCCAAAAAATATGTTTAGTTTGAAGTTTTTTAGTACTCCCTAGATTGTCCCATTTAAATGTTATCGAAATTGGCTGAACTGTTTTTGAAAAATCAACAATAATGTAAAAATTGTACACTTCAATTACAATGCGAAAATTGTGTACATATATTTTACAAACATAAGTTTAGTTTTTTTTTATCGAATATACTCGTAAGTCCGTTTTTGAGCACCGACTTCGTTCATGCTAATTGGTAGGTCCACTTCTAGCCATAGGCCTACCCTATGGATCTGCAATAAGACGAGTTGCAAGCAGCTTGCATTTAACGCGATCCTGGAGGGCTCAATGAGGTCTATCAATCTACTTTATACGTGGAAGGTCGCTGGGATGTAAAGGTACCTCCTAAATAATACGCGAATTTCTCAAGTATTTTCAATGTTACCTCTACGCTATTACAAAAAAAGTAAAAATTATTGTAAAACATGCATGTCAATATTTTCAGTAGTTTTTACCCTTTTGGTTCATTTTTCCTTTCATTTTACAGCATTCGAGTAACACAGATATTGAATTGTTCCTCTCACAATAAAGGCAACAATATCTACCAACCATGCAGAAGACTTCGTTGCTATGCCAGCAATAGAGAAATAGCTGAGCGATGAGCGCCAACAGGTATTCCGCAATCCAAATGCATTGCATAGTTCCTGTGCCCTCCTGGATAGCGAAATCGTAAATATTAGGTAGGATTGAGTACAACAATGTAACAAATTTATCTTATCCTGATATTAGTCTGAAATTTTTACAAGTACATTAATCAAGACCATTATAAAATGAAATGAACTTAGAGAAAGGAGTTATAAGAACAGGTATTCTCAAGTACATTGAGTCATAAATTTTATTGTAGGACTAAGAGGCGTATGGATAGTATTATGAAATGCGCTTATATACATATATGAGGCTAAGTAATAAAACCGAGAATTCTTGACTTCGTGCTGGCTTATCTAATGCTAATATGAGAGCAATAGAAAAGTACGCTCTTAGTATTTTTATGTTATGCTGATATTAGTCTGACATTCTTAAAAGAGCTTTTACCAAGCACATTATAAAATCAAATGAACTTACAAAATGAGGCTATAAGATCAAATATTTTCTAGTGCAATGAGTCGTCGTAAATGTTATTTTAGGAGTAACAGGCTTATAATAGTATTATAAAATGCGCTTATCTACAAATATGAGACTAAGTATATGACACAGAGCTCTTGAGTCCAAAACGCTTGTCTAAGAGTAATATAAGAGCGATAATATGTTCTAAAACTATTATAAGAGCGCTAAAAGCCCACCATTGTAATCCAAGCGAAATCCAAGACATTTTTGCTAGTTGGGAGGGAACCTAGTCTACAGAGTTGTACACAACTGTACAACTGTAGACTAGGTTTTATTTTATTTTGTGTTTTTTTAGTTTGTTTTTGTACATAGTTTAAGTAGGTAGGTTATTTAAGTTTAGTCATAGTGGAAATCGATATTTGTTTTGTTTTTCTGTGTAAATAATGAAATAAAACTGTACAAATTAAAGTTTAGACTGTCCAATAGGCCCAATTTTAGAGGCGCCATCGTAATTATAATAACAATTTAGAGTAGCCATGGTTTTTTTTTCCACCATATGTATTTAATAGAGAGAATACGTTGCTATTAAATTTATGATGGCTCCTTTAAAATTGGGCCTATTATCAAGTATAGTATTTCCTTTAAAACATCAAAACTTAAAGTAACTAGTTTGTAGAAGCCGGGGGCTAGCACTGGTGTCTGAGTTTTAAAGCCAAAACTTAACTTCGATGATCGCTAACGAATACCTGGTCAAACTACGCTGTGAGCGCTACTGTCCATGTTATAGTATTTGCTTAAAAACTAAAACCTAGTGATTATACATGTAACTGCCTTTGTAAAAGACGGTAAAGAGTTTACGATTAATAAAGGTACAGGGTATCTAGTGCAAAAAAACATTATGAACAACTTTTTATAATGGAACCAAATAGATTTGTCTGGAAAAAACATCAGGTGTACACAATTGCTACTAGGTATCAACAACATGTGAGTATGAAATCCGGGTAGGGTCTCTAATAAATTTTGTTATACGTTTTAGACTTAGTATGCGTTTTCAGAAAAACTATGTGTATAATACACAATAGAAACGTCTGCTTATTTATTTTTCATCACATCTATTCGAAAAGGACTACTTGGTTCGTCTTTAAGGAGGTTTTTTCTATAAGGAACTTTACAAGTGCGACGGAATTATCTTTGCCGCGCACTTTTTGAATTTGGAACAAATAAGTGCGACGGAATGATCTTTGCCGCGCACTTTTTGAATTTGGAAGTATTTGCAATGTTAGTGTTCGGCGCCAAGAAAATTAATGAAAAGAATGTAAATATAAGTTATCATTTGTTTTATTATTATATACCATTTAATTTCAATTTAGTTGTTACTCTACGTTTTATTAAATAATAATACTATAGTAAAATATGAGGCGCCTTTTGTTTTCTCATAGAGGTGATGAAAAGTAGAGTGTACCACTCGGACGCAAAATATATTTTTGGCTCGGGCGACGTATTTTGAATCCCTCGCTACGTTCAGGATTTTACTCTAGAATCCCTCACTTCGCTCTGGATTCAAAAAAACGCTCTCGCCATAAAAATATTATTTTGCTCCCATATGATACAATCTACTATTATTATAGTGGTTGCTGTAAAAAAAACTACTCGTGAATCGCTATTATTTTTATTCTCCTGCCCATGAACGCGGTTTTGGGCAAATTTTTTGCGCAATCGTTCTATTTAAGGCTTTTATTTTGGTGCTAAGCTAAAATAACGTTACGTATAAAATTGACGAAAAGATTGTAAAATTATTTCAAATACTCTTACAATTGTTTGTTTAATAATTTTCAGTAACTTTATAAAAATACAGTATTATTTATTAAATTAATGAACGTACCATTGTGAGTTGTATAGCACTGGCGCATATCATAAGCGAGCAGATAATTACGTACAAAAACATCACAGGAGATAGTAGCGAGTTCAACATGGACGAGAATCTGGAAAAAGGAAAAAACCTTATGAAGAATATTTTTAAAGAAAATCATTTGATAAAAAACTTTGACACCTGCCTTCAAAAAATCTATGGTTTTTCAAACAATTGTATCACATCACGCTTAACTTAACCTTTGATTCTGCGAACTAAACTTATCGAAATTCGTTCAACATGCATTACAACCATCGAAAAAATATCGTCACAATAGTGCAAAAAAAAAGAGTCCGAGCCAAAACCCTGCCCAAGCTGCATAGTGGGCAGGCTTTTTAGTTAGTCGTAAGGCGATTGCAAGCCGACTACAACTCTGTGCAATGCCAAAGTGCTTGGTTACAAGGATTAATTAGGTGACATAATTACGTCGAAATTTGAGAAAACGGGTCATTGTGAATTATTCAATATTAATATCTAAGTCGGTATTATGTATGATGGCGGTCGGACATTTTTTATTACTTTCACTTAGGGACTGTAGCTCTGTAGATATTTGCTTGAAGGTACACACGGTTTGTACTACACTACAAATTATATGTTGTTTTGTAAATAAATTTATTTTTTCACATAATGACGATCTCCACCATTTTGTAAATTATATAGTTTCTAAATATACCTAAAGTACTCACTTTACCAAACCCACATGATGGTTATGACATTCCTTTATCTTTTCAACAGCCTCATCGTAACTAACCATCTCATTATCTTCACCAAACATTTTAGCACAGCTCTTACTCAAAAGCTTTAATTGCCCATTAAAAAACGACATTAATACAACCGCATTAGAGTCGTAATTCGCAACCACGCCTCCTCCATAAATACAAATAGCCGAATGTTCTAGAATCGAGATCCAGTATCCAAAACTACGCGTACGATCAAAAGGCAACCAAGAACTCAAAATCTCTGGATAAGGAGCTGTACCATTCCTGATGATGTATCTATGATCAGCTGATGATAAAAATGCAAACAATGGTGCTAAAACTACTGTAAATACAGTTGCTGTGACTAAGCACCAGTAGAAATACGTAATTTTTCTCGAATATGTCGTATAACTATCAATGATTGACTTAGTAGTAGCATCTTTCTTAGAAATCTGCAGCTTTTCCAAACTAGAAACGTACTCAATAAGAGAATTCCAATCCTTCTGCCATACAATGAAAGATATAGCTTTAACAACGCATATAGTACTGAGCATCGTAACTGATAGATTCCTCAAGGCCAGTTCCAAGTTTTCCCTGATTAGGTAAAGTTCTACATATTGGCTCAAAACAAAAAGGGCCCCGAAAACGTGGATAGAATAGTTGTAAAGGAAATTTGAAGTGGGACGGATTGGTTGCCATATCTTCCACAGTTTGAGACCTTTCAATGTAGGCCCTAACAATGGGTGATTGAAGTCTTCCAATTTTTCTAGATATAACATCGTTATACAGATTTTATACGTCTTGTTTTCTTGGAGGAGAAATTGTGAATGTTTTTTTGCGTTTGCGTTAAGGTTTTATAAGGCTTGGTGGTATATAGGTTAAATATTAATTTAGACTAGCTAGCTAGTGTTTTGCATCACTGTTCACTTTGTTTGCTCATTGATCGAGCTCAAGTGTTTTGAACGAAGTACGGAAAGCAATCAGTGCTTGTGCTGAAGTTTCTAATTACGTTTTTGTGTATCTTTGTTGGTCAATAACTTGTTTTGTTGCTTTGATCTGAATATTTTGAAATAAGTAATTTTTTTATTAATTTTAAGTATAAGTTTACAGTATAGGTAGAGACACTTTGTAAATGACACAAGTTATGCGCATTACCCAAGTTTTGCGTTATTTATCGTTTTTCATTGTCTTAACCAAGAAAACTATTATTTTCCTTATTTTTTTTCGATCCAGTCCATTTTTACTCAATCTTTTTACTAAATCAAACATTTTCCTTAGTACAAATTGATAGATAAAATACATTGGAGTTTTTAGATATCAAATACTAAGCTAGAAAACATGCGTGTAAGACAGTAGTGGCAGGTTGTTGTCGTGTCAGGCATAGGACGTCTTCTGTTAGACATAGGCCTCCCCTATAGATCTCCAACAAGATCCACTAAAAGCGACTTGCATCCAAGGTTTTAGGTATCAGCTAAAAATAACAATAAAAAAATAGTAACAAAAGTAGTAAATAGTAAGCCGTTAACATAAAAATAAATATCCGAAGCAACCAGACAAAACCATACCTTCTAACAATAGATGCTACGAAGCAGTTATAAAAAATCAAACAAATAGTGTGAGGCGGACAGCTGTCACAGTCTTAGAGGTACTTTCCGACGCGGGCCGGTTTCCGATATAACTTGACAACCCTGCAATTTCTGAAGAGCGACCAACATATTACATGTAGAGCCAGTCAGTGGAGCCACTGACGATGTTTCTCAACCATGCATACTAATCGATTTCATTCAAGCATTTTAATATAGTAAAATTATAAGCAGCTTGTTACACAAGGTTTCCTTAATACAGCTGCTTAAGAAACGCTGCAACCTATCGCTTTTTGTAATAACACTACATTTGTTGTAACTTAAGTTTTGTGAAATAAAAATGATTGATTGATTGATTGAATCGTGCCCTGTAGTCTTATTAACCCTGCAAAAGCCTGAATATTACGTTTTTATCATTGCTTAAAACACTTTAATGGTAATGACACTATTGTACAATTGTTTTTAGGAAATTTATCAAATAAACCGAAATATCTCAAAAAATATAAAACAAAACGATTCACATAGGATGGAGACTCAAAAACTAGTATCGTAGTTGTAATATGTATTATTATATTTTTATACTATTAAATAAAATCTACCAGAGCTAGAGCCGTAAATGCAATACAGTCGTAAGTGCCATCTGCGGTCACCCATCCAAAGACTGTACGTGCCAAGTGGTTGCCTAACAACATTGGCTACAAAATGCTACGTAAAGCTACGCCACAAGCTACGCCGTAGCGAACCTTCAGAAATATGTACTTACCAATACATTTTTACTGTGTTGGTAGAAATTATTTACAACTATTTATCACAAACTTTATATCTTTTAACACAGACTTAGTATGGCAAGAAAATACATTTTCAGTGATACAATAGTTAATTTTCTAAATCAAAAAGTACAGTGGCTACGTAGGTATTCGTATATTGCTCAAAATT